>CM065724.1:60167895-60172983 GCA_033310375.1 Conus canariensis
TCTCTTTCATGACCTCAGCAGGGGACAGTATCTCTTTCAGGACCTCAGCAAGGGACAATATCTCTTTCATGACCTCAGCAGGGGACAGTATCTCTTTCATGACTTCAGCATGGGACAGTATCTCTTTCATGACCTCAGCAATGGACAGTATCTCTTTCATGACCTCAGCAATGGACAGTATCTCTTTCATGACTTCAGCAGGGGACAGTATCTCTTTCAGGACCTCAGCAAGGGACAGTATCTCTTTCATGACTTCAGCAGGGGACAGTATCTCTTTCATAAACTCAGCAGGGGACATTTCCTCTTTCATGACCTCAGCCAGGGGCAATGTCTTCTTACACGACCTCAGCAAAGAGTTCCCTCCCATAAGTTCAGCAACGAACAGCATCTCTTTCATGATCTGCGCTAGGGGCAGTATCCCTTGCATGTCCTCAGCAAGGAGCATCATCTCTTTTATGATCTCAGGAGGGCGCAGTGTCTCTTTCTTGGCCTTTTCAAGGAACGGTCTCCCTGTCTTGACCTTAGCTGTAAAAACCGTTTCTTTCTTGACCTCAGCAGTGAACACAGTCTTTCTTGACCTGAGCAATAAACAGTGGTTCTTTTTTGACGTCAGCAAAGAACAGTATCTCTTTCTTTACCTCGTCAAAAAAATGCCTCTTTCATAACTAAACAATGTCCGTCTCTTGATCTTGTTTATAAATAGTATTTCTTTCTTGCCTTCAGTAAGGAAAAGCGTTTCTATTTGACAAATATAACGTATAATGTACCTTTCTTAATGTGGTAAAAGTTGATCTACTTGACCCCATCAAAGAACAGTGTTTCTTGACCTCATCGATAAAGTGTTTATTTCTCTACCTCATCATTAAACAGTGTTTCTTCTTTCTTGACCTGATCTATAGAGAGTATTTCTTTCCGGACCTCATCAATGAACAGTCTCTTCCTTTAACCTCATCAATAAACAGTTTCTTTCTTCACCTCAGCGATAAACAGTGTCTCTTTCTTGTCCTCGTCTGCAAACTATGTCTCTTTATTTACCACATCAAACAGTGTACCGTTTTAGCCTCAGCAATGAACGGCGCTTCTTCCTTCACCTAAACAATGTACATTGTGTTATTTATTCTTGACTCCAGCGAGGAACAGGCTCTGTTTCTTGACTTTAACAATGAAGACTGTGTCATTATTGACTTCAGAAAGGAACAGCGATTCATTCTTGACCTCAGCAATAAACAGCGTCTCTGTCTTAACCTCAGTAGTCAATTTCTCTCCATCTCAGTTATGAGTGGTGAGTGTCTCTTGATCTCGGCAAAAAACCGTAGTGTGTCTTGCCCCAACATTAAACAGGAAGTGTACTTTGCCCTCAGCTATGACAGTTGAGTGTCTCTTAACCTCAACAATGAGTGTCTTTTGATCTCAGCAATGAATATTGAGTGTCTGTTGATCTCATAATGGACAGTGAGTAATTCTTGACCTCAGCAATGATCATTGAGTGTCTACTGATTCCCAAAATGAAGTGGCAGTGTCTACCAGTGTCGCCAGTGTACGGTGAGTGTCTACTGATCTCAGCAACAAACAAGGATTTTCTTCCCTTACCTCAGCATTGACCAGTGACATCTCCTTACCTCAGCGTTGCACAGTGAGTGTCGTGTCTCCTTTATCTCAGCGATGAACAGTGAGTTGTTACCTGAACGTAACAATCTGTACATGTACAAGAAGTGCCTCTCGAATCCAACAATATACCCTACGCAGGTGAGTGTCTCTTGATTTCAGTAATAGACTTGTGTCTCTTTACCTCAACAATGTGCAGTGAATGTCCCTGGACTTCAAAGATGCACAACGATGGTCTCTTGACCCCGACAATGTAATGTGGATCCCAGGAGCACAGCAATGAGCAGCGGGAATCTCTTGACCTCAGCAATGAAAAATGAATGCCTCTTGACCTCAACAAAGAAAAATGTCTCTTGATCTCAGCAATGAAAAGCGAGTGTCTCCTGACCTCAACAATGAAAAGTGAGTGTTTCCTGACCTCAACAATGAAAAGAAAGTGCCTCATGACTTCAGCAAAGAAAAATGTCTCTTGATCTCAGCAATTAAAAGTGAGTGTCTCCTGACCTCAACAATGAAAAGTGAGTGCCTCCTGACCTCAGCAATGAAAAGTGAGTGTCACCTGACCTCAACAATGAAAAGTGAGTGCCTCTTGACCTCAAGAAAGAAAAGTGTCTCTTGATCTCAGCAATGAAAAGCGAGTGTCTCCTGACCTCAACAATGAAAAGTTAGTGCCTCCTGACCTCAACAATGAAAAGTTAGTGCCTCCTGACCTCAACAATGAAAAGTGAGTGTCTCCTGACCTCAACAATGAAAAGTTAGTGCCTCCTGACCTCAACAATGAAAAGTGAGTGTTTCCTGACCTCAACAATGAAAAGAGAGTGCCTCTTGACCTCAAGAAAGAAAAGTGTCTCTTGATCTCAGCAATGAAAAGCGAGTGTCTCCTGACCTCAACAATGAAAAGCGAGTGTCTCCTGACCTCAACAATGAAAAGCGAGTGTCTCCTGACCTCAACAATGAAAAGTGAGTGTTTCCTGACCTCAACAATGAAAAGAAAGTGCCTCATGACTTCAGCAAAGAAAAATGTCTCTTGATCTCAGCAATGAAAAGCGAGTGTCTCCTGACCTCAGCAATGAAAAGTGAGTGTTTCCTGACCTCAACAATGAAAAAGGGGTGTTTTTCGCTCTAAACAATGGACAGAGGGTGCCTCTTGACCTCAACAAAGAAAAGTGTCTCCTGCCCTCAACAATGAAAAGTGAGTGTCTCTTGCCCTCAACAATGAAAAGTGAGTGTCTCTTGCCCTCAACAATGAAAAGTGAGTGTCTCTTGATCTCAGCAATGAAAAGTGAGTGTCTCTTGCACTCAACAATGAAAAGCGAGTGTCTCTTGCCCTCAACAATCAAAAATTGAATGTCTCTTAACTTTAGCAATTAAAAGTTGTATCTTGACCTCAATCAAGAAAAGTGGGTGTCTCTTGACCTTAGCAATGAAGAGCATCTCTTAACCTTAAAACAATGAAAAGTGAGTGTCTCTTGCCCTAAACAACGAGCATGAATGTCTGATGACTTCTGTTGCAAGACCCACAGCGACTAGTATAACTATAGTCTTGATCTTTGCGAAGATAGTGTCCTGGACAAATGTTGAATGCATATTGCTCAAGCACAATGAATGAATAACGAATATTTCCTGGCTTTCGAAGCCTTTCTCTGTGACATCTGAATGTCTTTGTGCTTATACTTTCGAATCTCCATGCAATGTGAATATCTCTGTGTCAGTATGGCCCCATCTGTGTGCCATGTGAATACCTCAGTCTGGACATTGCCCAGTCTGTGTGACGCATGAATGATCTCCGAGCTAAAACAGCACAGCTTGCAATATGTGAACACTTCTGTGCTACTGTTGTCTAAATTCTTGACACGTAGATCTCTTTATACCACTATTGTTCAGTCTCTATTGGTATGAACATCCGTGTGCCAATGTTTTCTAGTCTAAGCTATGTCAGAATTTCCATGCCACTATTGACCAGTGTCTGTGACATACGAATACGGATGTGCGAATGTTGTACAATCTTAGTCTCGGTCGTTTTTTTTTTTCATCTTTGTGCCATTTTCCAAATTCTCTGCTAGTTGAACATCTCGAAGCCAATCTTCCCCATGCTCCGTGCCAATGTTAAACAAATAAGGCTGTGGTGGTATTGTTTAATGTATTCTGCCACATCAGTAATTCTGTTCCCTCATCATCCATTCTGTATACGATGTGAGTGTATGTACTATTACTCTCCAGGCTCTGTGACACGCGGGTTTTGTCTGTGCCGATACTAGTTTTGTCATGGTCTCTGTGACATATGACTGTATCTCTGGATTATACCTGTGATATGGAAGAACCGCACAGAACGTTCTCTCCTGTCTTTGTGATGTAAGTGTATGTCTTTGAGCCTGTCTCGCCCCTTTTGTGGCGTGTATATCTCTGGGACGATATGATGAGCTAATATCATCTGAGTTATCTGTACATCCCTGTGCGCATAACATTTGTCCAACCTGTTCGACGACCCGTGTTATTCTACGACGGTGTGTGTATTCCATTCTCTAAGTCTTTTTTTTTTTTTTTTAACTCATATCACTATATACCTATATTGAACATCTAATCTCAAGATAGATAGGCCTATTGCGAGTGTCAGCGATCATTGACCAAAATCAACACCTGTATTGTCTGTTTCACCATTACGCCAATGCTGCGCAGATTCGGACCCCGTTTTCTGGGCATGGTGAACATGTACGACAAGGATCTGAGGCAGCTGGCCATGAAGACAGGCGAGGAGCTGGGTTATGGCCCCTGCCTGAGGGAAGGCACCTACGTGCTGACAGGGGGCCCCACTTTCACCACGGTGGCGGAGACGCGGCTGCTCAGGGCCCTAGGTGCTGACGCCATAGGTAGGGAGTTGGCAAGGGAGGTAACTTTCACATCCATAGTGAAACAGTTGAAACTGCCCATCATTCCAAACGAGTCCTGCTTGCTACACCCATTCGCCTTGAACATCTGCAGATACGAGACACACAGAACGGTATTTGTGTCTGGTTTTTTCTGTCTGGCAATGTCCAAGATCAAAAGGCAGTGGTCGATCTTTATGAATAGAAATTAATTTGCGTTTGTTCATTTCCGAAAAAATGTTGTTGCTGTGTGCCTATGTTATCTCAGGGAACTTCCTTGTGTTTTCATGGAAGTTTTCTTGAAGAAGAAGAAGAAGAAGAGGGAGAAGAAAAAGAAGAGGGGTGAAAATTTCTGATATAACATAATTTTGTAAAAACATAAAATGAAAGCACGTCTAAATGAGAAAAAGAAGAAGAAGAAGAAGAAGAAGATGATGATGATGACGATGACGATGACGATGATGAAGAATTTTATTGCTGTAAAAGCTGCAAAGCCCTGCTTGACACGAACTCTCTAACAGCAACAGAAAACGATCTGAAAGCAGGCTATACAATTAGAATGATGTTATATTTCTAAGTTGTCCACACTCTTCAGTTAAAACATTCATACATTTCATCA
>CM065724.1:60173083-60178083 GCA_033310375.1 Conus canariensis
TGGTATCGTTTTTTTTTTTTTTTTTTTTTTTTTTTTTTTGTCGTCGTCGTCGTCTTCTTCTTCTTGTTCTTCTTCCTTTCTTCTAACTGCAGCCTTCTATAATTTCGGGGAATTCCAGAATTTACCAAGCGCGTCCAAAATTACTCAGCACGAACCCGTTCCCCTGATTTAACTCCCCCCCCCCCCACTCTCCCCATCCCCCACCCCACCCACCGCCTCCCTCGTTCTGTCCTCCTTCATCCCGTTTACCCCACGAGCGCCTCCCTCCCTCCCGCTCCCTCCTTTCCCCCCTTCTTCCTGGTTCCATTCCAAGAAGTAACAAAGGGGGGGGGGGGGGGGGGGGGTGGGCGTAGGTGAAGGGGGGGTGGCTGGGTAGACATGCGTTACAAACACTTCTTCGTCAAATTTCGTTGGTGATGTGACTGTTTGATCTTTCCAGTCCACCTTACCTCAATTACCCCCCCCCCCCCCCCCCCACCCCACCTCTATCGGCAATTGCAATTCATATGCTAAACGAGGATCTACGGCTATCCTGACCCCCACCCCGTCTTCCACTGGACCTTTCCTCATCCTCTCCACCCCTAGCCCCCCCCCCCCTTCCCCACCCCCCCCCCCCCCCCCCCCCCCCCCCCCCCCCCCCCCCCACCCCCCCCCCCACCCCCCCACCCACCCTTACATCCTTCTCCAATCTGTAATCCCCAGCCACTTACTCAGAATGTTTTGTGGCGAATGTATTTCGTCCGGAGGAAACGTTCTGTCTTCTCTCTCCCTCTCCCCTTCCTCCTCCAGCGCCCCTTCACCAGGCCTCTCCCTCCCTCCTACACCCCTTCCCCATGCTCGAGGACTTTCGGGTATTGTACCTTACCACACCACACACACACTCACACACACACACACACACACACACACACACAACACACACTCATCACCATTCCCTCGGCTCCGTCCTATCCTCACCCACCCCCTACCACACCCCATCTCTCTCTCTCTCTCTCTCTCTCTCTCTCTCTCTCTCTCTCTCTCGCTCGCTCGCTCTCTCGTCACCCATCGCTTTTTTTCGGGAATTCCAGAATTACGCAGTGCACGTCGAATTCTCGTCCACTTTCGGCGTTTTATTTTGTTTGTTTTGTTGTTGTTGTTTTTCATGTCGGGTTCGTTGTTGTTGTGTGTAACTTAACGTGTTGCTTGCTGGTGGTGGTGGTGGTGGTGGCGGCGGCGGTGGTGGTGGTGATTTTTTTTTATTTTTTTTTTTTTTTAATATAATATCACCGGCGTCATCTGAGCTGTCTGTGACAACCCCGCCAACACTGGCCGGTGAACCGAAAGACACTCCATGATCAGGAATGTGCACCAGAACGCTACTGTAATCCACGTTTAGTTCCGAGGCATGCATATAGCAAGGGCCTTGATTAGTGATGAAATCAGAATTCAAGCACAAGATGAACTCCCATCAGTATTTTCAGTGAGTGTTGAGGATTTGTAACCACCAGTGGGACGTCTCGCTGGCCCACCACTTGCACAATGGCAGCAAAAAGGTTCGATTCCGTCGGGGTCACCGGTATCGGCGAGTTCGCGGGGGGGGGGGGGGGGGGGGTGTGCTATCGTTGGATGGACATGGTGGCGCCCTCCGGAGGGGAGAGCTCACTCAACGCCGGCTCCGCGACTAAGCGATTATTGTCGTCAGTAGGGGGGGGGGGGGGGGGGGGGGAGCTTAGTAGGTGGTGTCCTGCGTAGGTTGGATCAGAACAGGCGCCACTGAACACCCCCGAAGTGACTCGGCGGTAGCAGTGCAGTGTCTCCTCCGCTGGGTTGCCTCTGGATGACATTGACTGTTCCCTGTGGATTGCCAGTGCAGGGGGCTGCGGCGGGCTGGGTCGGACTGTGGCTGTGGACGGAGTGTCGGAATGAGCAGCGTGGGCGGCAATGCCACTGAGGTTGTACAGGAGATGGGACAAGTAAAAAAAAAAAAAAAAAAAAAAAAAAAGTGTTATCCGTATTTTCGAGGAGAAAAAATGTTAACAAAAAAAACAAAAACAAAAAAAACACAAAAAAACGAAGAGCAAGCTATGGTCGCTTCTCTTTTCTACGCCACATGGGACCGGCAAAATTTGGAAAACAGCTGAGATCATGCATTTTTTTCATAGTTGTCCTGAAGGATAATAAGTGGTTCCCCCCCCCCCCCCCCCCCCCCCCCCGAAGAAGGTAACAGAAAAATTTCGATCCCTTAACGAGAACACCGAAAATATCTGTTTTAGAAAAGTAGGGAAAACACCTGTGATCCTCAGGGATAACACCTATCATCCTAAGGGAAAAGAGTTGTGATCTTCGGGGATAACAGATTGACCCTGTGATCCTCAGGGATAACACCTATCATCCTAAGGGAAAAGAGTTGTGATCTTCGGGGATAACAGATTGACCTTGTTTTCCGGGAGGATAATAGCCGTTTTCATGAGAAAACAACTACTACCGACTTACGACGCTACTATTCTCCCATACACGTGACAGGATGGTGTCCTTCTTACCCATAGTTATCATAGCGGTTGTCTGGGCTTCGCCAAATAGTCCCACCCATTCATTTATTTTGATTTGCCGGTTTTTAACCGCATAGCATGCATGTTCATTTAGGGGGGGGGGGGGGGGGGGGGGGGGGGAGGGGGGTTGGAGTGGTGCATCAACATTTGAAAAACAATGAACTAGCTGAAAACAATCGAAACGTGCGCATGCATGTAGGCCCTATGGCGTATGAATTCTTGGTGTGTAAGCGCAGTAAGCGGAAACCGCTTCAGCTCAACCAAACTTGTCCCTAAAAGCTTTTGCTGAGAGGACGTGAAACTCAAGCACTCAGCTCAACCAAGCATCAGCTGTTCAGCGCAGCAAGACCACGACGACAGAAACACCCCGTGAAAGGAATCGCGCCAGGTCCTCCAAAACAGGTGCGCAACATTGCTTATTCTGCTTGGTTAATAAGTAACAACATGTACGTTAATAACGAGATGTTGGTGCTGCACTTCTAAACGAGACGCGTCAGGTAACAGGAGTGAACAGAGTGGTGAACTGGGGTCGGTTTCATGCAGACATATTAGCAGACTCTAAGTTTGCTTCAAGTTAGGAATTTGCTATGGGTGAAGGAATCCTGTTAAATGGGCTTGCTTAACAGCAAAGGATGCATAACATCTTGCTTAAAGTTAGGACAGCTTCGCCCACGAGCGAACTTATCTAAGACAGAGCATACCGCAGTAAATAAAAATGGCGAACCGCGTTGTGTATCGTCTTCTGTTGCGCCGAAATTCGAGGCGAGAGAGGATTTTTAGGGATCGGACGAACCCTTTTGATGTGTATGATGATGCAGAATTATACTCAAGATTCAGATTTCGACGGGCAGACATTTTAGACCCGTGCGATGTGATTGAGGATGACATTGATCACCCGTTTCAACGGCTAGGCTCGCTGACTCCGCTCATGCAGCGACTGATCGCACTGCGTTTTTATGCCAGTGGGCGTTTTCAGGAAGTAACTGGGGATTTGTTTGAAATCGACAAAACCACAGTGTGTCGAGTAATAGAGTTTCCCGAGCATTCTCAAACAGGCTGGATGAGTATGTTCGCATGCCATCGGTGGAGACGGCCAGCAGAACTATAGAGCAGTTTTTTTCTGGATGGCAAATTTTCCTAATGTCATAGGGTGCATTGACTGCACCCATATTCGGATTGTTGCACCCCAGGAAAATGAACAAGTATATGTGGATAGACGAGGGAATCACTCCTTGAATATACAGTTACTTTGTGACGCTGATATGATAATCAGGAATTGTGTCGTGATGTGGCCGCGGTCAGTTCATGATTCAAGAATACACAAGGACAGTCGGGTGTTCCGGGTATTCAAAGAATACCTCATCCACTCCCGGGAATTATACTTGGAGATAGTGGATACCCACCGATTGACAAAAATGCGAAAATGAAATCTTTACAAAGTTTGCTTTGACTCTAAGCAAACTAATGTACATACCGGCCCTGTTGTTGTAAAAAGGCCTCCAACACCCAACATATTAAGTATCAAGTAAGTAACTATCTCTTTACCACACAGTTATGCGATCACGTCAGAAACTGAAGGAACGTCTGCCCATCGTTTTCACTCTTTTGTCAAGTGGTTGAGACACTTGCGGAAAATACCGATCTGACGCTATGATAGGCCTACCTTCGGCGATTTTCGATTTTCTGTCCCCAAACTGTGCGTTATCACAAATGGAGCTCAACACTCTCCTGAGAATCCTTCACCTTCTGTCGCTAGCGTTACGGAGTATAGTCCTTTCTATATACAATGACCGAATGAAATACGTATTTTTGTTGGCTGCACTGTCAGCATAATCGGCAAAAAAGCAGTCAGTGACCGACTGAAAAAGACCTATAATCATACTTTAGTTGGCAGAACTGTCAGTATAATAGGCAAACAACCAGTCAATGTTACATTCTAGTTTCTTTGGTGTTGTGTGTGGTGTGTGTGTGTGTGTGTGTGTGTGTGTGTGTGTGTGTGTGAGTGTACGTGCCTGCGTCTGTTGTGTGTGTGTGGTGTTTTGTGTTTTGTGTATGTGAGTGCGTGCGTGTGTGTGTGTGTGTTGTGTGTGTGTGTGTGTGCGTGCGTGTGTGTGTGTGTGTGTGTTTGTGTGGAGCTCCGCGAATTCTGTAACCTTCATGACAGCGGGTGCTAGTTAACAACCCGTATCATCGTGCTCCATGTAATCTCATGCTTTACTTTGTAACTCTTTCAAAAAGTACATTTCAGTTTTCATTTTTCACGAATCTGATGACGCCTGACAAAGGGCCATCAATGAGCCAAAATATTCAACAATCCATCGAGAAGTGTGCTGTGTCGTGTTGTGCTGTGTTCCGTGTGTGTGTGCGTGTGTGCGCGCGCGCGCGCGCGAATGTGTGTGTGTGTGTGTGTGCGCGCGGTGTGTGTGAGAGTGTGTGTGTGTGTTTGAGAAGGCGGAGAGAGAGCGCGCA
>CM065724.1:60188083-60208083 GCA_033310375.1 Conus canariensis
TGGAACAATTTGCTTTCCTCTTTAAAATTATGTTCCTCAAAACAGGTATATATAAAAGCACTTAAAAGAAAAGAAAAAAAAAGCATCTAATAGAACACACCCAACAATCAATATTCACTTCCATATAGAATAATCTCCTTCCCAGTCTCTGTCTGACTGTTACTGTCTCTGTCCCCCCCCCCCCCTTCCCTTCTCTCTCTTTCTTTCTCTGTCGATGTTCTAAATGTATTTAAAATAAACTTATCATAACTATGTATGTGTTTATATGAGTTATGTACACATGTGTTGCGCAGAAGAATTTGGGTAGGGGCAGGATATATATATAAAAAAAAAACAACTATAAAGGTTATTCCTTTCGACCCAATGAAAATGTTTTTTTAATCGATTTCACTCACATGCGCCCGCAGGCGCGTCCACACACACAACGAACCATACTACACCCTGACGTAGACGTAGGCCTACATACTGAAGGGCGCTCGCAAAGATGCGCATGCGTGTTCGATTCACACACACACACACACACACACACACACACGAGAGCACGCACACAAGGATACAATGAAAGAACTGTATGAAAACACTGTAGCCCGGATTTCGAAAGCTTTGCCGGTACACAGAACATTTCTTACATCGAGTGTGTGTGTGTGTGTGTGTGTGTGTGTGTGTGTGTGTGTGTGTGTAGGCCTATGTGTGGGAACACGATGTTTGTGTGCACACGCTTGTGTGTCTACGTTCCCTCTGCGTGTGTGCGTGTGCGTGTGCGTGTGTGTGTGTAATGCTACGACCTGGTTAAAAAAAAAAAAAAGGGGGGGGGGGGGGGGAAGCGGGGGGGGGGGGGGGGGGGGGGTCGAAGATTGTCGACCAATATGTTTAACTACGGGAATTCCCGAATCTCCTGTCTCCTCCCCCCCCCCCCCCTCTCTCTCTCTCTTCTCTCACCTTCCAGCTTCGACCAACGACAGTAAGTACGTCCTTGCTTTGACCCTCCAACTTCGGGAAATCCGGTATTACATACACATTATGTCAGCACTAAGGTTTTAAACTCCAATTTTCCAGAAAACCATTTATGAAAAATCGACGATCTTGACTGACATGCAACCGAAGGTATAAAAGTGCCAGCAGTTTAGTTGGCGCTGTCAGAAGTGGGCTGGAAGCTACTGAAGCTTCAAAGCATCTCTCTGCAAGTGGCCAGTTGCGTTCCGGTGGCAGCAGCAGCAAGAGCCGTCGTGTCCATTGCTTTCTGCCTTGCCAACAAACTTTTGTCAAAGAAACTCAGAGCTGCAAAACAAAAGGTTGGTATAAATTTTTTTTTTCTACTTCTGCTGCTACTACGTGTTTCTGTTGCCTCCACTGTTGCTGTTAACTGTGGTAATCATTAGATGGTTTTGAGCAAAGACACTTTCTGACTCTGGGTTGTTCATGTTTCTGTGTGTTCTAACTCAAGAGTCTAATAAAAACAGTCGGTCGGGGCTGATGAAGACCAGCAGTAGCTGGCCGAAAATTTCCCTAAGGTAAATTTTTTTTATTAGACTCTTGAGTCAGAACACACAGAAACATTATATGTTTTGTGATTATCAGCTCGTCACGGTGGCTGCGATACAGTCGGTAGTGTTCGAGTTATTTGTGTTCTTCAACAGAAGATAGGTCAGCACAACCTTTTAACGGGTTAAAACTCATGTTTATGGTTTGCTATCATGTGTTCTTTTGTGAGTTTATAATTATTCATCCGATGACTTTAATCCATGTCCGAGTATCAACGTAGGCATCTAATTAATCTTTTCACATGTTATTGAGAATGAGAAATTCATCTGTTGAAATAATGGCCGAGCGCTTATATTTTATTATATGTAGGCCTACATCTTTCGCCAGTGGTTCTAGTCATGTATGATTTCGGTGTTTGTATTTCACACACAGTTATGTGAGAGTCGACTATCAAACATTAATATGAACAGTGATGATTCTCAACCGGATCTGTGTAACTGAACAATGTAAGCTTTCATCTTGCAAATTTAACAAGATGTGAAAGGGACACAATCCACATAAAACGTGTATTTCAGTATTGGAAGATTGCCTCCCCTGGTAGTTGGACGGGTTCTTGTCCATCCTGGGAGACATTGTAGGAAAAAGAGTGTGTGTGTGTGTGTGTGTGTGTGTGTGTGTGTGTGTGTGTGTGTGTGTGTGTGTGTGTGTGCAAATTTGAATCAAAAACGAATCTTATGTGAACATTTAATTCCAGATATAGATAGACAGCGAGTTGAACAAGTTAGTAATGGGGGAAAACCAAGTGCAAATGTGTGTGTGTGTGTGTGTGTGTGTGTGTGTGTGTGTGTGTGTGGCGCGCGCGCGCGCGCGCGCGCATGCACGCACGCACGTAAATGCGTGCATGCGTGAACTGTATATCCATTCAAAACACATCTGCACTCTGTCTTTAATGTAATAACACAAAAGAAAACTGAATGCCTAGAATATACTTTAGCATGGTCTTTTTTGTGTTGTTGTCCCTGTTCTGATTTTGCTCCTTTCTTTCTTTAAGAGCATGGGTTTGTTGTTGTTCTTCATCTTGTTTTGTTCAGCTTTGTTGTTTGGTTATTATTTGAGGTTCTTCTTTTCTTCTTCCAGGTGTAGTTCAAGTCCCAGAGCATTTCGTCTGCCACTGAATACAAGGTATTTTGCTCACTATCCCCCCCCTCCCCCCCCCCCCCCCCCCCCCACACACACACATGCACATCGTCAGCAGTAGATTACTAGTTTAATTCATTCCAATGTCAAGATGCGGGAATACCACTACAGCAAAACCTGGCATTAATGCTTCAATTCTGCATGAACTGCAGCAAAGCTCTGTAAGAAATTCTAGCTCTTTATGGTGAGACGAAAAGAGAAGACAGTATCTGTTTTCAACTGCAATCATTTCTCTCAATCTCCCACAAAGCAGTGACCGAATGGCTCCAAAAAATGAGAAGATGACAAGCATTTCAGGGTGTACTTTTAAAACGACCCGATGATGGTAAGTGCTTGAGTCCAGAACTGGGTTAAAAGGGAATACTACAGGGTTTAAAGTTTTGAGGTCATCACAGTAAGTCCCAAGTTTAAGTCTGAAGTTCAAAACATGTCAGGTTAAAGATATCCCAAGTTAGAGGCAGGGCTAGGGTTAGAAGTCGGTTTTAAGTTTAGAAGCAGGCCAAGGTTTGAAAATAAAGTCAGGATTAGGAGTAATGTTAGGGTTCAATGTAAGGTTAGAAATTTATGGCTATGCTTAGAAGGTTAGAGGTAAAAGTAGGCTTAGGGTGAAGTTTTGGATGGTGCATTTGGGATGTCACAGGTTTAAAACATCCCTGGTTTCTGCCGAGGTAAAAAAAAATGTAAGTAAAGTCATATTTAGAATATGGGTTGGAAGGATTATGGTTAGAAATAGGGTTTGTATAGGATGTAAATGGACCTGGGATGCACTGAACCTAGGTTGTATCAGACCTGGTATGTAAATGTACCTGGAATGTATCAGACTTGGGATTAGATGAACCTGGTATGTATCAGACCTGGGATGTAGAGGAACTTGGGATGTTTCAGACCTAGGATGTAAATGAAGCTGGAATATATCAGAACTGGTATGTAAATAAACCAGGAATGTATCAGACATGGGATATAGATGAACCTGGCATGTATCAGACCTGGTATGTAAATAAACCTGGAATGTATCAGACATGGGATGTAAATGAACTTGGGATGTATCAGACCCAGTATGTAAATGAACTTGGGATGTATCAAACTTGGGATGCATTGAACTTGGAATGAATCAGACCTGGGATGTAAATGAACTTGAGATGTATCAGACCTGGTATGCAAATGAACCTGGAATGCATTAGACCCAGAATGTAAATGAACTTGGGATGTATCAGACCTGGTGTGCAAATGAACTTGCAAAGTGCAATGCATCAGACCTGGGATGTAAATGAACTTGTGATGTATCAGACCTGGTATGCAAATGAACCTGGAATTTATCAGACCTGGGATGTAAATGAACTTGGGATGTTTCAGACCTGGTATGCAAATGAACCTGGAATGTATCAGACCTGGGATATAAATGAAATTGGAATATATCAGACCTGGGATGTATCAGACCTGGGATGTAAATGAACCTGGAATGTATCAGACCTGGGATGTAAATGAAATTGGAATATATCAGACCTGGTATGCAAATGAACCTGGAATATATCAGACCTGGGATGTAAATGAACTTGGGATGTATCAGACCTGGTATGTATTGAACCTGGAATGTAAATGAACCTGAAATGTCTCAGACCTGGGATGTAAATGAACCTGGGATGTATCAGACCTGGGATGTAAATTAACTTGGGATGTATCAGACCTGGGATGTAAATGAACTTGGGATGTATCAGACCTGGGATCCATTGAACATGGAATGTAAGTGAACCTGGGATGTCTCAGACCTTGGATGTAAATGAACTTGTTATGCATCAGTTCTGGGATGCATTGAACCTGGAATGTAAATGAACTTGGGATGTATCAGACCTGGAATGTATCATGACTTATCCATGATTTCTACAGCTCCAGACAGGAGAGGAAGGGGTGGCGTGGGTGTGTGACTGATTCGTATGAACTTGAATGGCGAGAGCGCAGGGCATTAAGATGCCGCCGAAGGACATTGTGCTGTAAACCACTGTTCATTATTATCAACATGATCATAATTTACATTTATTACGCAACTGTAATTTAAAACAAAAAAAAAACAAAAACAGAATTATGCATGAGTATGTCACTTGATAATGCACAATGTTCATCTTGAATCAGTGCGACTGAGAAGATGGTATGGGATTTATGTACCTAGGGTTATGTGTGAGTGGGGGATGTATGAGAGAATGTCAAATGTCCCCCATGCCCTAAAGCTATCCTCCTGCTTTCTCCTGCCTTCACAGCCCCCTTTACTATACCCACCGACCCTCCGAATGGCAGCAGCTTTCAGTAATAAGGGGCATTATCTTCTGGAGAACATCTAAAGCGCAATAATAATATATATAAACCTGATTTCAAAAGTGTTGGCTTTTTTGTTGTTGTTGGCATTCTTTTCTCGGTTAAACTGTTTGTTTACTTGTTTTTGTTTGAGTTTAAGAATAATTGGTACAAATATTTTAGATGTTGTGAGAAGGAAAGTGCCAACCTCACAACTATTATCTTTAACCGTCATCTCTATTGGTCTTGATCGATACATACATACATACATGCATAAAACAGACTGAGAGAGAGAGAGAGAAGAGAGACAGATGGACAAACATACAGACAGAGAGAAACAAAGAGAGAAGAGAGGGAGACAGAGAGATTTGTGTGGCTTTCCTAATTAAGAAGACACAGATAAACCAAGACAAGCACAGGAAGACAGACAACCATAAAAGGCCCAACTGATTTCTTATTAAAGAGACAAACTGACATAGAGACAGAGTGAGAGTGTTCTTGTGCATTTGTTAAAGATATGTTGTTCTTTCCCTTTTGTTTTGTTTCCTCCTTTTTAAAGGCTTCTTTATCCTTTTCTTATACATGTTGTGATTCTTCTGGAACCAAAGGCCTGATGAGTCAAAGAAAATGAAAAATTGTAAAATATTCATCTTGACTGATAGCACCCACCCACGGCCTATGCTTTCTTTCAAACTTTAAAAATAAAAAAAAAATTCCTACTGAAGATGAAATAAGGCAACCTAATTGGAAAGGTAAAGGAAAAATAGATCAATCCTCTCACACTAGGAAACGTAATCAGTGACCTGGCATTTGGATGTGGCTATACCCAGGCGCAGCCTACAGCCTGGGAACACACATAATTTCTGTTGATTTTGTTATAGCCCGGGTGATCATACCGGGCAGTTTTAAGGCTGTCCCACAACAAAGGGTTAAAAAAAGAAAAAAAAGAGAAAGTCTATACCATGTCTAAATCTTTGAAAGCAAACTATCTTAAATCACCCTCACCAACCCCCAAGAAGTATTTGTGAATGTTTACAGCATAAGAACTTAACTCCATTCACTTCGTTCAACTGTTGACATCATTCAGGTGGATACAACCAGGATGAGCTGAAAGCGCCAGGCATTACACTTAATTTATCATCCCCAGTTCATTTTTTACATGTATAAAATCATTGATAAATATATAAAGACATATGAAATTATTGAATAATACATGATTAACTTCATTAAGCCACAAGAATACTTTTTTTTTTTTAATCATGTGCACAAATTATAAAATGGACACTTAAACTCCATTATGACAATGTTTAGATTTTTACCTTGTAGTTCCTAAGTTACAACAACAACAATAAGAACTGGCTTGTTATAAATTGCAATAAGAGAGTAAAGAAAGATAACAATACAAAAAAGAGCAGCGACAAAGAGAACGGCAGAAAAGAGGAAATTCATACAGCAAATTTGCAACAGGCAGGGACAGAATTTATAATGTAACAAACATAAAATAAACTTTAAAAAGTAAATTATGTATATATCTGAAATTGCTCCTTAAGCACTAAAGTACACATAAGAATTCAAAGCCAGTACAGATTGAACATTAGTGTCATGTCAGTAAAGATAACATGATTTTAAAATACATTCTTAATAAAGGTAGCATGTTTTCTTTTATTTTCTTTCATCATCACACCCTAATATCTTGTACATGCTGTTTGAATCAACAGCTCAACAGCCATACATTATAGTTTGAAAACAAAACAAAAATAACATTACAATCCCTAACATAAATGAAATACACAAATTGATTTTTAAAAAGCATGAAAATTTAATACATTCAGTAGGAGCACAACAAAGTAAACAACGCTGTTTCACCATAGAAATAGTCACCTGTTTGCAACTTAGTAACCTCAGTGTCTTGTACACAGTTTATCTTTGTGCCATTTCTTTTTCGTTTTTCTGGCACGTGCACTGTATTTACTTTCGCATTATCACAAAACTAAAATGTATAACCAACAAGAATAAATCCAAAACACCAGCAGTTAACTCTAGCCTTTCTTTGTCCTTCTCTATGATTAAACAAATAAAAGTCAGTTCCTGGTGGTTTCAGGTGGAAAGATCAGGCCAAGATCCATTCACAAAAATCCTGTTCCAAAGATAAGAGTGAAGTGATCCAGCGTAAACCCAACAGTGCACTCAGCTGGTGCTCCTCCTCTTTGTACTGCTCAGAGCTACAACTGATCAATTCCTCAACATGGGTGCGTCAGAATCCACGATCAAATCCAACGGCTGCACAACTGTCAACCATCCTGTAACAGGAAAACAAGTTCTGCGTAAAGAAACAAATTATGACATCAATCACAAGGCTGGTAATTTCCGCTACAAATCTTCAACGATGGGGGCCCATCAGCTTGAAGTCGACAGGGAGCAGCGAGAGCTGGAAACGGCAAAGGACGTTGCCTTAGGACTGGCTGAGCAAGATGCACTGATATGCCCACCATATAATCAAGTCGCAAAATAGATCATGTCAAAGTGTCGTCACCCATCAGGCTGACTTACGGAGAGTAAACGTTGTCTGGACATGAACGATCTTCCTAGGTCTGAACAGAATAAGAAGACACATATCACTTAAGAGAAAGCAAAATACATACAAGACATTCGGTTAATGTTGTAGGCTGAATTTGCGCATTTACCTTGAACAACGTGAATTCTTTCTCGAGCAACTGCTGTTCAGTTCTTTCTTTATCCCATCGTAATTTTGTTAACACTACCTTTTTAAAAAAAATTTTCCTTTCCATTCCAGGCATCAATTAGGACAGAACTCAAAGTACCCACACAGCAGAACTCTTCACCAGAACTGATCCCGAAACAAAATGGGAAACAAACAACATAGGATGAGCGGGCTGAATGTCACCAGTCACAGCACCGTCATTGTCACGCCCCCTGATGGATCTGGCCATGCCCAGACATATAGCAGAGAGGTTCGCAAGGGGGCTGTTCTTCAAAATGAAAGGCGTGTCGACCAGTGGGACCCCTCAGGAAACCATCGTGTGTTTGTCCAGGGCTTCAACACTGTGGACAGAAACATTGATGGGAAGAAAAACACTCCACCAAACTGAAGACAGATCTGTTTCAGGCAACACTTAAGTTGATCAAAATGGCTCGGAGTGTTTATTTTACTTTTTGTTACTGATAGGTTTTTTTCCTTTCCATTTATGTTTCAAAATGTGAAGATGAAAGAGAAGAAAAAAAAGTGTCTTTTTTTAAGCCAGAAATCCTCTTTTTATCCCAGGAAGTCAACATCAATCACTATGTGGCCCAGTTTTAAAAACATGCTAAAGAATGATCAGCTCATGAATGAATAAACCAAGGACAAACATAGAAATGATACACCGACTGATCCACACTTTTCCATTTTAATGTTTTGTTGTGATTTTTTTTTTAAAAGTTTACTCCATCTTTTTTTTCCCCATTCGTGTGATAATTTAGTATCATGAATCAGTAGCTGTAATAAAATCTGAAAAAAAGAGACTGACAGGCGGCATATCTTGTTTACAGCTGGAAACACTCCAGCAGAAAAAAAGGAGGAAAGTCAATGTGTTGGGAGAAGACATATCAACCAAAAACTATCTGGACGAGGTGTAGGAAAACTTCGTAAGCTGGAAGACAAGTACGGGTAGGTGTTGGGAGTTGGTGGGGGATGGAGGGGAGGAAGAGTCGATTCTTCACAAACTTTGTATATGGGGTGGGGGGTGGAGGTGGGGGTGGGGGGAGGGTTGGGGGGGAGGGCGGAAGGTGGGGAGAGGCAGGACCTTTTGCCCTCTAAAACTTCCAAAGTGAAGGGAAGAGCATATGTTTGTACTTCATCCTTACAACAACAACAAAAAGAAAAACTAAGCAGAGGCAGCATACCATAAAGCTTCGCAAGGCAAGCGTCCGTTGGCCTTCTTCTCCAGGCTTGTAACAAATGATCTTCTTTCCACACAATCGGGCATGTAACAATGCACCCCCCTCCCCCACCTCTCCCCCACCCCCAGCCACCATCCAATCAGGCATTTAACAAAATGGTCTTCTTATAGAGTTGGTCATATAACAAAATGGTCTTCTTCCCATATGACTGGGCATATAACAAAGCAGTCTTCTTCTCATACAACTGGGCATAGTAAAAAAAAAAAAAATCTTCTTTCCCTATAATTTACAGATGAAATTCAGCTGAACTCTTAGGAAACTTTCCCAAACAACTGGACATTCCTTTTTTTTTTTTTTTTTTTTAGCTGAATTCTGTTTTTTAACACTGAAGGATACTGGTGTTATTAACTCTTACTTAGACTTAGTACTGTCTGTATGTGTATGCTTTTTGAACAATAAATGATAGTGGGTTTTTTTCTTTCTTTTTTGTTATCAACAGCAGAGGGTTTTAAGGCCTTTTTTTTGTTTCGTTTTGTTTTTGACAGTGATTAAGGACTAAATTAGTTCATCTACTTTCTCTTGTTCTCATAGGAACTTGGTAAAAAAAAAGTAAGCAGACTCATGTTAAAAGAGAGAGAGAGAGTGATAGAGAGGAACAAAAAAAAACAAAAAAAAAAGAAATGAGAAAGAAAGAATATAAACTGAAATAAAACCTTTCCATCAGTCCTCATGAACATTCACACATTCAAAGTCTTAAAAAAAAATAAAATAAAAAAAAGAGAGAGAGAGACAATGCGAAAGACAAAGAAGAGACGCTGACAGAAAACCTTTCCCCCTGTTTGCTTCAGATGGAGCAGGACACCAAAGCACAAACACAGCTGTCCACAGCTTCCAGCGAGTCTAAGTGGAGCAAATATTTGAGCGGCATCTACAAAACTCTGTTTGCTTCTGAAATAACCGTTTCCAGAAACAGCACTGTCACTGTGACATCGCCATATGATGGCTCCACCACTTCAGCCACCCGCCAAGAACTGGAGAAGAATGGGGAACTGCAGGAAGCCCTGCACCGTGTGGAGCACATACCGTCGGATGCTGACCCCAATCAAGAGACCCAGGTATGGGAGAGGCGATTCCCAGAAACCCAGGGGAAAGACCAACGACCCTGTCAGACCCCCAGAGATGCCGTGCTGTCTCACCCAGAGGCTGAGAAAAAGTATGTTGAATCTCCCACGCGGCACTCTTGGTGCTGTATCTTGTAAATGTGGACAGAAAGAAAACAACAGAGGGTTGAAATGGAAATAACAAGGACATGAAACAAGTACATGGAGTTTTGAATTTACACTGTGTTGACTTTAGACTTGTCTGCTGAGGCCTGGCTTTGAAAGGTCTGCCCAGGCTGCCTGCCTGTCTATCACCACTCTCTCCCAGAGTAAGATAACAACCTGACTGGTCCCAGAGTAAGATAACAACCTGACTGGTCCCAGAGTAAGATAACAACCTGACTGATCCCAGAGTAAGATAACAACCTGACTGGTCCCAGAGTAAGATAACAACCTGACTGGTCCCAGAGTAAGATAACAACCTGACTGATCCCAGAGTAAGATAACAACCTGACTGGTCCCAGAGTAAGATAACAAGCTGACTGATCCCAGAGTAAGATAACAACCTGACTGATCCCACAGTAAGATAACAACCTGACTGGTCCCAGAGTAAGATAACAACCTGACTGGTCCCACAGTAAGATAACAAGCTGACTGGTCCCAGAGTAAGATAACAACCTGACTGGTCCCAGAGTAAGATAACAACCTGACTGATCCCAGAGTAAGATAACAACCTGACTGGTCCCAGAGTAAGATAACAACTGACTGGTCCCAGAGTAAGATAACAACCTGACTGGTCCCACAGTAAGATAACAACCTGACTGGTCCCAGAGTAAGATAACAACCTGACTGGTCCCAGAGTAAGATAACAACCTGACTGGTCCCACAGTAAGATAACAACCTGACTGATCCCAGAGTAAGATAACAACCTGACTGGTCCCAGAGTAAGATAACAACCTGACTGGTCCCAGAGTAAGGTAACAACCTGACTGGTCCCAGAGTAAGATAACAACCTGACTGATCCCAGAGTAAGATAACAACCTGACTGGTCCCAGAGTAAGATAACAAGCTGACTGATCCCAGAGTAAGATAACAACCTGACTGATCCCAGAGTAAGATAACAAGCTGACTGGTCCCAGAGTAAGATAACAACCTGACTGGTCCCAGAGTAAGATAACAAGCTGACTGGTCCCAGAGTAAGATAACAACCTGACTGGTCCCAGAGTAAGATAACAAGCTGACTGATCCCAGAGTAAGATAACAACCTGACTGGTCCCAGAGTAAGATAACAACCTGACTGGCCCCAGAGTAAGATAACAACCTGACTGGTCCCACAGTAAGATAACAACCTGACTGGTCCCAGAGTAAGATAACAACCTGACTGGTCCCACAGTAAGATAACAACCTGACTGGTCCCACAGTAAGATAACAACCTGACTGATCCCAGAGTAAGATAACAACCTGACTGATCCCAGAGTAAGATAACAACCTGACTGATCCCAGAGTAAGATAACAAGCTGACTGATCCCAGAGTAAGATAACAACCTGACTGATCCCAGAGTAAGATAACAAGCTGACTGATCCCAGAGTAAGATAACAAGCTGACTGATCCCAGAGTAAGATAACAAGCTGACTGATCCCAGAGTAAGATACCAACCTGACTGATCCCAGAGTAAGATAACAAGCTGACTGATCCCAGAGTAAGATAACAAGCTGACTGATCCCAGAGTAAGATAACAAGCTGACTGATCCCAGAGTAAGATAACAAGCTGACTGATCCCAGAGTAAGATACCAACCTGACTGATCCCAGAGTAAGATAACAAGCTGATTGATCCCAGAGTAAGATACCAACCGGACTGATCCCAGAGTAAGATAACAAGCTGATTGATCCCAGAGTAAGATAACAACCGGACTGATCCCAGAGTAAGATAACAAGCTGACTGATCCCAGAATAAGATAACAACCTGACTGATCCCAGAGTAAGATAACAACCTGACTGATCCCAGAATAAGATAACCCGACTGATCCCAGCATGTCAGAGTGACGGATAATCCTTACATGCCTGGCATAAACGCCCACTTCCTGCCGCCACAGGGAAAAGAAATAAGTCCCTAAACCATGCTCCTTCCGGTAGAACATAAACAACCAGTTCATACTAGTTCTTCAGGGGGTGCTTTCGGTTTTGTTTTTTTCTACTGGTGGATCACTTTGTCCAAGGGACAGGAGGAAGTATACCTCCCCTTTCTCTCTCTTTTTGGTATCTTGACTGCCACAGGATAGATAAGTATTTCACAGAAAAGAAATGAAAAAAGTTATTGACCTTTCAGTGGGGTGCTCATGGGAGGAATGAGTAAGTCAGTGAGCAGAGAGAAGCTTGTGACTGCTGACAGATGAAATGCACGCTGCAAGAACATTGTTTCGAGGAGTGGCTGATGGTGGTGGGAGTGGAGGGAAGCAGGGAGAGGGGGGTGGAGAAAGTACACTGCAGAAAAATTTATGGTGTATTTTGTTTCGCTTCCAGAGCTATGATCCCAGAATTTTTTTCTTCTTCTAAACCAGTGCTGATGGAAGAGCAGGGGATGACAGTTCTGGTTCCACAATCCCCTAAACCACATTACACTATAATATATTTCTGAAAACATATACACATACAGACAGTACTAATCTCTAGTCTGCATTAATCTGTATCCATACATACAGAACTCCAATACACACATAAACGATGTCACATTTCGTCACTTATATAGTCAAGACTCTGGGCATGGATTCAGAAATATCCTCTTTTTTTTTTAAAAATGCCATGTTTATTATGATTGCAGCTGATGGATTGGAGATCTTATATATAATGAGACTTGAACAGCAAAATGTTTATGCCCATAAAACATAATTTGGCATGATCAGTTTGATTATGAAGCATTTTTCTGTTGTTGTTAATGCAGAAACTTCACAAATTATTTCCTAAAAATATTTCATAAATTTCAGGTAACAAATCATTACCAAATATTTAAACCAATTCTGAAGAGGCTGTTATTCCTTATGAACTTGAAATAGTATTAAAAACCGATTCAAATTTTGCCAGAAAAGAAAAACAGGATAAAAAAAAATCGGCTTCTACAATCTGCCCTCCCTCTGATTGCATGGCAGGTCATCTGAACAGGACACAATGGGCAACGAACTGCAAGCCAATGGCCGCGTGGTGTGTCAGGGTGGGGTCTATGTCTCGGACGGCCAAAACGTCAAACAGCTTGTAGATGTTCAGAAGGATGTGACCTACACCAATCACGACGTGGCCTCAATGGCGGCCATGATGAGTCGCGATGTTCAGTCCACCCAAAGGCAATTTGCCACAGCTGTGTCATGTTTGGATGAATTAGCAAAAAGTTCAGCAAGATCAGGGAAAACAATTGTTTACAAGTAAAAACAAAAGAGAAACACACACACACACACACACACACACACACACACACACACACACACACACACACACACAACCTATTCAGTCATGTGTCAGGCATGTTTGATCACATATAAATACCCTGTTTATCTTTCAGTAGTAGTAGTATAGGGAATGGCTCTAGTAGTAGTACAGGGAATGGCTCAAGTCTAAGCCTCTCAGTTCATATAAGTCCCATCTTTCACAGCTCTTTATAAGATTTGCAATTTGCATGACACACTCTAAACAACTGTCAATGAATCATCAACTTCAAAAAGTATACTGCTAAAATTTGTGAGTGTGTCCAGGAAATTTCTGAATGCGTTAGACGTTGCACGTTGTTGCTGTTTTAAGATCTGATGACAGTGAGTTCCGCAGATTAGTAACTCTATTGTCAAAACGATGCTTACGCTTGTTAGTATTAAAACAATGTGTATGTACTCCACCCTCTTGATTTCTAGCTCTCCCATATAATGATAATGAACAGACAGACTCAAAGTTACTGTCTTCTTAGTTATTGAATTTTTATACGTCTCACTTAAATCACCTCTTCTATGTGTTCCCTGTAATGAGTGTAAATTCAGCAATCTAAATATGTCCTGATAGTTCACACTTTTACATTCTTTGACCATTTTGATTGCTCTTCTCTACACAGGTTTAAAAGACTGTGACTGGTGTTTAAGATATGGGTACTTTGTAGATTATTCAAGTCATTTTGGATGATGATATGTTCCTACACTGTATTATGTAACTTTGTGTCATCAGCCAATATTTTGCAAGTGCTTTTGACATGATTCAGTAGACCATTTATGAAAAATAGTTAATAAAATTAAGACTATGCACACAATACACTAACACCCACACAAATGTCTTTAAACAGGTTTCCAATAGCACTGTTCTCTGAATGCAAATTGAAACAGTATCCCTAGCTCCTGACACTTATTCACATATTCAAATTCCACAATTCATGGCTAAGTTTGATTGATGGGACATATTTGAGCAGATTTTTTTTTTTTATTGATGGAGCATGCTTCAGAAGATTTATACTTCCGAAACTTCTGTTTTTTTTTTTCAATTTGAAATGTGTCCCCCAAATTCAGACATTCTGCAGAATTACTACAATTTTTTTTTTTAATTTGGTTCACATTTCTATGGTGTTTCCTATTTTGAATTCCTACCTTTCTCCACTTTTACATTTGTTGCAAGTTTTCTTCTTTTTCATGAAGTTGTGATGTGTACAGAACTGGTTTTCAGATCTAATTTTACTTTTTGGGGGTAGGTTGGGTGGTGGCAGGGGTGGGTTATGTGTGTGAGACGTGGGTGGATGGGGGGAGTCACAATCGTTTCAGGCTGTACACTAAACCTATTTGACATCTGACTCATTGTATCTGTAACTGAGGTCAGTAAAAGTTCTGAATGCCTAATTTGAATTGTCTGAACACTTTGAATTATCTGATCCCAAATCATTCCTGCAAATTTACCTTACTGAATAAAGCAAAGAAAAAAAATGTACGCTGACATTTCTGTGTGACACATGGAACCAGAGAATTATATTTTCAAAGTAAAGGAAAACAGGAAAATTCTTAACTGTGTATGTCCCTTCGTGGTTGAAATGCAGGAAAGAATGCTACATTGAAAACAAGAACAACAAAGTGCTTGGACAATATTTTAATTCTTTTTTTATTTTTTTGACCTGTGTTTCCAAGTGTATGGTGTCATTACATGGTGCTGTGCTTTGTACTTCAATGCTTTGCCAGTAATGATATGTTAAGGTGATGTAACTTCAACTTCTATTTTGAATGTTACGATTAAATGGTGTACACAAAACTGCCTGTTTTTGTCTTTCTTTGTATGGGCTTGAAACATGCAACATGTCTACACAGAATAATGCAGCATACAGTTTCTGTATCACACACTGATTTATAACACTGGAACTTACACTGATTTAACTCGGAGAGTGTTTTACCAACACCATCTTTTCACCCTTATCCCCCCCCCCCCCCCCCCCTTCCCTACCTTTTGCTGTATTTTCCTTACATATATCTTTCTGTATTCTTAATTGCTACCTTTCTTCTCATTTCCCCTCTTTCCCTTCTTTTCCCCATCATTTCCCTAACTTTACCTACCTTTCTCGCCCCTTCTTAATTTTTTTTCTTCCTCTCCTTTACCACACATGTTCATACTAATTTTTCCTGTTGTCCCTACTTTTTCCTACTTTTTCTTATTTGCACTATTTGCTCTGCCACTTCAGTACAGAGCAGTTGCTCTGAAATTTCACAGCTGAACATAAATGACAAAAAGAAAAAAACAAATGGTTAAATAAGACCCATACAGATTACGCAATGCTCCTTTCGCTTTCACTGCCAGTTGATATTAATGTCACTGTCAATGATACTGTATGGGACTTACTAAAAACACAAACTATATGTGCATTACCCTGACACTCACTATTTAATTCTACACATTCACTGGCAATCAGATGAACATTCAACACCGTGGAGACAACAACAACAACAACAAAACAACTTCGTGGAGACAACAACAAAAAAACAACTAAGTGGTATTGGTGGACTTCAGGCTCTCTCTCACGGGCAAGAGATTGAATCTCTCCCTTCCATGTTTTAAAACTCAAAACAAGGCTATTTCCAGTACATTTTCTCAAACGAGCTCAGACCATTAAACAAATAAATTAAATATTTTGACAGCTGTTTAAAACAAAAGGCAATCATTTGGAAAGGCAGTACACTCACTGAGCATACATTTACTGTGGGAGCCACACACACACACACACACACACACACACACACACACACACACACACGTATGCGCGCGCGCGCGCACACACACACACACACATACAGTCATGCACATAAAAACGTGCTTGTATGCACACAGGTATGCACACATGCATGCATGCATGTACACACATACACACACACACTGAGGCATGCACATAAGAACGCATGCATGTACGCACACACACATGTGTACGTGTGCACACACACACACACACACACACACACACACACACACACACACACACACAAAAGTACTAATCATAACAACAATGGAAGATGCGGGTTTTACGTCCATCTTTAAATGTTCAAAAACTGTGTAAGGCAGACTGAAAAATGCTCCAAAGTATTCAGACTATCATGCTTGAACAGTAAACAACAACCACCCAGGAAATGCTTGTTCTGTAAACAAGAATTTCAATTTAGCAAGATAAAACCAGCAGGAACACCCTGTTTCAAATTAGAAAATAATTAATCTCAGATAAGATACATTTGTCATTCATGCCCACATAGACATGGATCTATCAGTCATATACACTGAATCCTCACTTGTATCTCAGAGGGATCTTACATATTTTCATCCACCAACAAGTACGCATTGAAGAAGGGGCACATATTAGTATATCTGTGGCTGAGTCAAAGAGAGTTACACATGTGTATGTGCCCACATACAAGGACACACACACATACACACATATGTACACATACATATGCAGATACATGCGCACACATATATACACACAAGCGTGCACACACTAGCGCACACATAGACAATCATGCATACGCATACACGCACATCATGCAAACGCACATGTGCTCGCGCACACACATTGGCCCCTGCTAACACATCCATACACACACATGTGTACATTCACTACACACAAACACACACAATGACAAAAACACAATGTTAGGTAGGTACTCAAGGTCTGACCAGTACGCTGGGCTAACGCGTAGGTCAGGCATCTCCTAAGTCTTAGCCACGAGACCCTCTTCTTCAATTCTCTTATCTTAGTTATCTATCCATCAGCGTTAAATCATGTGCAGTGTGGTCTCCAAACTTAGCGGATGTGGTGTAGTGTATATGGACTCATCAGCATGCAGTGACGCCTCCTTGATGAAACTGAAACTGAAACCCATACAGAAAAGAGGAAGCTACAAGCACAAAAATTCCAGAAAGCTGGGGAAGTTATGATTAGCTGATTAGGCAACCAGATGACACATAACTTCCCTAACGATTAGCAGCATAATTACATTAGCTTAACTAATGAAAAATAACAACATCAGTAATAACAAATCAAACAAAAATGAAAACATAAGAAGGGTCAGCTCCAAGGGTTGCCAACAATTCACCAGAAGTCTCATCATCTAAATCAGTAAATGTATCCGGCAAGAAGAACATGAGAAGTTGGATGATCACAAGGCGAAAATGTGCTATGCCTAACTTTTGTGCAGTCTTGTCGCTCAAGACATTGCTACAGATTTGCTTTGCATCAGGCATGACAAAATATAAACTTGTGCTTGTTTACTTATCTGTTATCATTATACCTGATGTCTGCAGTGAAATGACCTGCCACAGAAAGTGCTGATTTTGACTCGTATGCACTGATGACTGGCGATAACAGTTTTGGTTTAAGATTCAGTTTGTTGCATGAATCATAATCCAAAATATGTATGCTTTATCCGTATCAATGAGAAACATGGTAAGTGTGTTTAGAATGTGCGAGTCAAAAGTGGGAGTCTTGGAAACGTTACTTGACAGAGCAAAGATATACTGTTCATCTGTGTTCTCATCCCATAGACTGCATTCACCTTTAGGCTCTTGCACAAAACTGCTTACTTTGGCTTTGTTGACTCACTAACTCTTGAAAAATGACTACCCTCTCTCCACAGGCTGAACAGTGCTTGCTTCCTGCAGGGCACTAAGTTAAATGAGTGAAAGAACTACCACAACAGTGGCAAATGTTTGTGTCACTATAAAGTCTAATACTGCAGTATGTAAAACTAAAAGTATGTCATTCACCACCGCGAACATATGCATACTGTCCATCACCACAAACATTACTTGGAACAACGGAGTAACCACCACCACTACCACGGCTGGAGCTACCGCCACCACGGCTGGAGCCACCACGGTCCCTCAAACGGGGATGTGAAAAAAATAGATATCACTTGAGTTGATCCTAAAAATAGATATCACATGAGTTGATCTTAAAAATAGATATCACTCGAGTTGATCTTCGAAAGAGCAAAATAAATCGCTGTTACTCAGTGAAAATAGAATCTCAATCGGACATCTGATAAGAAAATATATTTTTTAATGGAGAGACCATAGGTTGGGTCTTTTTACCAGTTGAAATGCACTTAAGGTCTGTGCCTGCAAAACAAAATCTCTGAGTACACATCGGGGTCACGTGAGCCCCCCTCCCCCCCGCTCCCCCCCCCCCCCCCCCCCCCCCCAAATCTAAGGTCGCAAGAGGTTACTTCAACAGAAAAAAGGTGACAAATAGATCGAGTTACCATAGCTATCGCATCCCCTAACCCGCCATCACATGAAAAAAATTTGGGCAAGTTTCAATAACAAGACCAAAATCAGCCCCTTTGTTGTTGTTGTTGTTTATTGTTGTTGTAGTTTTAATTTAGCGCTACCAAAGAGAAGGCGCACTTTAGATCTACTCTCCTACTTCTGTGCACCGCACAAAATTCGCCTGAGCAAAGCAGCTTACAGAAACCTCTCTCCACTACGCCATGCTGCCTTTATTTCTCTCCCTTTGTTTATTGATTCATTTCATGCATGACTCCCCATGTCAGGCCCCCACGTGAGAGGACAACCCATGTTTTTAAGTCACATGAGCAAGATGCCGACGAAGAAGTGGTAGCCTATCAACGCGAGATTTGTGCGTCCCTGCTTCTAAAACCGCTGCCCGCGTGTTGAACACACCCTGAACTGCCACCAGCATTGCTGGAACTGCCAACCAGCTTGAAACCACTCCTGAAGTGTCGACCACACCCATGTTCTCTAGATACAGCATTGTAGTATTTTCATCCAAATGTACTTAAAACCGTTCAAAACTCGATAAACTGATACCACTGGCCATGATTTACGATCTCAATAATTCACAAACTGACATCGTCTTCTGCTGTCGATGCACTGTTACAGATCTAAATTCTATGCATACTCACAATCAACTCGTTCCTGCCACGCACCATCCAGGAGTGGTACAACAACTTGACAGAGGCTGCTGTGACATCAGACTCTTGACCTATTCAGGTCAAGAGCTAGCAGCCTCCTGCAGTAAATAGTTTTTTTTGTTTTGTTTTGTTTATTTGTTTGTTTTTTGCGTCAACCTCCCAAAAGTGTCAGAATAATCAACCTGATGATTGTGGACACTCGACGGATGAAGATAAAGATGAAGAACTTTATACTAGAATCAAGATCTTAACTCCACAACAAGGAAGTGAGCGGATTTTTTTCTCTTTTAAGTCAAACGTAGATCCACTGGAATCCTCGTCGCTAAAATGTGATATTCACACACAATGAACACTTCACACTGAAAAGTACCCAAACACAGCACATGCGTTTCAAGTATTATTAATGATAAAACAATTCAACGATCAAGATCAACATTGGTTGAATGGCAGCCAACTGTAATTGTATGAACTAGGCTAACAGCCTCGTCGTTTTCACTGCGCTTGCGCTTTTCGCAAATTGTGTCGGAAATGATGTAGCCTAACGCAATGTGGGTCATGAAGTTTCGTTTTTGTTATAATGAATGGACCGCCAACAATTGGGAAGAAAGCCAACA
>CM065724.1:60213083-60240583 GCA_033310375.1 Conus canariensis
TGGGTCTGTTGAGATATTTTAAAGGACAGCATGGATGGTGCAGTGTTCACACAGAGAGCAAAACAACACAATTCAATACAATACAGTACATGAAATACAAATGTTCTATCAGTTGCAAAACAAATGGGATATGATGAAGGTTTCAGTTTCAGTTTCATCCGGGAGGCGTGGCGTCACTGCGTGCAGACTTGCCCATATGCCCTACATCCACCAAGTTTTTAGACCACACTGCGCATGATTTAAAGCTGATGGATAGATGAATTAATGACTAAGATGTGAGAATTTAAGAAGGGGGTCTCTTGGCTACGACTTAGCAGATGTCTTTGATGGAAGAGAGTGCAAAGATAGCTTACTTGTTTGAATAATACTGAGATCCTTTAATAGGTTTACAGACAGTCCGCTGTGGACAGTCCTAAGATTCCGAAGTTTTATTAAGGAGATAGTTGAGTTTAAACGATCCCATGATCGTTAAGTTCAAGCACAGACTGTGACACACAGTTTTCTCTCTCTCTCTGTTGTCTGTCAGTTTTTATCATAGGCCTCTCTCTATGCCGTTGAGACATACATGTGTAAATGTCTGCAGAATTTTGTGCATAGCTACAATTGAAGCTGACACACATTTCCACAGCTCCTAAAAGTTGCATTACTCTGGGGATTGCGGGCCCTGATATTGCTGAGGACACGCATCCTGGCCATTGGATCAACTCTGTGGGTTACCATAGTGACAGCGGACGGTGCTTCAGCTCTCATCGCTGTGTGGCCAACACTGATGGAGAGAAGTTTGGCATTGGTAATAGCTTACATTTTGCATGTATATGTATTAGTGTGCGTGTGTGTATTAGTGTGCGTGTGTATGTGTGTGTTTGTGGGTGTGGGTGTGGGTGTACTTTTGTGTGTGCGTGTGTGTTGTTGTGAGCAAAGGGATCCTGTGCTGCATGTTAGCTCACCAATGTGCGTCATATCTGTCGCCTCCCTCCACAGGCAATGCTTAATTACACCGCCTCTGGGGCAAGGTAGATTCTGTTGGCAGCAGAGGGAGTTAGTAAGTGGTTTTCAATGTCTGTTGGATCACACTTCCAAAGTGACTCATCGGCAGTGCTGAGCCTGCTCTGGTGGGTTGCGTCACGGCAACCTGTTGTTGAAACGTCCCTGTAGATTACTGGTGCCGGGTCTGTGAAAGAACTTTTTCAGATGTGACTGAAAAGGAAAAGTTTGTCATGCTTGTAAATTTTTTTTAAAGGATTCCATTTGAGCTTAAATTGGAGTGCCCCATTTCAGCTAAGATGATCTCATCTGAGCTTGGAGTGTCCCTTTCAAGTTTGGATTGTTCCATTTTAAGCTTTGAGTTTTCCATTGAAGTCTAGAAGGTTGTCAGCAGTTCAGAAGGTATGACGGCTACTTTTGTCACCCATTTGTTGTTTCTCTTTGTTCATCGGCTGCAGCAGGATTACAGTTGTGTATGTCAGCAGGCCCTTAAGTGTTCCGTCATTTTTTTTTAACTATTTGCAGCCGATGGTCATTTTTAGTTAAATCCATATTGACAGACATGGTTATTTTCTGTTTTCTTCAAGATTTTTGTGTGTTTAATCCTCTCTACAATCTGCTCCAAATATTTTTCGTCTCCTTCCCTTGCCTCTTTTCTCTCCCGTCTCCCACCTCTCCTCACACGCACACGCATGCAAGCACGCATGCATACACATATGACCCAAACAAAACACACCAATAAATCAGCCAAAGAAAGGACAACATTAGAAAGTGACTACGTAATCAAAAACTTTTGCATTCATGCATGTTCAGAAAGAGTTGTGTTCTCAACTGGATCAAATGAACTGAAGGAATAGGACTTTGATGTTCCAGTGAGAGAAGTCAGCATAGTTTTCCACATTTGCATGTGGTTCCCAGAGGTTTCCCTTGCATATATCCTTTAACATAAGTGCCACTTCGGAATTTTTACAATCTGCAAGGCATCCCCAGAGTTGTGTGTATGTGTGAAATGAAGGGAGTGAAGTCAATGAATGCACACTGAAATTTTAAAGAGGAGGTGGCCAAGTGTAGTAAAGCGCTGAAGAGGAAGGAGACTGACATGATGAAATTCTGCTGGACCTGTTCAGTGTCCACTCACTTCAGATCTTTAGTGCAAGTGCACATACTGAAAACAACAAACGAAAACAAAAACAAAAAGTTGAAGAAGATAGTGTTGTACCAAAACAAGAAACATCATCAGAGTATTCTTGAAATATTGATCAACCTCCCTCCCCAATCCCCCCCCCCCCCCCCCCCCCCCCTCACATGCACACACACACACCCACTTCTCTGCCTGCAATCAACCATTTTGCCAAGCATTGTTTAGCATTGGAGCCTTGCATTTTTGGATGAGTGATGATTCTGCCCTCAGAACATGTGGAATTATGTAGCTTTGCCTTCACTGGAGGTAGAGGTACTCCTTCAAAAAAAAAAAAAAAATAATAATGATAATAAGGGAGGGGGATCCCTGCATTTTGGTGATGTGATCACATCTGGTTTCAAAATATGTTCCTCTGGAACCAAAAAATACTTAATATTGATGTGAATCTTGTCCCTGTAACTATCTTTTGTTTTTCTTTTCTTTTTTTGTGTGCAGGAGATGTGTTTGGAGTGCTGGTGACATACTTTGGAGACACCTCTTCCACTGTCATCTTCCTCAAGAACGGTTGTCCTGTGGCCACAAGGTAAACAAAGCCACAGGAACTGAAGCAGGTGTCCAAAGGTGGAATGATAGGCAAAGCAGATGGTATTAAAGTCACCTGGAGTGACGTTCTGCTGGGGATGTCTCACCTAAGTGTATTGAAGCTTAAGTTCAAACCATCCCCTTTCAGTTGTAATAACATGGGAGGACTTTCTTTTTTCCTTTCATAGATTTCTGTGCGCTTCTTCTCTAGGTAGAATTACTTTCATATTGGTGACATGTTTTGTGTATTTGGTCTTTTTTTAATGTATGTTTGTTAATACTAATCTGTCTTATTGCTGTTTGCATTATTATCATTATTCATATTATTATTATTATTACTACAGTCAAACCTCTATTATAAGACCTTCAAAATGTCCAGGAAATTTGGTCATAAATTGGAGGAGTCTTGTAATGGAGGTAGGCACCAACAGTTGTAGAAACACACTCTTTCTCACAGATGAATTCTCCAAGCACAAAAAGTCTCAAGAACACTGAATGCATACTGAAAACATGTATAATTTTCACAGATAAATGCAAATACAATGTACACAAAATGACACATTGACTAGGCATTGGAATATTTTAATCACCTCCACTCTCTCTTCTAAGTTCAGTGGCTTTCTCTTTCGCATTCCGCATGTTTTGCCTACAATCTCCGCCATCTTTCCTTTAACAAGGGAAGCGACTCTTGATTGGGGCAGGTCTGCAGTTGTTTCCCTTGACTCATGGTCGTACACGAATGCTGCGATGGCCGTAAATTTCAACAAAACGGAGGTCGCAAGTTGCATTTTAGAGTAAGTCGCTTAAGAGGGGTCATTTTAATAGTAAAATGCATCTGTGCAAAAAAATTCAGTCTTAAATGAGAGGAGGTCTCTTAACAGAGGGTCTTATAATAGAGGTTTGACGTATTACCATCATTATCAATACCATTGTTATAATTGTCATTAACATCATTACCATTTACATCACCATCGTCATCACCACTAACACTGTGGCTACTACAATCATGCTGTTCGACAATCTTTTAACCCTGCTTCTTTCTCCCCATCTGTGTGTATAGCCACCATTAATACCACAGCTACCATCATCATATTATCACCAAAAGTGATAGCAATCCTCCCTTTGTTATTTTTTCAATATTTTCATCATCATCATTATCATTAATGTTATTATTGCTATCCTCATTGTTATTATCATCAGTACTTTTTTAATTCGCATTGTCTCCTTAACAGCCTCATTTTCATTAATGTTATTATTGCTATCCTCATTATCATCAGTACTATTTTAATTCGCATTGTCTCCTTCTTAACAGCCTCGTTTTCATTAATGTTATTATTGCTATCCTCATTATCATCAGTACTATTTTAATTCGCATTGCCTCCTTCTTAACAGCCCTATTTTCATTAATGTTATTATTGCTATCCTCATTATCATCAGTACTATTTTAATTCGCATTGTCTCCTTCTTAACAGCCTCATTTTCATTAATGTCATTATTGCTATCCTCATTGTTATTATCATCAGTACTATTTTAATTCGCATTGTCTCCTTCTTAACAGCCACGTTTTCATTAATGTTATTATTGCTATCCTCATTATCATCAGTACTATTTTAATTCGCATTGTCTCCTTCTTAACAGCCTCATTTTCATTAATGTTATTATTGCTATCCTCATTATCATCAGTACTATTTTAATTCGCATTGTCTCCTTCTTAACAGCCTCATTATCATTAATGTCATTATTGCTATCCTCATTGTTATTATCATCAGTACTATTTTAATTCGCATTGTCTCCTTCTTAACAGCCTCATTTTCATTAATGTTATTATTGCTATCCTCATTATCATCAGTACTATTTTAATTCGCATTGTCTCCTTCTTAACAGCCACGTTTTCATTAATGTTATTATTGCTATCCTCATTATCATCAGTACTATTTTAATTCGCATTGTCTCCTTCTTAACAGCCTCATTATCATTAATGTCATTATTGCTATCCTCATTGTTATTATCATCAGTACTATTTTAATTCGCATTGTCTCCTTCTTAACAGCCACGTTTTCATTAATGTTATTATTGCTATCCTCATTATCATCAGTACTATTTTAATTCGCATTGTCTCCTTCTTAACAGCCACGTTTTCATTCTACACCCATCTTGTGCCAAATTTGCTAATTCTTCATTTTGGTTGTCCTGAGTGTTGTTTATCTTGCCTGAAGAAGATCCAAGAGGTCAAAACCCGTCATGTTTTGACTTGTAATCTGTTTGTCCATGTGAACTGGTGGAGATCTTTCACATTCCTTTGAAAATTTGTTTCATTGTCTGCCTGCAGTCACCTCCCTTTGCAGCTCACGTGATGTGTCTATATATCTGTGTATTTATCTATCTGTCAGTCTGTATCTGTCTACTTTCTGTATCTGTCTGTCTGTGTTTCTATCTGTCTGTCTGTCTATCTGTATGACAATAACTATCAATCTTGTCAATCTACTTATTTATCTGCCTACCTATCTTTTTATCTACCTGTCTGTCTATCTGTCTGTCTTTCTCTTTCTCTCTCTCTGTCTGTGTATCTGTCTATCTATCTGTCTGCCTTTTTCTTTCTCTAAGTGTGTCTGTCTATTGATCAGATCCATCTGTCTGTCTATATTTATTAATCTATTGCCACTTTCTGACTTTTGTTAAGTCTCAGTGGCAAGATATTGAACCGTTCACACACAGTTACGTGCAGGCAAATCGTGCAAGTCCAAACTTTGGAGCTGTTCAAAGGGCTGCAGATTATTTGTCTTGAAAATTGTTTTCTGTCATTTATAGAAACATGAATCATATTCGAATGGAAATACAACTTGCATTTCTTTTCTGTCTTTTTTTTTTTTTTTTTTTTTTTGTAAGCAGAGTTTAGTTTTCTTGTAGTGTATCCTTTCTTTTCTACTGATAAAAAGTTGGATATAATATTCTTTCTGAATTGAAATTGCTGTACCAAAATGCTGGTGTTATGAAATAATAGTTGGTTTTTTTTTTCCCTAGCCAAAGCCTTCCTTTGTGTGGGTAGATGCAGTTGTGAGGTGCAGAAGTCAGCTGTGAAGAGCAGACTGTGTCTCTGGCTTTGACTTTAATAGAACTGACCTGTACTGCTTTTTCCTAGCTGTGCTGGTCAGGTGGTGGAGAGAAAAATGAAACTGGGTGGAGAGTGAAAGGGAATCTGTCGTATTTTACCCTACGTTACAGTCACAGCAGACTTCTCGGCGAGAAACTGGAGGTGCTCTCCCTTGGGAGAGTCTGTCACTAGAGGAGAGTGCCACCTTTTTCTTCTTTTTTTTTTTTTTTTCCCTCCCCCATGCATGTGTTTAGGTATTATTTGCCTATCAAAGTAGATTTATCTGCATAATTTTGCCCGACATCTCACTTGTTGCTGCCATTTCTTTACCGTACTAAGAGCATCCTGCATGCAGGTCCTTGGTCCTGTTTCTAATCTAAAAGACCACTGCTGTATAGATCTGATGAGCGTGAGGCTGGTTGATGTCAGTCTCACCATCCCCAGCCACTTAGACCATCACTTAAAAAGAGATGGGGGAGGGAGGGGAGGGGGGGGGGGGGGGGGGGGGTGTGGGAGAGGGGCAAGAGATGCCAAGGAAGGGATAGAAGTTTTTGATTTTTTGATTTTAGGAATACAAGATCAGGGCGTGTTTGCCCGGACATGTTTAATTGCCAAGAGTAAATATGTTCACATGAAAATGTGTATCTTTTCTGTCTGTGCAGAAAACAGTTCTGGAGTTTTAAAATGTTAGTAGCAGAATACATATCTAGAAACCTTGCATCCCCCCCCCACCCCCCCATTCCCCCCCCCCCCACTTCCTTTCCCCTCTCCCCCATTCCCTAGTTCTCTGCCTGCCGCTTTTCATGCACGTCATAGGTTTCTTATGACTGAGGTCAAAACAAAAGAATCAGTATGGGGTCAAGTGTTGTAACTTCATCTATTCCATGTCCAGCAGTTAATTTCTTCTGTGCGACATTTCCTGTAGGTTTCTGTTTGGCTCTGACCACAATCATTACCTGCCTACCATCTCGTTGGAACATGGACCGATTGACCTCGGCCTTATGTGGCCGGAGGCTGCGATGGGTGTGCCACAGTATAGTGAGGTAGGTCAATTCTGTGTGTATATATGTGTGCTTTTGTGTGTTTGTTTGTCTGTTTGTTTGTTTTTTCCCCTGTTTGGATATGTCTTTTCAGTTTTGCTTTCAGTTTCATAGAGGATGTGACACTGCGTATGGAAAAGTCCATATGAGCTAGGCCACATTTCCTGAGACATGAAACCAGTGTGCAGGATTTACAGGTGTATGGCCACATAGTTTAATAACTACTAGTAAAAAAAAAAAGAAAAAGAGATTTGAGTAGAGGGTCACATAAACAAGATTCAGCAAATGTCTGGCCTGTGCATTTAGCCCAGCACCCTGGTCAGACCTGAAAAGCGGGATGCCAATAGCACTTGGTGTTCCTAGGTGTTCTCCCATCCAAGTACTAACCACAACCAATGTTGCTGAATTTCGGTGATCAGACAAGAACCGATGTTTTCTGTGGGAATCTCATCTCAGCCACGAGTTGTCAGAATTCAGATGATCAGCATTCATTCAGATGGTTGAAATATTTCCTCAGAATTATTAGGAATATATTAATACTTTAGTTATTCATTCAAAACAATGATTTGATCAAAACTACTGTAGTTCTGCAGCAATCTCTTCAAAAGTAAATGAACGCGATTCAGTCTTTGTGTCCGCCATGTTTACACTTGCTCACCTTAATTGGGAATGATCACATTCAGAAATTCTGCAGTTGTGATGTTGACTGGTTGTAAATACATTAGCCTTACCCATCATTTCTGTTAAAAGTTTAAATGTTTTTCTGTCAATTTTTGTATGATACTAAGTGCAGATTTTGTTTTGATTTGAAGAAAGAATCAGGAAAATGACCGAAAAGGTTAAGAAAAATAATTATTATTACAGATAATGCAGTTCATTTAATCAGCAGTGGACTATCTGAATGGGATTCCTGAAGCAATTCCCAGCATTTTGATACCAAATACAACTCGGTAGGCTATTGGTCGATCAGCTTCAGGCTGTTTGATGAGGTGACTCAAAAGTGCCTTTGCCATGGATGAGCGCCATTAGAGGGGACAAAGGAATGCGGCAATCAAAAACGTAGCGGAATGTATGATTTAACTTCTCTTTCAAAGCAACTCTCACATTAATGAAAAACGTAAGGAACAAAGCAAAAGGAAGGTTTCTTTGGGCACATTTCTCTCATTGATCAAGGCAGTGGAAAACATGCAAATGATGGTCAGAAAGAAGGCAAAAATGCAGATTTCTCCGCAGTGAACTGGGGTGGCTGCCACAACCTACAGAGAGAAAGAGAGAGAGAGAGAGTGTGGTGTTTGTGTGTGTGTGTGTGTGTGTGTGTGTGTGTGTGTGTGTGTGTGTGTGTGTGTGAGAGTCTTCTAGCATGAAAATGCAGCATGCATGTGTGCATATGAATACATTACCATTTTAAATGTTGTTGCTTCGGCTTGCTCGCTCTCCTCTCTCTCTCTCTCTCTCTCCTCTCTCTCTCTCTTTCTCTCTCTCTCTCTCTCTTTCTCTCTCTCTCTCTCTCTGTGATTTGCTCTTCACTGACTATGCAGCTGTCAGGTTTATATTCAATTGGCCAGAAGACACAACACTGTAAAGCAGAGCCTAACATCAAGTGCCTGTGGTCCGCTGATGTTTGCAGAAAAACATGCTGCACTGGATCAAACCTCCCAAGGTGGTCTTTGACATGGAGCACAACATGTTCGCCTATGATGGAAAAGAGAGGGAGGTCATTATTCAGAGTCCTCATCCATTATCTACAGGTGCGGAACCCATAAGTATGATGATATATTAACCAAATGTTAATATGTAATGAATCAGAAAAGTATGCTGTGCTTTTTCTGTCCTGTGCATCCTTGGTGATTTATTTGATTGTAATGTGTGTGTGTGTGCGTGTGTGTGTGTGTGTGTGTGTGTGTGTGTGTGTGTGTGTGTGTGTGTGTGTGTGTGAGTGAGTGAGAGAGAGAGACAGAGAGAGAGAGAGAGAGAACAACAGAACAAATTCGTCATTTATGATTGGTTGATTGGTGAATAATTCTGGTTGTTTCGTCTTGTCTTGTTTCGCAGCACTGTTGAGTTTCATGGATTTGATTTGGAACTAGATGTTTGGTTATGTACAATGTCATCACAAGCTGTTGTTGTTGGCATTTTTGTTGTTCATTTCCCTTGTTGCCTGAAAGGCATTATATCAATGCTGCTCATTCTGGCAGTGTACATTTTGTTGCCTGTGTCTTGTTCTTTGAAAGGCTTGGATGACAGATTTCTAGGCCGTTCAGTGCTTTTTTAAGCTGGTACGTTTGTGTCGAATGGTTTTTGCTCTGAAATGAATGTGTATGATTGTAAAAGCATGTTCATTATTATTAACTAGAAGTTAGGGTTTGGAGAGAGAGAGAAAGAGAGAGAAGTCTTGCACCTGCACTTCATTAGATATGTTTTAAAGATGTTCTGCCTGGAGACTTGTGCGCAGCAGTTCAGTTCATGTGTGTCTGACACATGGAATGAGTTGTGGACTGCTGCCTTTTGCAGCGTATCAGCCAGACAGGATTTATGGTTTATTCTGCATAAAACATATATAAATTTGTGCCATTTAGCATGTCATGCATGTTTTCCTTGAAAAAAACATTGGTTTGGAAATTTTACGATAGCGCCTTACACCTTTCCAAATTAATACGGAGTATAGGGTTGTTTTGCACATTGCTGACAATACTTTTCTATGCAAGTCATGACCTGTGGTTTACAAGATTTGTTATTGTCATTGTTGTATGCCAGAAAATAGGATGTTGCACTGACAGACTAAAGGGAAACAACTCATTTAACTTCATTTGGAAGAGTGTCTTTCCTTCAGATGGTGTGTGTGTGTGTGTGTGTGTGTGTGTGTGTGTGTGTTTCTTTCTTTTTTTTTTTTTTTGCCTTGTAGTCATTTATGGTTGATGTGATAATCCAAATGGGCTTAAAAGGTACACAACTCTGTCTACCCATATGTTTTTGCTGTAATTTGTACACATGTTCTGGTGAGAATATGACAATAAAAAAAAAAGGATATGTGGGGAAAAAATCTAGAGATAAGTTCTTGTGCTGTAATTACACTTGCGGAGTATAAACATGGTGTTGTCTTAGTGTGCCAAGGTTGGTGCTTTGACCAGAAATCGATAACTCTTGCAAACACTTCCACGTAAAATCACATCTGCTTATGTTTACGTCAACAATACGCTGATAGGTAGGAACAACAGCAAGGACTATGGCCCAGAAATATTGGGGAAAAAAAAGATGGCAAGAGAGCATGAATTTGTGCCAAGGTATTGCAATGAATCGGGTATGAACATTATTTGTGTTGATTGGATTTTTTTTTTTTTTTTTACTTTAGTTAATGCAGGATCAGGTATCCCTCTACCCTTTGCTGTTTGATGGCTGGTGAAAATGAATCCTGAATCCCCCCCCCTCCATTCCCCTTTCACTGTTTTTATAAAAGTTTGAAACATTTGCACATACTCTTTGTTGAAAAGATACTACATTTTTTTTTGGTTGAAAAATACATCAATGGCAGTTTTAGTGTGAACAGGTCTGAACATAGTTTGATTCAGTAATTTCTGTGAATTTTTTTTTTTCTCCAGAGATCCAGCATTTTGAGGTGATCGTTCAGGAGGTGTCGGAGAAGGGCGGAGGTCCAGCCATTGCCCTGGCAACATGCAGCCCCTTGTTACCCACCGCCACCTGTCCTTTGCTCAAAGACTTCATGCGCTTCTTTCCTAATGGCCAAAGTATGTTGTCCTGTGTGAAAACTTCTCTGTTTTCTCTGCTTTTGTGTAGAGTAATAAAATTTCTGAGAATAGAATTCATTTTTCCGCAAAGTGTTTTCTACAAAGTCTTATTTGCCACATATTGCTTATCTAGTTGCCCTTGACAAGAAACGCTGAGGTACTACTAATGTCTCTTATCGAGTATGGTGGTTTTGAAGCCTATGTGAGACTGGGCAAAGTTTGCAAAGTGAAGCATCTTCTTGTGCACATATTTATGTAGCTGTGAAGCTACAGTTTTTTGGGGGCTGAAATAGTGAATCTGAGTCGTCACATCCCTGGTCATGTGATTCTCACTGATTGTCAACTCCATGTAGGAGATTCTGCAGTTACCTCAAATTCAGGAGCAAAAGTGGTTAGAAATTGTTGGATTTTCTTTCTTCATCGATTTCACAAGTTGCAAGATAAACTGTGGCTGGGGGTTTGCAAGTTGAAACTGCATCTGAAGAATTAATAGTCATCATTCCTGCTCCTGCCTAGAGTTACAAAGTGTGCTGTGAGTTCAAGTGGTGTGCCATGGGATCACATGGGAAGACTGGAACCGTGCAGTTCAGTTGTATTCAGTGAACGGGAAGTATCTTTGAGTGTTGCTGAGATTGCCAGATTACCACTGCTGGTATTTCATGGGCCAGGCTGACATCTGGGTATGCTGAGGAAATGTTGGGCACAGCTCTGTTCTGCAGTCTCAGACAAAAGTAGAAGTTCAGAGCCTCATCTTCATCATCATCGTCATTTTCATAAAGAAAAAGAAAAAAAGCATCTTCAATTCTGTGGCCTTGAAATACTGTCCTGCTGTCATGATGATCTTGGTTTTGTTTTCCCCTGTTGTGTCCATGCTTGTGGTGAACTCGCATGACAGTCTCCAGTGTCGCCAAGGTCATGGGGACTTCTGTTGAAGGGATGTGATGGTGGTGTTCGTTCTTGATGGGCTGCTCGGTCAGTCCGGGTCTGTGACGAAACAGTTATTGGTCATCAGAAGAAGGATTAGTGGGTGGGTGTTATGGGTATGTTAGATCAGATCATGCACTTCTGAACACCAGTGAAGTAAAACGGCAGCAGTGCAGTGTCTCCTCTGGTAAGTGTGCTTTGGGTGATCTGATAGTTACAACTGCAAACTACTTCGGCTGGGATTGTGACAGAGCAAGACTGCCTGTGGCAGTGTATGAGGGAGTGTATGGGGAGCATTATTGCTGAGGGTGCATGGAGCACATATTATGTATTACTTACCTCATTTTAGTGTACATTTTATCCAGTTCAACCTTGAGGTTGGAAATCAGCTTAGAGACTTTACCATAGTTCAAAAATTACCCATCAGCCAGTTGAACATGGGAAATGACTCTGACTGAGCAAAAAAAAAGGACTTGTTTGTATCTGTATTATGTGTAATGCTCTTTAAAAATTTAGACTTTTTTACATGCTAGCGTGACCTTTGCAGACATCCAGGTCAAGGTGGGTGAGCGGATGGGATGGGGCATCCATTACCACAAGTCAGCTCGCAGTCAAGCGAACTTTGACCCCCGAGCCCAACAGTTGGTGCTGTGCTACATCACCATGAATACAGCCATCGTCCACACAGACGTTATGCTGCAGCCTGTGGGAGGCTTCTTTCCCTTGGTGATATTGAAGCAATGGGGGGTGTGTGTGTGTGTTGCTGTTGCTGTTGTTGGGTGTGTGTGTGTGTGTGTGTGTGTGTGTGTGTGTGTGTGTGTGTGTGTGTGTGTGTGTGTACGTGTGTGTGTGTGTATAGTTGTGACCATGGACATATATGTGAGTGTGTTTAAGATCGCATAGTGTTAGCTGCAGTGTGTATGTGTCAGTGAATGTATGTGTGTGTGTGTGTGCATGTGTGTGCTTGCTTGTATGTGTGTGTGAGTACATGTGTGTTTGTGTGAGTACATCGCAGTATGATGGTGTACAGTACAGCGCAGTGTGAGTCAGTACAATGTAATGTAGAGGACACCACAGTATAACACAATGCAGCAGAGTGTAACACAGTACAGTACAATGAAGTAGAATGCAGCACTGTACAATACAATGGCCCAGACCTGTGCACTGTACGATTTTTGCGTATAATCTCATGAAATTCAATACAGCTAAACGATTGTACATTTGAAAACCGAACTGTACTAAATTTTGATCGCCGAGCTCATGAAAATGCGGTAAACACGTAATCCGGCCGAGTCCAAGAGTCTGGTCCAACTTTCAAAAGTTCTCATGGCACATGCGCACTTCCTTCCTCTATGAATGCATATCAACATGGCTTCTCGTTCAGCTTCAACTCATGCCCATGAAACAGACAACGAAAATTCAGATTCATTGGTGGAAGCTGTGGTCAAAAAGAAAAAGAAATGTGAACAGAAGTACAAACCAGCGTATCATACAATTTTCAAGTTCATTACTGCGTCAAGGAAGGGCGATACATTCGCACACGGCACCACATGTAACTGTGAAATTTCGATTGCTCACAGTGGTCGTTTTGACATTCAGCGGCACATCAATATTAAAAGTCACAAGGGAAACAGTGATTCTGGAAAACGGTAGGCTATGAACATTCAAAGGTTTTTTGCGAAGTCGAGTTCTACTGGTACTTCTTCTGATGAGAGACTGGAACATCGAACTACTCATGCAGAGGGACAAAAAACTCCAAAATCCCCCAAAGGAGCACACTGTCCAATGAAACTCTTGAAAGTCTTCTCATCCTGAAGAATGATGACTGTTCTTCAATAGATGGAGTTCACAGCCTCTCAGTTGACAATTTAAAAGAGCTGAAATCACCAAAATCTGAAATGAAATACACATAATTATTATGCTCTTCAGAAAGACTGCTTAGCTTATCAACAGACAGTGAAAAAGTGCCCATATTAGCATATGAAAGAAATAGATTACATCAGGAATTTTTTTTTCCAGTTATGTCCATCAGTATAGTAAAAAGTGGAGAGACAGTTATTTAAAAGTGTTATAAAAAAAATTCACATCAGTTAATGTTCTTGTTAAGTTTCTGAGCAAAGGCTTTTTGCCCATTAGAGGACACTGGAAAGGAACTCAGATTAGTTTCATTAGACAATCATTTATTGTTAACAAAGCCACTTTAATCCCTTCCATGAAAATACATCTTTTATGATAACAAATTTCAGTGTTTCCAATGTCTTGAATGCATTCAGTATTGTTTCCTAGGCAGTTACTTTGCACTGCAAAAGCTTACACATTTTATACACCAATTGTACACACTTTTGACCCAAAACCTACACATAGAATTTCTGAGGGGTAACCAGGTCTGCAATGTAATAGAGTGCATCACAAGATATTCACAATGCATCATGAACACATATGGTTTTAAGAGAAAAAAATCTCTTTCATTTTAGATAGATAGATAGACGGAAGATGGACGGACGGACTGTATTTATTATTCTTTTTACATATAAAGTCTGCAGGAAAGCTGCAGGATTTTATTGCACATCATGATAAATTTCAGGATTGGTGGGGTGGATGAGATGGTCATGATCATAACTTCAGGATTGATTAGATGGATGGAATAGTTATAATCCAAATGTCAGGATTGGCAGAATGGATCCCATACGGTTTCAGGCTTAGAGACCCTTCACTCACTTGGACCCTTATACATTAATCATAACCCTGTCACACAACGGTCTCTACACACACACGCACATGCAAAGACTGTCATGCGCCCCGCTCGCAACCACACATCAGACTCCTTTCTTTCAGTAAAGCAAATCAGAATACCATTTTAAAGTTCTGTGGTAGAAAGAAATAATATTGTTTCTTTCTTTTTATCTGCTCCTCACTTCTTTTGGTGTGCGGGGATGTTAATATCATTTTTTTTTCTTTGGCCAATATGTAATTCAACAATATTCTGTAAAAATTTGTATCAAACACTGCTTTCAATTCATACATTCACCACACACACTTTATTTTTTTTTCTTTCTCTTGGGTTACATAGACGTTGACCTTGCCCCATACAAACAAATCACTATGGATTCCCAGACCCCAACACCCATTCACTAAAATACTTTGGGTTCTTCCCATCAATTTTTTTTTTTAACAGAAAATCAAAATCTTGGCAGCGGATATCATACCAAGGGCCGAGAAGGGGCTGTCGGTTCCAAATGCAGGGTGCTAGCCCTAGAAAAAGAAGACACTATGTCAGTGAAATAAATGAGATACTTGCTAGATGATCGATCACAGGATCCATGGCTTACCTATTGAGTGTGTGAACAGGATAGAATTTTGAAATCTTTCCGATCACGATCAAAATGAATAAGAATTTACGACTGCGATTGAAGCTTGTATTTAAAATTATCAAATATGTCCCATACTCACCCTAGAATCAACTATAAACTTGACGTAAAAACTTTATTTCTCTTCTTTTCTTCCACCCTCTCTCGTCTGCTGTCTCCACCAAAGCGCAAGGCAATCTCTTTTTTTTTTTATCCAAGAGCACAAATCACTACTCAAAAAAAAAAAGAAGAAAGAAACAAGTGACAATGAGGAGCAAGCACCCTGTAAAGGTGAGTGTTGAATGCGAGTTCAAAGTGCACACACACAGACACAACACACACACACATACACACACACACACACACACACACACACACACACACACACACACACAACATAATGTTTACAATAATACAATAACAAAGCGTTAACAAAGATGATTTCCAGGAGAACAAAACCTTTCATAGGTCTTCACTGGTTGTTGTTAATTAGCAGGTAATTTACTTACAGATTTTCATCTTTTGAATGTCAAATTTAAAAACAGCAGAAAATCTGTAATCTTTTCCTTTTTTTTTCCTTTTTTTTTTTTTTTTTCTTTTTGATGATGACGAAAGCAATTTCAAACAAAACATACTTTCCCTCACATGATATATACCTGGTATAAATCTGGATCTGTGATCAAGCAAACAAAAGCAACATAAATTTTGTTTGCTTCATCCACTTCAAGCAATGGACAAACAAAATTTGTTACATTTATGGGGAAGTCAGAATGAGTAATGACAGCCAGGGAGGACGGAAGGTGAGCTGTCCAGATCAACTAACCAGCTACCAACCAATGAGCTCAGAGTTGCTTTGTACATGTGCAGCGACCAAGGTGACGGTGGACATGGAGACCCACCCCAAGCCTTCAGGCATGGTCAGTTTTCTGGACGCTGCCTTTGACAAGTTGTACAGTGCCCGCCTCAAAGAGGTGACCAGTGATACACTGGCTAGGAGTAAGTTTCAGTGGTGGTTTGTGTTGCTTTTGTTGTCTGATTGTTTTCTTGAGCTCTTTTCTCTTTTGTGTGCCTTTCTTTAGTCTTAATGTGTGTGTGTGTGTGTGTGTGTGTGTGTGTGTGTGTGTGTGTGTGTGTATGTGGGTGAGCGTATGGAGGGGGAGGCATTAAGCAGTTAGCTCCTTTCGGAAAGGATCATGACAAATATCAAGGTCTGTCCCCAAAGGTGTGTATGATTTGCAGTGGCTGACCTGAACCCTCTAAGTGTATTTACCTTTCTGCCTTTTGCTGAAGAAGTCCTCCAAAAAAAAAAAAAAAAAATGGAGGGGGGGGGGGGGGGGGGGGGGGGGCATCCTGAAACTTGGCACTTGCCAGGGAAATGCCAGCCTGAAAATATCCTTTAGAGAAAACTTTCTGGCATGCACCTCCAGTGCACCTTCAGGGTGGACTGTCTTTGCCTAGCCATGATCTTTTCCACTTGTGAAGGGCATACGGTCTGATGTGTAACTGGCTTGGAGAGAGAAGGACACTGAGTCTGCGTGCCGTCTCTTCGATATGGGCTGATTCGAAAGTTCTGGTCTCCTCAACAGTGGCACGGATCCTTCAACAAAGAGAATGACCAAGGGACTGATCCAACTCTTCGTCCGTTTCAGAGAGAAAATGAGAATCACCTGACATTTCTCTGTGGTCACCTTTTTCAGACCTATCAGAACAAGAGAAGAGGAAAGAAATGCGAAGTAAACATCCCTTCCCATGAAGTCACCTGAGCATCCACAGCACACACCGAGGTGCTGGAACAGGCGACTCAAAAAACAGGAAGTTGTAATTCCCACGATATGAAAAATAGACCTGAAAACAGACTTGTTTATGATCCACCACAATGAAAGAACCTGACCCTTCCTAGAGAGAGAGAGAGTGAGAGAGATAGAGAGAGAGAGAGAGAGCCTATGAGAACATTCAGTTGCCTGGGATGTGTCTTACTAGCAGCACAACCTTCATGGGCTGACAGGAGAAGAGAGACAGCTAAGTCACGAGAGACCTGGACTGAGTGCCTCCCTGATTTTTCAGGTATGCCACGACTGTGGAGGTGTCTTTGCATGTCTTTGCAACTCTGTGTTCAGAGTTGGAGACCAGTTGCTAGTAGCGAGTAAAACTGCCCTTATTTGTAGAAAGTTTACAAGGTCTGGCACTTCGTGGGAAGTCCAGTTCCAGCTGGATTCCAGGAATTGAGGACAGAGATGTAAACCCCAACCTGATTTACTCTCGTTGGCACAAATTGTGTGGGATGAAGAGGTAAGCAGATGAGGAACTCCACACTTACCTGCAACAAGTCCGGCCAAGGTAGAAAGGCGGACACAAAGAACTAGGTCACAGGCAGCTGAATATCCCAAACTGCTGCCATTGAGTCCAAACAACACTCAGCACCTACTGAACAGGCTGGAGGTGGAGACGAGCAAGAGGAATTAACTGTACTTTGGAGTAAGAGGTGAGTATAGGACTGGATCTTCTCGACCCTTGCTTCCGAAAGAATCAGGTATAAATTTGTCCAGAAGTGCCTGCCCCAGCGAAAACTCCGAAAAAGAACTCCGTCTCACTTCCTCCGGGTGACCATAGACCCCAGTGAAGGGAGAATTTGTTTTTTGAGGGTGAAACATCCTTGGCAAAGAGTTCAGAAACTTGAATTTGAGGAAAAGGTCATCCAGGTAATTTGATGATAAAGCATTCACCCTTTGTATGATAGCCATCATGACAGTGTTGATCACGCAGGTGAAAAACCCACAGACTGAGGGACAGGCTGAAGGTGAAAAACCCACAGACTGAGGGACAGGCCGAAGGTGACAAGCCCACAGACTGAGGGACAGGCCGAAGGTGAAAAACCCACAGACTGAGGGACAGGCCGAAGGTGAAAAACCCACAGACTGAGGGACAGGCCGAAGGTGAAAAACCCACAGACTGAGGGACAAGCCGAAAGAAAGGGCCTTGAAGGGAAAGACCCTGCCTTGAAAGGCGGAGAGAAAGTACTTTGAGAAGCAGAGTGAATCAGAATGATCAGGACTGAAAGGCCAGTCCCAGGAACAATCGAAGTGTGGAGCCAGCGTACAGTCTCCCTGGTAACTTTCAGAGGGATTCCGTCTACTGATGTGAATAAGTGGTCTCCATTTTCTGTTTTCCTTTGGAATCAGAAAAAGAATGGAGAAAACCCTCGAGGAGCAAGAGAGAGGTATCTCCATCGTTGCACCCTAGGAGAAAGGGATTTATTTCCTCACTAGAATTGTAGCGCAGGACCAAACTAGAGATGACACCAAGGTGTAGAGGAAGGGGTGATTAAAAATGGAAATCTCCATGGCCTTCCCATGGTACCAAAGAAAACCAAACATCAGACGTGATGGTCTTGCCAGTGAAGTAAAAAGGCAGAAAGCAGCAAGAAGAAGGTGAAACACCAAGCTCGGGAAACCACACAGACATGTCATGAAGGATAGTTCCTGAATGGTGGAGGATGCTGAACAGGAACCTGCTTCAAGGAAACTCTACTTTCTTCACTTTTTTTTTTTTTTTAATCTCTTTTCTCCTTTCATATTCAAATATTTAAAATATCACTGCACAAAGCAAATAGGTCAGTGTGATAGAGACATAGTGTACTAACCTCACCACTCTTCTTACGTTTAGACTGATGACATTGCTGCAGGAATTCCCTAAGAATGGAATACTCGCTAACTGTTATTAGTCAGCATGCAAACTAGGTGGAAAGGTTGTCATTTGACAAATAAGTAGCATTGTTACTCACTCAGAAATGAAATTTATGGGCTCCAATAGGATTGACTCAAAATAAAGAAAAAAAAAAACCTAAAAAAAAAGGGCCTTATCAAATAGTCGAAACACACAGAAATGGATTAGAACATCAACTTGCACTGTTACATGTGAAACTTCTATCATGGGGAGATGTTCAGGATAGACACAGTTAATTAGTAAAAAAGGCACGTTGCAAGTGAATGGCTAAACATGTCCCCAAACTGGCACTTTGGGGCAACAGAGGCAAATGGATAACTTAATCAGAAATGGAGTTCTCAAAAAGGAAAAAGATTACTACACACACACCCTATGTGTTGGGGGGGGGGGGGGGATGAGGAAGGGGGAAAGGGAGTGGGAGGAGCAGAATCCATACTCGGAAAAGGGGGAATGGAGAGTGTCCTGAATCACTGACTTAGCAATGTCAGCAGCGGTCCTAGCAACCAAACATTCTCGTTTCAACTCTGGAACATCATCATCGCAATTATCCACATAAAGATATCTTCTTCCTCATCTGAGATGCATTCTCCTGAATCACACCAGACATAACCTTCATTCCAATGGTCAGAGAACATCCCATCCTCCCAGCCAGAATCCATGGTTCATCCTCTTGCAGCAAATAACCCTTTGGATCAGATCCCTCTGGGAGCAACCCCAACTTGTGCAATGTCGGGGGCACGTATGTTCCAATGACCAAGCGGGTTACAATTCCCAAGCCGCTCGTTTTCTATTAAAAGGCACTGAGGGGTCAAGAGTGCCGAATACGAGCAGGGGGAGACGCTGGCCTACCTCCACTGACCTCAGGACCTTTGATGACTGGTGTGGCTGGGGTAGGTACCCGATGCTCTTGCCCAAACTAGGGGCTGTTTTAGAAATTAATGCGAAGATTGAAATAGTGCACTGTACACCAGATAACTCCATCCTTCGCATGCGAGTTGCATGGCGCAAATGGAGAATGTTTCATAAAGAAAGCGCGGTTCACATGTGAGTCTTCTATGGAGCATCACTAGTGACATGAAGGGCAAATTCAAGAAGCTGTTGAAGTTAACAGTTTTAATGTGGGCTAGGGTGAAGTCAAGGCAAAGAATGAAGAAAACGACTGTTGCAGTGAAGCACCGAATGATAGCAGCTTGAGGGAATTGTCAGCTGAATTCCCGTAGGAAAGTCCGAAAAGGAATCTTCCCTGTTCAAGGGAAAGGAGAATTTGAACTGCTGATTGTGGGAGTCAATAGCAAAACGAAGTAAAAAAAACTGTGCAGTCAAAAGAGGATTGTTCCTCCACAGAGGAAAAGGAGAGAACTCAGCCAGTTTGATCAAGGTGCAATGTTGTGAATTCACTCTGGATGTCTGTCTACGGACTGAGGCGGAGTTAGCTTTCCTGCTCTTCCAGTTTTATTGTTGGGGGGGGGGGGGGGGGGGGGAGGGGGGGAATCCTGATGTGGTGGTGATTTTCCATGCCAAGTGGGGGATAAGGCATTGGTTTGATAACTAAAAGAAAAGGTCAAAGTAAAAGGGATCAAATATGTGAAAATCCCACCAGTTGATCATGGAATTGAAAAAAAAAAGAAGATGAAGCTTGAATTTAATATAAACACGGTCTTCAAATCAGCCTCTTGTGAAAGAACGGGTTTGAACTGAATGCAAGTATTGTCTTTAACTGGCATATAATGTGTCTCAATGTGTGTATACATGCATATGTTGTACAGTATTTGTATGTGTGTGTGTGTGCATGTGTGTGGTTTGTTTATTTTAAGTCCTTTTGTCTTTATAGCAGCTAATATTGATTTTCATAGGATGTGGGGAAGGAGAGGGAAGGGGATGGAGGTGGGGAGGGGTTAAAGAGTGGGAGCCTGTTGTACTCCCACATGATGAATACAATATTACATGCAACTGGCTGAGAGTGGGTGAGGAAGGAGAGAGAGGTACATAGCTACTCTTTCAACAGCAACACCTGACAAGCACAGAGAGTGTACACGGCAGTCAGCAGTAGCAGCAGAAGACGACGTAGCTTTCTAGCCTCTTCAGTGCTCTGTGTCACTGTCACCCCCACCCTTCCCTTTCACTCCGTGCGCTCCCATCGCTTCCCTGTGTCACTGTCACCCCACCCTTCCCTTTCACTCCGTGCGCTCCCATCGCTTCCCTGTGTCACTGTCACCCCCACCCTTCCCTTTCACTCTGTGCACTCCCATCGCTTCCCTGTGTCACTGTCACCCCCACCCTTCCCTTTCACTCCGTGCGCTCCCATCACTTCCCTGTGTCATTGTCACTGTCACCCCCACCCTTCCCTTTCACTCCGTGCGCTCCCATCACTTCCCTGTGTCACTGTCACCCCCACCCTTCCCTTTCACTCCGTGCGCTCCCATCACTTTCCTGTGTCATTGTCACTGTCACCCCCACCCTTCCCTTTCACTCCGTGCGCTCCCATCACTTCCCTGTGTCATTGTCACTGTCACCCCACCCTTCCCTTTCACTCCGTGCGCTCCCATCACTTCCCTGTGTCACTGTCACCACCACCTTCCCTTTCAACTCCATGCGCTCCATCACTTTCCTGTGTCACTGTCACTCCACCCTTCCCTTTCACTCATGCGCTCCCATCACTTCCCTGTGTCACTGTCACTCCCACCCTTCCCTTTCACTCCGTGCGCTCCCATCACTTCCTGTGTCACTGTCACTCCACCTTCCCTTTCACTCCGTGTGCTCCATCACTTCCCTGTGTCACTGTCACCCCACCTTCCCTTTCACTCGTGCGCTCCCATCACTTCCCTGTGTCACTGTCACCCCCACCCTTCCTTTCACTCCGTGCGCTCCATCATTTCTGTGTCACTGTCACCCCCACCCTTCCTTTCACACGTGCGCTCCCATCACTTCTCTGTGTCACTGTCACCCCCACCCTTCCCTTTCACTCTATGCGCTCCATCACTTCCCTGTGTCACTGTCACCCACCCTTCCCTTTCACTCGTGCGCTCCCATCACTTCCCTGTGTCACTGTCACCCACCCTTCCCTTTCACTCCGTGCGCTCCCATCACTTCCCTGTGTCACTGTCACCCCACCCTTCGCTTTCACTCCGTGCGCTCCCATCACTTCCCTGTGTCACTGTCACCCCACCCTTCCCTTTCACTCCGTGCGCTCCCATCACTTCCCTGTGTCACTGTCACCCCCACCCTTCCCTTTCACTCCGTGCGCTCCCATCACTTCCCTGTGTCACTGTCACCCCCACCCTTCCCTTTCACTCCGTGCGCTCCCATCACTTCTCTGTGTCACTGTCACCCCCACCCTTCCCTTTCACTCCCTGCGCTCCCATCACTTCTCTGTGTCACTGTCACCCCCACCCTTCCCTTTCACTCCCTGCGCTCCCATCACTTCTCTGTGTCACTGTCACCCCCACCCTTCCCTTTCACTCCGTGCACACCCATCACTTCCCTGTGTCACTGTCACCACCCACCCTTCCCTTTCACTCCGTGCGCTCCCATCACTTCCCTGTGTCACTGTCACTGTCACCCCAACCCTTCCCTTTCACTCCGTGCGCTCCCATCACTTCCCTGTGTCACTGTCACCCCACCCTTCCCTTTTACTCCGTGCGCTCCCATCACTTCTCTGTGTCATTGTCACCCCACCCTTCCCTTTCACTCCGTGCGCTCCCATCACTTCCCTGTGTCACTGTCACTGTCACCCCACCCTTCCCTTTCACTCCGTGCGCTCCCATCACTTCTCTGTGTCACTGTCACCCCAACCCTTCCCTTTCACTCCGCGCGCTCCATCACTTCCCTGTGTCACTGTCACCCACACCCTTCCCTTTCACTCCGTGCGCTCCCATCACTTCTCTGTGTCATTGTCACCCCCACCCTTCCCTTTCACTCCGTGCGCTCCCATCACTTCCCTGTGTCACTGTCACCCCCACCCTTCCCTTTCACTCGTGCGCTCCCATCACTTCTCTGTGTCACTGTCACCCCCACCCTTCCCTTTCACTCCGTGCGCTCCCATCACTTCTCTGTGTCACTGTCACCCCACCCTTCCCTTTCACTCCGTGCGCTCCCATCACTTCCCTGTGTCACTGTCACCCCACCCTTCCCTTTCACTCCGTGCGCTCCCATCACTTCCTGTGTCACTGTCACTCCCACCCTTCCCTTTCACTCCGTGCGCTCCCATCACTTCCCTGTGTCACTGTCACCCCCACCCTTCCCTTTCACTCCGTGCGCTCCCTTCCCTTTCACTCCGTGCGCTCCATCACTTCTCTGTGTCACTGTCACCCCCACCCTTCCCTTTCACTCCGTGCGCTCCCATCACTTCCCTGTGTCACTGTCACCCCCACCCTTCCCTTTCACTCCGTGCGCTCCCATCACTTCCCTGTGTCACTGTCACCCCCACCCTTCCCTTTCACTCCGTGCGCTCCCATCACTTCCCTGTGTCACTGTCACCCCCACCTTCCCTTTCACACCGTGCGCTCCCATCACTTCTCTGTGTCACTGTCACCCCCACCCTTCCCTTTCACACCGTGCGCTCCCATCACTTCTCTGTGTCACTGTCACCCCCACCCTTCCCTTTCACTCCATGCGCTCCCATCACTTCCCTGTGTCACTGTCACCCCCACCCTTCCCTTTCACACCGTGCGCTCCCATCACTTCCCTGTGTCACTGTCACCCTACCCTTCCCTTTCACTCCGTGCGCTCCCATCACTTCTCTGTGTCACTGTCACCCCACCCTTCCCTTTCACTCCGTGCGCTCCCATCACTTCTCTGTGTCACTGTCACCCCCACCCTTCCCTTTCACTCCGTGCGCTCCCATCACTTCTCTGTGTCACTGTCACCCCCACCCTTCCCTTTCACTCCGTGCGCTCCCATCACTTCCCTGTGTCACTGTCACCCCACCCTTCCCTTTCACTCCGTGCGCTCCCATCACTTCCCTGTGTCACTGTCACCCCCACCCTTCCCTTTCACTCCGTGCGCTCCCATCACTTCTCTGTGTCACTGTCACCCCCACCCTTCCCTTTCACACCGTGCGCTCCCATCACTTCCCTGTGTCACTGTCACCCCACTCCCTCACCCGTGTCCCTTCTACTCACTCCGTGCGCTCCCATCACTTCCTGTGTCACTGTCACTGTCACCCCCACCACCCTTCCCTTTCACTCCGTGCGCTCCCATCACTTCCTGTGTCACTGTCACCCCCACCCTTCCCTTTCACCCCGTGCGCTCCCATCACTTCTCTGTGTCACTGTCACCCCCACCCTTCCCTTTCACTCCGTGCGCTCCCATCACTTCTCTGTGTCACTGTCACCCCACCCTTCCCTTTCACTCCGTGCGCTCCCATCACTTCCCTGTGTCACTGTCACTCCCACCCTTCCCTTTCACTCCATGCGCTCCCATCACTTCTCTGTGTCACTGTCACCCCCACCCTTCCCTTTCACTCCGTGCGCTCCCATCACTTCCTGTGTCACTGTCACCCCACCCTTCCTTTCACTCCGTGCGCTCCCATCACTTCTCTGTGTCACTGTCACCCCCACCCTTCCCTTTCACTCCCTGCGCTCCCATCACTTCCCTGTGTCACTGTCACCCCCACCCTTCCCTTTCACTCCGTGCGCTCCCATCACTTCCCTGTGTCACTGTCACCCCACCCTTCCCTTTCACTCCGTGCGCTCCATCACTTCTCTGTGTCACTGTCACCCCCACCCTTCCCTTTCACTCCGTGCGCTCCCATCACTTCCCTGTGTCACTGTCACCCCCACCCTTCCCTTTCACTCCGTGCGCTCCCATCACTTCTCTGTGTCACTGTCACCCCCACCCTTCCCTTTCACTCCGTGCGCTCCCATCACTTCCCTGTGTCACTGTCACCCCCACCCTTCCCTTTCACTCCGTGCGCTCCCATCACTTCTCTGTGTCACTGTCCACCCCACCCTTCCCTTTCACTCCGTGCGCTCCATCATTTCCCTGTGTCACTGTCACCCCACCCTTCCCTTTCACTCCATGCGCTCCCATCACTTCTCTGTGTCACTGTCACCCCCACCCTTCCCTTTCACTCCGTGCGCTCCCATCACTTCTCTGTGTCACTGTCACCCCCACCCTTCCCTTTCACTCCGTGCGCTCCCATCACTTCTCTGTGTCACTGTCACCCCCACCCTTCCCTTTCACTCCGTGCGCTCCCATCACTTCCCTGTGTCACTGTCACTCCCACCCTTCCCTTTCACTCCGTGCGCTCCCATCACTTCTCTGTGTCACTGTCACCCCCACCCTTCCCTTTCACTCGTGCGCTCCCATCACTTCCCTGTGTCACTGTCACCCCCACCCTTCCCTTTCACTCCGTGCGCTCCCTTCCCTTTCACTCCGTGCGCTCCCATCACTTCTCTGTGTCACTGACACCCCCACCCTTCCCTTTCACTCCCTGCGCTCCCATCACTTCCCTGTGTCACTGTCACCCCCACCCTTCCCTTTCACTCCAGGCGCTCCCATCACTTCCCTGTGTCACTGTCACCCCCACCCTTCCCTTTCACTCTGTGCGCTCCCATCACTTCCCTGTGTCACTGTCACCCCCACCCTTCCCTTTCACTCCGTGCGCTCCCATCACTTCCCTGTGTCACTGTCACCCCCACCCTTCCCTTTCACTCCGTGCGCTCCCATCACTTCCCTGTGTCACTGTCACCCCCACCCTTCCCTTTCACTCCGTGCGCTCCCATCACTTCCCTGTGTCACTGTCACCCCCACCCTTCCCTTTCACACCGTGCGCTCCCATCACTTCTCTGTGTCACTGTCACCCCCACCCCTTCCCTTTCACTCCGTGCGCTCCCATCACTTCCCTGTGTCACTGTCACTGTCACCCCCACCCTTCCCTTTCACTCCGTGCGCTCCCATCACTTCCCTGTGTCACTGTCACCCCCACCCTTCCCTTTCACCCCGTGCGCTCCCATCACTTCTCTGTGTCACTGTCACCCCCACCCTTCCCTTTCACTCCGTGCGCTCCCATCACTTCTCTGTGTCACTGTCACCCCCACCCTTCCCTTTCACTCCGTGCGCTCCCATCACTTCCCTGTGTCACTGTCACTCCCACCCTTCCCTTTCACTCCAGCGCTCCCATCACTTCTCTGTGTCACTGTCACCCCCACCCTTCCCTTTCACTCCGTGCGCTCCCATCACTTCCCTGTGCACTGTCACCCCACCCTTCCCTTCACTCCGTGCGCTCCCATCCTTCTCTGTGTCACTGTCACCCCACCCTTCCTTTCACTCCGTGCGCTCCCATCACTTCCCTGTGTCACTGTCACCCCCACCCTTCCCTTTCACCCGTGCGCTCCCATCACTTCCCTGTGTCACTGTCACCCCCACCCTTCCCTTTCACTCCGTGCGCTCCCATCACTTCTCTGTGTCACTGTCACCCCCACCCTTCCCTTTCACTCCGTGCGCTCCCATCACTTCCCTGTGTCACTGTCACCCCCACCCTTCCCTTTCACTCCGTGAGCTCCCATCACTTCTCTGTGTCACTGTCACCCCCCCCCTTCCCTTTCACTCGTGCGCTCCCATCACTTCCCTGTGTCACTGTCACCCCCACCCTTCCCTTTCACTCCGTGCGCTCCCATCACTTCTCTGTGTCACTGTCACCCCCACCCTTCCCTTTCACTCCGTGCGCTCCCATCATTCCCTGTGTCACTGTCACCCCCACCCTTCCCTTTCACTCCGTGCGCTCCCATCACTTCCCTGTGTCACTGTCACCCCCACCCTTCCCTTTCACTCCGTGCGCTCCCATCACTTCCCTGTGTCACTGTCACCCCCACCCTTCCCTTTCACTCCGTGCGCTCCCATCACTTCCCTGTGTCACTGTCACCCCCACCCTTCCCTTTCACTCCGTGCGCTCCCATCACTTCCTGTGTCACTGTCACCCCCACCCTTCCCTTTCACATCCGTGCGCTCCCATCACTTCTCTGTGTCACTGTCACCCCCACCCTTCCCTTTCACACCGTGCGCTCCCATCACTTCTCTGTGTCACTGTCACCCCCACCCTTCCCTTTCACTCCATGCGCTCCCATCCTTCCCTGTGTCACTGTCACCCCCACCCTTCCCTTTCACACCGTGCGCTCCCATCACTTCCCTGTGTCACTGTCACCCTGCCCTTCCCTTTCACTCCGTGCGCTCCCATCACTTCCTGTGTCACTGTCACCCCACCCTTCCCTTTCACTCCGTGCGCTCCCATCACTTCTCTGTGTCACTGTCACCCCCACCCTTCCCTTTCACTCCGTGCGCTCCCATCACTTCTCTGTGTCACTGTCACCCCCACCCTCCCTTTCACTCCGTGCGCTCCCATCACTTCTCTGTGTCACGTCACCCCCACCCTTCCCTTTCACTCCGTGCGCTCCCATCACTTCCCTGTGTCACTGTCCACTCCCACCCTTCCCTTTCACTCCGTCGCTCCCATCACTTCTCTGTGTCACTGTCACCCCCACCCTTCCCTTTCACTCAGTGCGCTCCCATCACTTCCCTGTGTCACTGTCACCCCCACCCTTCCCTTTCACTCCGTGCGCTCCCTTCCCTTTCACTCCGTGCGCTCCCATCACTTCTCTGTCACTGTCACCCCCACCCTTCCCTTTCACTCCCTGCGCTCCCATCACTTCCCTGTGTCACTGTCACCCCCACCCTTCCCTTTCACTCCGTGCGCTCCCATCACTTCCCTGTGTCACTGTCACCCCCACCCTTCCCTTTCACTCCGTGCGCTCCCATCACTTCCCTGTGTCACTGTCACCCCCACCCTTCCCTTTCACTCCGTGCGCTCCCATCACTTCCCTGTGTCACTGTCACCCCCACCCTTCCCTTTCACTCCGTGCGCTCCCATCACTTCTCTGTGTCACTGTCACCCCACCCTTCCTTTCACTCCGTGCGCTCCCATCACTT
>CM065724.1:60250583-60293083 GCA_033310375.1 Conus canariensis
AGACAGACAGATATAGTGTGTATATGTGTGTGTGAGTGGTAATCTGTTACATGATTTTTTAGGTGCTTTGTTTTCTTTTAATCATTGTGGTTTAGAAATTTGCATGCAGGTGGATGGTGAAATATCTTACTGCTTTTGGTTGGGCCAGATTATGAAGGTGTAAATACATCATAACCAGCATTTTCAATAATAGAAGTCAACAATATTGCTGCGACTACTGCTACTGCTGTGATGACGATAATGATGACGGCGAGGGGAAAGAAAAAGTCAAAGTACAATCAAAAAAGAAGAAAGCTGCAGACAGATAAAAAAATTCAGGAAATTATGATTTTCTGTAAAATTTGTGCTGTCTAAAAACTTTGACTGAAACTGCTGTCATCATTGTTGTTATTAGTTCTCTTACCGTTATCATTATTGTGAATATCATTAGTACTTTATTTTTCCCTGTCATCACTATTATTGTAGTTGTTGCTGTTGTTCAGTATTTCACTGAACTCATATGTGCTGAGACATAACGAAAAGGGTTCATGCTGCAATGACTACAGTTAATGTGCATATAACTGTATCCAGCTGTGCATCTGTGATCATTCTCAGTCAGTGATCTTGACAAGCTGATTGCTTCGTGCTTGAATGATGTCTTTGCTTCATGCTTGAATGATGTCTTGCGTCATGCTTGAATGATGTCTTGCGTCATGCTTGAATGATGTCTTGCTTCATGCTTGGATGATGTCTTGCTTCGTGCTTGAATGATGTCTTTGCTTCATGCTTGAATGATGTCTTGCTTCATGCTTGGATGATGTCTTGCATCATGCTTGAATGATGTCTTGCATCATGCTTGAATGAGTGATGTCATTTCAGGCTACAACCATTTTGAGATCCGTCTGCTAGATGATTTCGATGCAGACCATCCTCCTCCGGCCATCGTGCTGAGTACAGCCACACCTCTTGATCCACCCCCAGTGTCCAAATTCAGGCTGGATTTCCTCCGCTTTTGGGCCATCAATGAAGGTTTGTGTTCCATCATCATCTTGACTGTGATTGAGTCACATCCCTAGCAGGGCCAGTTAAAATGGGGAAAATTGAAGATGTGGAACAGGTGGACATTCTTAAATATCTCCTAAACTTGAAGACAAGACACTTTCTTTTAACAGCCATGTTGATGGTAACAACATAAACCCAGGACTGTGTCTTTTCTGAAAGTCAAAATGTTTCGTTGGGAGTCAATACATATTGGAAGGAAGTGCACAGGTCATTTATTGAGAGCATTCTCATGCTTAATTTGTTGGCATAATGTTTGAAATCTGACAGTTGAAAACCAGGCAATGCTGGCTTTTCAAACTTGCAACCAAAATCATTGGTTCAGTTGAAACAGCTGATCTCTGTGGACAGTTAACTGAAAAAAAAAAAAAAAAAAAAAAAAAAAAAGAGAGAAAATCCTCCAGGACTTTACCCATCCCTTTCATTATTCAGTCTGTTGTTGTTGTTGCCATCTGGAAAGTGACTTTGCATGCCCCTTGCAAAGAAAAATTAAACAGCGCATTGTTTTGTTCCATCAGCAGTTGCTGTAATGAATTATTCTTCTTTGTCAGTTTCGACCATTCAGGTGGTTCTGATTGAACAACATGCTTTGTTTGGTGTGGCTGGTTTGGTGTTTTTGACACCACTCAATGGAAGTGCTTTTGGATGGGCTGTAGAATGGGTTTGTATGAAGGCATATGTTCATGGGTAGATGTTGAAATTTGGGTTGAAAGTTTGGGGAGAGTGATGAGAAGATGACTCTAATATTCATGTGTTACTGGTTTGTTAACCATTGCTGTTTGCCATGCTGCAGAAGAGAAATGTCCATGTTATTAGTGGTTTTGCATGAACAATTGCTGAATCTTGAGTTGTGATTAACACAGTTCTGATAATGGTCCGGATAGGGAAAGAAGAATTGATAAGGAGAGGAACATTAAGAAATGTAAAGGTTGAAAGTTGTAAATGTATCCTTGTTGACTCAGTGTTTTAGAGTTTATTATCTTTAGTTTAGATGTGCTAGAGCATGCTTCACAATTTCATTCTTTTTAAGTGCATGTTTGAGACTTGTATACATGTAAATATCACTTTATTTCCTTCATGCGTCAGTGTGTTTGATTGTGTGATGGTGTGGATTTCGGTCAGTTTGAATGGGCATTTCTTTTTTCAGTTTTGTATTATAATGTGTGTGTGTGTGTGTGTGTGTGTGTGTGTGTGTGTGTGTGTGTGTGTTTTGTGTGTTTATGTGTGTGTGTGTGTGTGTATGTTTATGTGTGTGTGTGTATGTTTATGTGAGTGTGTGTATATGTGTGTGTGTGTGTGTGTGTGTGTGTGTGTGTGTGTGTGTGTGTGTGTGAGTGAGTGCATGCATACATATGTGCGTATGTGAGTGTGTATACATATATCTTATTTACACACATATTCCATCTTTTATGCAGAGAGCACATTGTACGACAAAATCCTCATTTAACCTAATGTACTGTTTTGCTTGTAGTAAAGAAAGCAATGTTCTCGAAGAAGCCAGTGGTATCCAGGGTTGTTATAGATGGAGGTAGTCATGGTGAACTGCTCCCACAGCCTACAGAGTACTCACCATGGCGTGCAGCACCTGAAATAGCCTTTGACAATCAAAATCCACTTCCTGACTCTCCCATGGAACTTAACTTCATAGCTTGGTGGAGTTTTTTTTTTTTTTTTTTTTTTTTTTTTTGCATACGCAGGCTGATACTCCTACGGACACTCCCTTTGTAGACAGGCAAGGATTAATCCCATCTACCCAACAAAGGGAAGGGAGTTTTGTGTGTATGACCATTTTTTGTCCGGCCATTAAGGCAGCCATACTCCAGCTTCAGGAAAGGTGCTTGCTATGTGTAACGTGTCATCCGTACCAACAACCAAACCGGCCTTCGCTTCCAAAAGTTGGTGATGGGATTTTACGTGTGTGCAAGATGTTATGCGTGCGTTCACACATGGAACCTCGGTTTATAGTCTCATTCGAAGGACTGTATGGGAAATGGAGTCAGAACTAATGTTAACTCCAAGGGAAAAAATCCCCCTGTACCGAAACAACCCAGCGGAGATTCTAACCTTCAGCCCCAGGATCACCAATATTGTAAGTCCGGCGCTCAATCGCTGAGCTATTATGGCCCCTGCTTGGTAGAGTAATTTCTACTGACAGGAGAACAGACCAAGGTGGGTCACTGATGCCTTGAGATCAGTTGCTTGAATTTGGATAGATGACAGCTGTCAGTTAGGGAAGGCAGCTCATTTCTGTGAAGGTACAATAACAGACCAGGGTAGAGGATGCAGTTCAGCTTTGGGTGGCAAGTTCAAGAAAATCAAGAGGCATTCCCTACGAAGCTGGCTTTCCCAGGCTTCAAGCAGAAGAGTACACAAGGTTAGATATGGACATTGTTCCTTTATTCAAAACTTACTCGAGGTGTTTATTTAAAACCGTCAGCAGCATTATTCGTTAACATGACTTTACACTTTATTTGAACAGCCAGCAAAACTGTGAAGAAGGGCGACCAGGTGGGGTGGGGCTTGCTCTACGTGGAGGAGGGCATCCACCATGACGAGGAACAGCTGGTCATCTGCTACCTCACTGTCAACCGGAAAGTGCTGCTGGTCAGGGTCGTCTACCAGCCACCTGGCGGATTCTACCCTCTGGTCATCCTTCCCCAGGGAGGTGAGTTTTGGGTGTGGGCAGTGGCAGGTAGTGTCTCCTCTGACGGGTGACCTCATGACAGCCAGACGCGGACAGCTCTGTCGACTGTGCTGGTACTGAGACTGTGCCAGGATGAGCCTGTGTTTGGCTGTGTAATGGGGTGTCAGAAGGAGCAATGTGGGATTACTGTCTTTGAGAAGACCTGGAACAGGGGCGGCAAAATGTGAAATAGTCAATGGTGGGGTAAGAATCTGCGAGGTTCTTGTAGTGTGCGTCACAGATGTCATTATCAGCATCTCTGTTATCATGGTCATCTCTGTCCTTCTCTTCATCGTCATGGTCACCAGCATTACGGTCATCATTTGTGATTATCATGGTCATTGTCATTAAGGTATTTTGCCTGCCCAATGATTTCTTTAACATTTTATCCTGAAAGATTTTATCATGAATGTTTTGATAATGCAAACATCAGGGCAGTGACAATTCTTCCCAACTTTTACCCATTGTGATAGTTTCATCCCTGTTCCTTAAATATTGCATAACTGAATAATGAAAACCTAACACAGAGTAACTTTTATTCAAGACTGGCACAGCCTTTTAAACTTGAATAAAGTCAGACAAATACATAGACGAACAATCTAATAGTGGGGGAAAAAACAAGCGCAGGCCAACAACTGAACTATCTTCATAGTAATGACTTGGCAAAGATTTGGACTTAAGGAGGGGGGGGGGGGGGGGGGGGTAATTTGAAGATGGAGAAACTGGGAACATGAAATTAAGAAAATATGTTACAGATATGAAAACTCTTCACTAGCTGCATAAGGGAACCATCGCAACCTCTTTTGAAGGCAGATATATTTGTATTGCCTGCTCCGAGGCCTTTCGTCCGCTGGGTCGGACTCATCAGGTCGGACTCATCAGGGAGACACGGCTGGTTGTGTCTGCGCTCCTGGCGTCAAATAGAGACACACCACAGTCCATAATACTGTGGTGTTCTCACCACCAAGAGTGCAAAAAAGAATCCAATAGCACTCCCAAAGCAGCCAGCGAAGAGTAGTAAATGAAACCAAACGAAAGTGTGGGGAGGAAAAAAGTTGCTGAAAAACTAAAGACATTATGCAAACAGTATAAAATAAAGGGGACAATCTTTGAGCCTACGCTTGAGGATCCACCCAAAGATGCAAGGGAGATCAAAGACAAACACACAGACGGACAGAAACAAATACAAATAACCTCAATTTAATCAAAACAAAAATCGGAAATGAAATGAGGCAGGGAACAGTAAACGATAAACAGTAAACAAGTTGGGTATTTTTTGCTCCCATAAGAAAACCTAACACAGAGTAACTTTTATTCAAGACTGGCACAGCCTTTTAAACTTGAATAAAGTCAGACAAATACATAGACGAACAATCTAATAGTGGGGGAAAAAACAAGCGCAGGCCAACAACTGAACTATCTTCATAGTAATGACTTGGCAAAGATTTGGACTTAAGGAGGGGGGGGGGGGGGGGGGGGGGGCGCGTAATTTGAAGATGGAGAAACTGGGAACATGAAATTAAGAAAATATGTTACAGATATGAAAACTCTTCACTAGCTGCATAAGGGAACCATCGCAACCTCTTTTGAAGGCAGTTATATTTGTATTGCCTGCTCCGAGGCCTTTCGTCCGCTGGGTCGGACTCATCAGGGAGACACGGCTGGTTGTGTCTGCGCTCCTGGCGTCAAATAGAGACACACCACAGTCCATAATACTGTGGTGTTCTCACCACCAAGAGTGCAAAAAAGAATCCAATAGCACTCCCAAAGCAGCCAGCGAAGAGTAGTAAATGAAACCAGACAAAAGTGTGGGGAGGAAAAAAGTTGCTGAAAAACTAAAGACATTATGCAAACAGTATAAAATAAAGGGGACAATCTTTGAGCCTACGCTTGAGGATCCACCCAAAGATGCAAGGGAGATCAAAAGACAAACACACAGACGGACAGAAACAAATACAAATAACCTCAATTTAATCAAAACAAAAATCGGAAATGAAATGAGGCAGGGAACAGTAAACGATAAACAGTAAACAAGTTGGGTATTTTTTGCTCCCATAAGAAAACCTAACACAGAGTAACTTTTATTCAAGACTGGCACAGCCTTTTAAACTTGAATAAAGTCAGGACAAATACATAGACGAACAATCTAATAGTGGGGGAAAAAACAAGCGCAGGCCAACAACTGAACTATCTTCATAGTAATGACTTGGCAAAGATTTGGACTTAAGGAAGGGGGGGGGGGTAATTTGAAGATGGAGAAACTGGGAACATGAAATTAAGAAAATATGTTACAGATATGAAAAACTCTTCACTAGCTGCATAAGGGAACCATCGCAACCTCTTTTGAAGGCAGATATATTTGTATTGCCTGCTCCGAGGCCTTTCGTCCGCTGGGTCGGACTCATCAGGGAGACACGGCTGGTTGTGTCTGCGCTCCTGGCGTCAAATAGAGACACACCACAGTCCATAATACTGTGGTGTTCTCACCACCAAGAGTGCAAAAAAGAATCCAATAGCACTCCCAAAGCAGCCAGCGAAGAGTAGTAAATGAAACCAAACGAAAGTGTGGGGAGGAAAAAAGTTGCTGAAAAACTAAAGACATTATGCAAACAGTATAAAATAAAGGGGACAATCTTTGAGCCTACGCTTGAGGATCCACCCAAAGATGCAAGGGAGATCAAAAGACAAACACACAGACGGACAGAAACAAATACAAATAACCTCAATTTAATCAAAACAAAAATCGGAAATGAAATGAGGCAGGGAACAGTAAACGATAAACAGTAAACAAGTTGGGTATTTTTTGCTCCCATAAGGAAACCTAACACAGAGTAACTTTTATTCAAGACTGGCAATACTGTTTGCAATACTGTTTGCATAATGTCTTTAGTTTTTCAGCAACTTTTTTCCTCCCCACACTTTCGTTTGGTTTCATTTACTACTCTTCGCTGGCTGCTTTGGGAGTGCTATTGGATTCTTTTTTGCACTCTTGGTGGTGAGAACACCACAGTATTATGGACTGTGGTGTGTCTCTATTTGACGCCAGGAGCGCAGACACAACCAGCCGTGTCTCCCTGATGAGTCCGACCCAGCGGACGAAAGGCCTCGGAGCAGGCAATACAAATATATCTGCCTTCAAAAGAGGTTGCGATGGTTCCCTTATGCAGCTAGTGAAGAGTTTTCATATCTGTAACATATTTTCTTAATTTCATGTTCCCAGTTTCTCCATCTTCAAATTACCCCCCCCCCTTCCTTAAGTCCAAATCTTTGCCAAGTCATTACTATGAAGATAGTTCAGTTGTTGGCCTGCGCTTGTTTTTTCCCCCACTATTAGATTGTTCGTCTATGTATTTGTCTGACTTTATTCAAGTTTAAAAGGCTGTGCCAGTCTTGAATAAAAGTTACTCTGTGTTAGGTTTTCTTATGGGAGCAAAAAATACCCAACTTGTTTACTGTTTATCGTTTACTGTTCCCTGCCTCATTTCATTTCCGATTTTTGTTTTGATTAAATTGAGGTTATTTGTATTTGTTTCTGTCCGTCTGTGTGTTTGTCTTTTGATCTCCCTTGCATCTTTGGGTGGATCCTCAAGCGTAGGCTCAAAGATTGTCCCCTTTATTTTATACTGTTTGCATAATGTCTTTAGTTTTTCAGCAACTTTTTTCCTCCCCACACTTTCGTTTGGTTTCATTTACTACTCTTCGCTGGCTGCTTTGGGAGTGCTATTGGATTCTTTTTTGCACTCTTGGTGGTGAGAACACCACAGTATTATGGACTGTGGTGTGTCTCTATTTGACGCCAGGAGCGCAGACACAACCAGCCGTGTCTCCCTGATGAGTCCGACCCAGCGGACGAAAGGCCTCGGAGCAGGCAATACAAATATATCTGCCTTCAAAAGAGGTTGCGATGGTTCCCTTATGCAGCTAGTGAAGAGTTTTCATATCTGTAACATATTTTCTTAATTTCATGTTCCCAGTTTCTCCATCTTCAAATTACCCCCCCCCCCCCTCTCCCTCCTTAAGTCCAAATCTTTGCCAAGTCATTACTATGAAGATAGTTCAGTTGTTGGCCTGCGCTTGTTTTTTCCCCCACTATTAGATTGTTCGTCTATGTATTTGTCTGACTTTATTCAAGTTTAAAAGGCTGTGCCAGTCTTGAATAAAAGTTACTCTGTGTTAGGTTTTCTTATGGGAGCAAAAAATACCCAACTTGTTTACTGTTTATCGTTTACTGTTCCCTGCCTCATTTCATTTCCGATTTTTGAATAATGAAACCAGAATGATGTCTTGTAGTGTGTGCACAAGAACATTGAAACAATTTTTCTTTAATATTTCTTGTGACAGTAATTCTTTTTCAGTCATTCTGATGGTTCTAGTGACATTGCCTAAACTCGTTTCAGTGAACCGCGTACAGCTAGAGTTTGGCGCCACCATCATCACAGAACACCCCATCACTGAAGCAGACGTTCGCATCCTGGTGGAAGACGCCAAGAAAATGATCGCCGAGGAAAATGAAGCCATTGCCCAAGGCAAAGATCCTCATGACCTTGAGGTTGACAGCGCTCGACTCTTCCGCCCCCTTCCTGGAGCTGATAGATCTGACAATGGTGGCGGCGACGATTCCCTGTGGAATACCAAGGTGAAGGACACGCGAGTGAGCCAGACAGCCAAGAAGGACAGGGTGGCGTCAGTTGTGGTGGAGTTGATGAAGAACAACCAAGGAAAGCCAAAGAAGTTGAGTTTGACGCCCTCTGACAAGACTCAGTCCAAAAGCTGCACAGTGTTGTGATGGTCCCTGCACCCGGTATAGCCCTGGTACTGTACTGCAGCTGGAGGTCCTGTCATCTTGGCAGCATTTATGATGGGAGTTGGTGATTTCAGTGTTAACCTTGCAGATTTCAACTGAACAAAAGCTGATACCAAAGAAGTTACTGGCCTTGCGTCGAAAATCTTTGATTATGCATATGATTTTATTTTGAAAATGATCAGTTTGAAGAAAACTGCATTGATTACCTATGCATTTACGCATTTGAAATCAGCTATGAGATGTGTATTGTTTTATGGCACAAGTTAAGGATGATGCAGTGCTGAAATGTTGATTTGCCTATGTAGGAATGTATTCAAATGACATCTATTTCAAGACAGGTTGATGACATGGACATGTCTTTTTTTTATGTTTGATTTTATTTTTGTTTTGTAGTTTTTTTTCTTTGGATGAAGGGAGAATGGCCAAAAAAAAAGATTATGAGTGAAAGATAGATAAATACAGATTTATTTAGAGGTGCGTGACATTGTACATCCACATTTTGGTACATTGCCATCATATATGATGGTGGAGAAGGATTGCAGTAGCAGTACGTGAGAATTGCTGGATGATAGGGAAGATAAGAGGATGGGACCCACTAAATCAGGCACCTCTGACAATGTGTAGTTTGATCATTCAAGGTTGAGAAATTAAATAAGAGTGTGTGTGTGTGTGTGTGTGTGTGTGCGTGTGTGTGTGTGTGTGTGTGTGTGTGTGTGTGTGTGTGTGTAAGAACAATAATGATTAGCTATATCAACATTTAGCTGTCTAAGAGGAGATGATCTACCAATGAAAAGGAGCATTCTAAATTACTTCTGCATTTTTCAGTCAGTAGATTGTCTTCTGTTATAGGGCTAATTGTTTGCATTTCTCATTGGTGTTGCTGGCATTGATGATAATACCAATGATATAGTGACGTGACAGAATGAGAAGAACAAATCTGACCTCATCACCTTTGACCTCATTATCTTTGACCTTATCACCAAACAACGGTGCATTGTGATGATACTCGTATGACCTGGAACATTCCATTGTCTGCATATGCAGTTTCTAATATATTTTGTATGCATGTTTACAATTATACATCAACACACTCACACAGTGCACACATCTGCATTTATAAGCATGCTCACACACATACAGCACATACCAGCATTGCATTCATACTCATGCACATGCATACACACACACGCACGCACACATATACATACATGCACACGCACACACACACACACACACATGCACATGTGCACAAGTTTGTGTGCATGCACTTACACACAGATGCACACACAAACACACACACACATAATTGTGCATGCGTACATATACACACCCATGCACACTTGCTCGCTGATGTACACAAACCTACTTTTTTTTATATTCAGTGTACTCTGACTGATTCTCACTGTTCTCTATCCATTTGTTTCATTGTCTCTTTTTCTCTCTCTTTCTTTCCCATGCTTTTTGTTGTTGTTGTTCTCCATTAATATTGACAGCTTTGTTGTGATTTCCCAACTACTTTGATTGTGAAAGAGGGGTGAAAGATGTTGAATTCTGCTGTTCAAGCAAAGGCAAACCTGGACATTACTAGCACACTTGGACAATAGAATAGTTGAAAGAAGGGTTCATATTTATTTCTGCTGTCGTTGAAAATGCCTGTTTGCACCTTTTACTTTTAGTGAATAGAAGTTTTGTTGTAACATTATTTTGCTGGTCATTATCAGTTTGAGGAGGCTATGATTTAAAAAAAAAAGTTACTCAGGTTTCATTTTATTCCAGGGTAAAGTACTTGACAGTTGAGAGTCCAGGTGAAAATTGTAAGGGAGTTAAGCAGCAATTAGCAAATGGAAACAAAGATGCAGTAAGAGTGGACGTGCTGATAGAGTGGAGTCAGAGATTTCATAGCGTTGTCAGAGCCGTTTTGACTCTCCGTTCTCATGTTCAGAATCACCTCCTGCATCGTTGACCAGTTCTTTTACAAGCTGTTGAATAGAGAAGCATTGCCGTTTGGTCACAAGGATCTTGGAAACTCTCAAATTCCACTCTTTACTTTATGGAAAAACTTACATGGCAGTCTGCAAGAGTTGTGTCCTTCTCCGTATGTCTGTATGTTTGTCAGATTGGTGGAAAAACTTGTTTGATGAATCAAAACGCAGATCAGAGACAAAAATTCAGTGGCAGACAATTCCTATTTGGATGCATGGTGTATAGTAAATACATAATACAAACAGTCTGGCAGATTTGCAAGAAATATGTCTTCTTCAGACATAACAGAAGTTTTTCAAAATTCTGCATTAAATATGTACTGTATATTTGCCTCTTTTAGATTTTCAGGTAATAAATGTTATTTTGCCCCTTATGTACAAGGCACAATTGTTTTTTTCAGTTGGAAAGAATATCTAAACACCTTCATGACTGAATGATTGCAGATGATTGATTTTAGTAGTTTTGCAGGATTCAGTGGATATGGTAAGACACAATGTTGTTTATTTTTATTTGTTTAGTTGTTTATTCAATGTTTATCAACCCATTTTCTCTTTGTGTTGTGATCAATAACAGGTCAGTAGTTTGTGCTAGAATTTTTCATGAAACTCACCTGTTTTTAAATCTGACTGAAAACTAACGTCGCTGTAAACCATGATTGGAACTGAAAAAATTCTGGGTCTTGTTTGAAGATGAGATGCAGAGTTGGTTTTACGTTCTTTCCATGACACTTGAATGATGTTTTCAAAGACAGAGATGTCCCTGTTTAAATGGATGATTTTGTTACCCCTTTGCCTGTGGTCTGTTCAGTTGTGCCCAGTTTTGAAAGATTGCTTCGTTTTTAAAATTGAGTTTTGATTGTCTTTAAAGCAAAGTTAAATGTCTGGTCTTGATGTGTAGTTTATGACACTGACACAGTGGGTCGGCGAATGCCTGAATGGTGAAGTTCGATGAACACAGTATTACTTGCTGGGGCTTTTCTTCTTGGGCGCCATAAGTGTTGTTGTACCCTGGCTGAAAGACTCCAGGGATCATCCGAACAGCCGAAGTACTTGAATACTATAGTACAAATGCATCAGCTAGGGATGAGAACATTACATGTGTGACCATTTTTGATTATCCCGCCATGTGGGCAGCCACACTCCAACTTCAAGGGATTTTGGAGACTGATAATGTTATGCTAGGAGCTTGTCACAACTGGAGACAATCCCGGCATAACTAAGCAGAGCATAACAACATTTTGATGTAGCACTGGTGTTCTAGCCTGTGTCATTTAGTTTGATACAGCCTTAAGCCAAGGCTAGGCACCGTAAGTAAAAAAAATATAAGTATATCCAGACGTAACATACTTACCCGTTTCTGGAGGTATGACAGACAGGAGATAATTCTCCCATGAGGCAGAGGAAGAATTGAACCTCTCTTGCACAGCATTGACACTGCATGAGCGAAAATGCTTTGATAACATGAACAGCAAGAATATTGATTTAAAACATTGGGCACTGAAGGATTGAAACATTTGACTGTCCTAGTATGATGGTCATATCATGGTCTGCCCTTTGAACTCTCCAGATATCCTTTATCAGGAAGGTGAAAAGTTTTGAGGTACTGTCCCTGTGAAACAGCTTGGATCCCATGGATGATTTGATAAGAATAACCGGAATACAGTAACTTGTTCAGTTCAGTTCATTGCCAGATGATATTAGACACTTATTTAAAAAAAAAATATTTTAAAAACCTCCACATTCAACTTATCATCTATGTTAGTACTTTCAAATCCACACCTGATATATGCATATTTACGTAAGTGAAATACCCTGGTAGTACATACAATTGTTGATCTTTATAAAAATTTTGCAACCTGTGACATAGAAATAACCATGGCAATTTCAGCAGCATATGAACCATATAAGACAGCACTGACATTATCAACATTTTTCGTCTCAATACCTTTCTCTTGATAGAGCAAGGTCAACGCTGGGCATTCAAACAAAAGATGATGCACAGAAATGTTTTCTCTGCAGACACTTGTATGGATGGCAGAGTGCTGGTCATGTGGGAGGCAGTCACTTGTCACAGTATTTTGTTAACAGTCCTAGCATTGTTGCATAGTAGAAAAAAGAGAGTCCCAGTATTATTGTAGATGTAACAATTACAGTATCATTGGAGCTGCAGCTACTTTCAGTATCATTAGACTTTAGAGTCACAGTGTTGCTGTTATTTCACACACACACACACACACACACACACACACACACACACACACACACACACACACACGCACAAGCATGTGCACACGCACACACACACACACACACACACACACATACACACACACACACACACACACTCACACACACACTCACACACACACACTCACACAATTACAGGAAACATGAGACGGCTGGTAGGCTTGGATGAAGTTCAAAATGGGAGGTTCTAATAAGTCGTGACACTGAAAGTGTTGTGTAATCTGAGATCTGAATTGTGTTGAGTGATGTAGTATGAAATCTAAACTGCATTGAGTGGTGTACTGTGAGATCTGCATTGAGCTGTACTGTTTTGATCGTTATTCTGTGAGATGTGAATAGTGTGGAGTGATGCATTGTGAGTGTGAATTGTTCTGAGTGCTGTAGTGTGAGATCTGAAGGGTCTTGAGCGGTGTGCTAAGGCATGTGAATTATTTTGAGTGCTGTGGTGTCAGATCTGAGATGTGAGTCGTGCCAAGTGCTGTATTGTCAGTGTGATCTGAGTAATGTTGTGGGAGATCTGAATTGTGGTAAATGGTGTATTTTGAGATGTGAACTGTCTGAGTCTGAGTTGTATCTCCACCCCTCAGCAAACTTTCCCAGAAATTTCTCCTGTTTAGTCACTCAGTCTGATTTTGCGGTTTTGTCTCTTCCTGTGGTGTTGTCCACTGCTGTCTGGTCTTTGTGACCATTCCCCCATCTTTGTTCTAGAAAGACATTTTTATGCAGTGACGCAGAAGGTTTGTGACTGCTGGGGTCCATGGGTTTTTCTCTCTTGTTTACTATTTGCAACATGTCAGCTTTTCTGGTAGGATCTAGTGACTGGACGCACCGTCCGTAATGAACATGAGCTGTCCATTGTGGTGCGATCTAGTGACTGGACACACCGTCCAGATTCAACATGAGCTGTCCACTCTGGTGCGATCTAGTGACTGGACACACCGTCCAGATTCAACGTGAGCTGTCCACTCTGGTGCGATCTAGTGACTGGACACACCGACCAACTTCAACGTGAGCTGTCCACTCTGGTGCGATCTAGTGACTGGACACACCGTCCAGATTCAACGTGAGCTGTCCCCTCTGCTGTGATCTAGTGACTGGACCCACCGTCCAGATTCAACGTGAGCTGTCCCCTCTTCTGCGATCTAGTGACTGGACCCACCGTCCAGATTCAACGTGAGCTGTCCCCTCTGGTGCGATCTAGTGACTGGACCCACCGTCCAGATTCAACGTGAGCTGTCCACTCTGGTGCGATCTAGTGACTGGACCCACCGTCCAGATTCAACATGAGCTGTCCACTCTGGTACGATCTAGTGACTGGACCCACCGTCCAGATTCACCGTGAGCTGTCCACTCTGGTGCGATCTGGTGACTGGACCCACCGTCCAGATTCAGCGTGAGCTGTCCACTCTGGTGCAATCTGATGACTGGACACACCGTCCAGATTCAGCGTGAGCTGTCCACTCTGGTGCGATCTAGTGACTGGACACACCGTCCAGATTCAGCGTGAGCTGTCCACTCTGGTGCGATCTAGTGACTGGACACACCGTCCAGATTCAGCGTGAGCTGTCCACTCTGGTGCGATCTAGTGACTGGACCCACCGTCCAGATTCAGCGTGAGCTGTCCACTCTGGTGCGATCTAGTGACTGGACCCACCGTCCAGATTCAGCGTGAGCTGTCCACTCTGGTGCGATCTAGTGACTGGACCCACCGTCCAGATTCAGCGTGAGCTGTCCACTCTGGTGCGATCTAGTGACTGGACCCACCGTCCAGATTCAGCGTGAGCTGTCCACTCTGGTGCGATCTAGTGACTGGACCCACCGTCCAGATTCAGCGTGAGCTGTCCACTCTGGTGCGATCTAGTGACTGGACCCACCGTCCAGATTCAGCGTGAGCTGTCCACTCTGGTGCGATCTAGTGACTGGACCCACCGTCCAGATTCAGCGTGAGCTGTCCACTCTGGTGCGATCTAGTGACTGGACCCACCGTCCAGATTCAGCGTGAGCTGTCCACTCTGGTGCGATCTAGTGACTGGACCCACCGTCCAGATTCAGCGTGAGCTGTCCACTCTGGTGCGATCTAGTGACTGGACCCACCGTCCAGATTCAGCGTGAGCTGTCCACTCTGGTGCGATCTAGTGACTGGACCCACCGTCCAGATTCAGCGTGAGCTGTCCACTCTGGTGCGATCTAGTGACTGGACCCACCGTCCAGATTCAGCGTGAGCTGTCCACTCTGGTGCGATCTAGTGACTGGACCCACCGTCCAGATTCAACGTGAGCTGTCCACTCTGGTGCGATCTAGTGACTGGACCCACCCTCCAGATCCAACGTGAGCTGTACATTCTGGTGCAATCTAGTGACTGGACACACGGTCCAGATTCAACGTGAGCTGTACATTCTGCAGTGTCTAAGTACCAGTGTGGCCTTTTTTTTTCTTCTTTTTTTTTTTCTCAGAATTTCATCTTTTTTAATAGATTTTTTTTTACACGCTCTTTTAACCTGAAGTTAGAAAATAAAACATGAAAGCTGCTTTAAAAGAAAACTTACTATTCCGCCAAATGAAAAAGACAAACAAATTACCGTAATTTGTTTTGTTTCTTTCATTCAGTGGATTAGCAATTTAAAAAAAAATTTGTTTGTCTCTTTCGTTCAGCGGAATAGTAATTTTTCTTTTAAGTTTGTTTGAATTTCCACCCGCTGTCACTTCACTTTGAAACTAGAAGGGCTGTTGTCCACACGCCGGTGTAGTTGTAACTGCCTTGAGGATGCCAGTAATTCAGCTGTTACGTCACATACTGGTGGTAGATGGTGTATGTATGTTGTGCTTGGTTTTTTTTGTTTGCTTGTTTGTTTTTCGTCTTTGGACAAAACTTTTTTTTGTCTCCATGACGACAGCCTCAAAAGGCCCATGCGTGGTTGGCTGGGTTATAATGAAACTGAAACTGACACAGATATTGCTCATCATGATTCCCAGAATATCCTTTTAAAATATGCTTCAGGTGTCATCCCACCCTTTAAAAAGGGGAAAATGTAGCAGTCATTTGAGTCAGCCTTTTTAAACTCCTGTCTTGTGGTAACCAGTAACCATGACAGTTCAAAGCATGGTGGAAGAGCCTGCAAAATGTCAGCGTAAGTCTGTTTAAATTTGAAAGAGATACCATCAATTTCTTGACACAGCTAAGCACAGATACCTCTTCATACAACGGGTCTTGCACTAGGCAAGTTCAGAATAGAGCACATGAGCTCAACAGTGTGCCAGGCTTACAAAGACAAAATGGCGGCTTTGGATACATGGATGATACATGGTTTGGTGTTGCCTAGGATAACATCCAGTGAGTTGATGAAGACCCTGCTGAAGTGGGGCTTAGAAACAAAATGAAACGAAATTTTATTTAACCAGGGTAATGAGATAAGCAGTATAAATGCTTTTTGCCACCCGGCCCAGAAAGACACGAATTAGGGGTTTGTTGTTGTTATTGTTATGTTCTTCTTGCCTGATGTTATTGTTGCCTGATGTTATTGTTATGGTCTTCTTGCCTTAAAGGGTGAGACTCTTGTGAATTGTTGGAAGCTTTGAAATACTTTAGCCAGACTGTCACAACAGGAAACAGGAGTGTTGGGCCTTTGCTTGTGTATTTTGTCACAAATCTTGCCATTGCTTTGCTTTTATGTAGTGACGCTCGGATTACATCATTTATTCACGACTTTGCCTTGCTTTGCTTCTGTCTGATACTGATAGCAACAGCTCTGATGTCCAGGTGGCATGGTTTATGTGTGAACTTTCCGTTATTATGAAATCTGATTCTTCTTACATTTTCATTTTTGCTTGATGTGTAATTATTTATGATGTTGTTATTCATCAGTTAGGCTGGTATGATTTAGGACGTATACCTGGGTTTGCCTTCCGTCCACAAGGGAATGAGTTTTACGCTGCCGATCTCGTGATTTGTTGTTGATCATATTGCTGTTGTCTGGTTGCTGAATCAGCTTATCCTGAAGGATGTTGTTTGTTTGTTTGTGTGTTTGTTTTTTATCACAGAAACTATTATTGTTCAGTATGGTAAGATGGGCATGTAATTCCTCCTTCACAGATATATCAACTTCTGTTGCTTGTGCTATTTTCACCCTCATCTGTAAACTGGGGAATGCAGTATCTGCTTGGTTGGTAAGTCTGTATCTGCCCTGTATGTATGAATTGGCCATTACTTATTGTTGTATTTAAACATTTTTTTTTCTATTCTTGTCTTTTATGGTCTTATTGTTTATTTAATTTAAATGTAGTGGAAAACAGATCTGGTTTCAATTTTTTAGCATATATGAAAGGAACTTTTCTCTTTTGACGTGCTTTTTATATATATATATATATATATATATATATATATATATGGTGATGAATGATAAGTCATCACACAGCCCACAGAGTTCAATTTTTTTATTTTTCAAACTTGTATATGTGGCATCAGTTTTGACTTAACGAAGCGATTTTTTTTTTTTCTTGCGCCCATTATGACAGCCCAGAAGCGGCTCTGTACGATCAACTGGGCTATGATGATTAAAACTTGAACTTGACCAGAGAACAGCCCTGATAAGGTCCCATGTGGTGGGCTAGGCCACAAACAACATGAATTACAATCCAAGCCCTTTCATGTCCCCATGGTTATGCCGGTATATCTCTTTCTGCACAAGTAGCTTCCCTTGCCATACAGAAATTCTTCACAAATAGCTTCCCCTGCCATGTGGAAGTTCTGCACAAGTAGCTTCCCCTGCCTTATGGAAGTTCTGTGCTAGTAACTTCCTCTTTTCTGCCACTTGCTCTGACTCTGCCTTTTCTTATTCTTATCAGTAATTTTTTTTCTTTTTTTTTTTTGTTATCTGCTGTCTCTCTGCCTTTGTGGACCCTTCTCATGTCTCTGCTCAGAAAACTCTTTCAAACCTTTTTTTTTTCCCCCAATGTAAACTATGACATGCCAGTTTTTCTTGTCTTGCAAGTAGGTAGTAAAAATTACACATGCTACCCAGAGTGAATGCCAGCTATCTGTTCAAAAGTGTTTCATTGCCCCTGTGGCTTTTTAATCTATTTCTCTGGCATTTGCATGTTTTTAGTTAATTTTTCTTTTTCTTTTTTTTTCTTTTTTTTTTTTTAAATTAGAATTGTCAAACAAAGGGATACCAGTTACTCTCAGCAGAATCTAGTTATTTCAGGTAGAAGGATTAAAAACAGTTCAACTGCTATGGCATGATTTACCTGCATTGTTTGTATGTTTTTCGGAATATGGGCTTTTCCGATGGTCTTGCTTGCTGAGCGTGTGACATTTGAGTTTATGGTATGAGTTTGACAGCCCTGAAAATGCTCTGAGTGGTGGGTTGAGCTATAATAATGACAAGCTGATAAAAGACGGTGTGACATCCCGCCCACACTGCTCCACACCAGCAGTCCACAGGGATCAATCAACACCTGGCTGCCATGAGACAGTGCTGCAGCTGAATCACTCCCAGCGTGTGCAAGGCACCACCCATGAAGCTCCCTAACAGTGGTAATAATTGTTTCCTTGCAGAGCTCGTGTGAGTGAGCGTCCCCTCTAGATGGCGTCGTGTCCTTTCAGTGACAGTCCTCATGAACAATCCAAGAACACAGACTTCGACATAATCTCAGAGAGAGAGAATCAAAACTGAGGTCACCATGTTAGAGCGGGATATGAAGGACTACAAAATGCAATACTTTTTTTTTCTTTTCATCGTGGAAGAAAATCCGTCTGTTTCTTCAGACAGACCTTGCAGTCCTCCGTTACATAGAACAGTGGAGGGTAGAATGATTCGGTCATCTCATCTAATGCCAATCTCCCAGCCAGCCCATGGTGCATAGAGCATGCCTTGCTGTGGCTACAAGGTCAGAGGCAGACCAAGAGAGATCTGGATGAGAGGCATCGAGGAAACGCTGAGGACCGATAGTGTTACACCAACACAAGGTTTCAAATTGGCAGCAGGTGCAGAGCTCTCTCTTCCCATAGTGCCTTTGATGGTACCAGTGGATGGATAAAAAGTGAAGTAAAAGAAGTTAAGTGAGGATGAGGATGATCAAGGTAATGCTGAGGCATTCCAGTCTGGTCTGAGACTGTATGCCAGGGCTGCACTTTACGTTTTCTTTGAATATGTCTTACTATTAGTCAGGTCTGAGAGATACAGTTACCTGCAGTGTATGTCAGAAAGTACAGCTCCATGACCAAGCAATTATTGTCTTCAGCAGGGGTTTCTTAGGTGGTGTCCTGATGTTGGATCAGATCAGGCACTGCTGATCATCACCAAAGTGACTTGGCCAAAGTGCAGTGTCTTCTCTGGTGGGTTGCTTCCATGACGACTTGACATCGAGTGCTCCCTGTGGATTGCTGGTGCCAGGGCTGCAGCAGGAGACAGCAGGTTGTGGCTGTGGATGGGGGATGGCAATGAGCAGCATGGGGGTAGCACCACTGAGATGGCACAGATGAGTCGGCCAAAAAAAAAAAAAAAAAAGAAAAAAAAGAAGGTAAACAAGATGCATCCATCAAGGGGATGAAACTCAGCTGTTATCCCAGGCCCAGTCTTTCCAAATTTGAAAAAGGATCGATAAAGCTCTGCAAAAAAATGTTGACAAATGAATCACAAGACAAAACATAATGCGTTTCAACTTCTAAGGTCTTCTTCAGACAAGATACAAAACACTCGGGACAACGAAAATGAACGAGCAATCACTTATCTTCACCCAGTTTGGTGCAAGATGGATGTTGAATGAAAACGAGCTGTCGGGAAGCCCATCTTGCGCCAAATTGGATGAAGATAAGTGATTGCTCATTCATTTTTGTTGTCCTGAGTGTTGTGTATCTTGCCTGAAGAAGACCTAAGAGGTCGAATCGGGTCATGCTTTGTCATGTGATTTGTTTGTCAACGCTTTTCGGTGGAGTTTTATCAATAATTTTTCAAATTTGTTTAGATTTCCGTCAGCAATCGCCTCACTTTGCAGTTAGATCCAGTCTTTCTAGTTGAGTCCATGGCACACTCAGCACTATGCACAGGAGTTGACCAGGGACCAAAAGATCTGTCAAGTATCTGATAATGCTCAAAACCCACAATCTCCAAGCCTGCACCTGTGATACTGCCCATTTCACCATGGCACTTTTGTTTTTTGACCTGTTGTTTAAGATTGCACACGCAGACCATTTCTAAGACATAAAAACACCCTCCCATTCTGGTACATAGTTATAAAACTGTGTGTTTGCTGGGGTTGGTGTCAGTGGCAACTTTGTGACTCTTCTATCAAGAAATGAATTGATGATGTCATTCTCATTTTCTGTTGTTGTTTTTTTTTCTTTTTTTTACAGTTCCTTGAAAATGTGTTCAGTATTTTTTTTTCCAGAACTGCAAACTGTTTTCAAGACATGCAGACAGGGTCAGACTTAACGTCCGTGAAAATATGGTAGTACACTTTGTTGCCAGAATTACTGTCTGTTAAAAAAGGATAGTACCCGTATGTTCACCAGAGCTACTGTCCATTTTAGAAAAAAAAGTAGTACACTTTGTCTGCCGGAGTTACTGTCTGTTAAAAAATGTAGTTTCCTTTGTTCACCAGAGCTGCTGTCTGTCAAAAAAAAGGTCGCTTCCTTTGTTTGCCAGAGCTGCTGTCATTTAAAAAAAAAAGATAGTACCCTTTGTTCACTACATCTACCGTCTATTATAAAAAAGGTAGTATCCTTTGTTCACCAGAGTGGCTGTCTGTTACAAAAAAAGGTAGTAGCCTTTGTTTGCCAGAGCTGCTGTCTGTTACAAAAAAAAAGGTAGTATCCTTTGTTCATCAGAGCGGCTGTCTGTTACAAAAAAATGTGGTATCCTTTGTTTGCCAGAGCGGCTGTACATAAAAAAAATAGTATCCTTTGTTTGCCAGAGCTGCTGTCTGTTAAAAAGAAAAGGTACTATTCTTTGTTTGCCAGAGCTGCTGTCTGTTAAAAAAGGTAATATCCTTTGAAGAAGGTAGTATCCTTTGTTCACCAGAGCTGCTGTGTTTAAAAAAAAAAAAAAAAAAAATTGCATCCTTTGTTTGCCAGAGCTACTGTGCATTAAAAAAGTAGCATCTTTGTTTGTCAGAGCTACTGCCATTAAAAAAAAAAAACAACGGCAGTACCCTTTGTTTGCCAGAGCTGCTGTCTGTTGAAAAGAAGTAGTGTCCTTTGTTTGCCAGAGCTGCTGACTGTTAAGAAAGATAGACCTTTGTTCACCAGAACTGCTGTGTTTAAAAAAAAAAAGATAGTATCTTTGTTTGCCACAGCTACTGCCTTAAAAAAAACAGTAGTAACCTTTGTTTAGCAGAGCTTCTGTCTGTTAAAAAAAGGTAGTACCCTTTGTTTGCCAGAGCTGCTGTCTGATAAAAAAAAAGATAGTATCCTTAGTTTGCCAGAGCTACTGTGCATCGAAAAAGGTAGTATCCTTTGTTTGCCAGAGCTGCTATCTCTTAAAAAGGTAGTATCCTTTGCCAGAGAGAATGTCTCTTGAAAAAAAAGGTAATACCCTATGTTTGAATTTTTTTTGAGAAAACTGTACATCAAGCTTTCTGATGTACACTAGGAGAACTTTTGAGGAATCTTTTAAAGGTCGTTTTCAGTATTTTGTATCTTTCCCCAAATTCCAATGTCTTTATGGCTTTTTTTTTTTTTTAAGAACAAAATTGGTAGGATGTCATACCTGTCCACAGTCTTATCAAAAAGATGAGTGACTAGAAATTGAAAAGCTGTCCAAATTTTGAATTTGATAGATTTCATTATACGATTCTATTAGGATGTTGTGCCTGTAATATCGTTCAAAGAGTCTCCACATTGATTTCATGGTAGACATACATATTTGTGATTTGATTTTCATATCTGCTTTGCATTTTACTCTGTTAACTCCTCATATTTTGAGAGTGCCTTTTTTGAAATTCCTGACAACCCTTTTCACCTCCCCCCATCTCCCATAATTGTTTTTTTTTAGATTAAAAGGTGATTCATGTGTGAAAAGAAACCATGTGCCTTTGCAGCTTAAATAAAATCAGTTTGTGTTCTTTTGCTCATTTCAAGCGGTTGTATGTATTCGTTTTTTCGTTGTTGGTAAGTATGTTTGAGGTGTCAAGGAGGTAGCGGTGTGGATGTACTTATTTTTGATTGATGCGATTCGTCTTACTGAAAGAATCGTACTGAATTCTTGTTGCTACTGTTGATGTAATAATAATGTCCTATTCATTGATGTTATGAATAATTTTATTCATTAAACTGTTACAAATAACTGTTACTTCTGTGTTGTCTTTCTTGATGATTTTGTTAATATTATTGATTAATCACTAATATACTGTTCTTGTGAACATCTTTTATTACAAGGATGACCACCAACAAAAAAAGAAAAAAAAAATCACTAGCCAGCTTTAGTCAGAGAAGGGAAGGGTACTGACATGGTGTTTGTATTGTTGGCCTTATTGTAAGCAAACAACCCAAACTATGCAAACAAAGTAACTTTTGTTCACATTTGCAAAGAGAGAAAGAAACTTATTGCCACACAAAGCTTTTGCTTTTTTTTCCCATAGGAGATTTATCTTTCCATCTTTGATCTGTCTGAACAACAACAACAAAAATTATGTGATTTGCTCGTGCATTCTACTCAAAAGATGAGAAATTTTTATTTATGTATTTTTCTTGATGTTAACCACTTGACTACCGCTGATAAGTAGGATCACAGCTGAAAAACTGTAGCATCCTTGTAATGGGATGGTGCAGACAGTTCAGGTTGCCCCTGTACCACTGGGCTCTCTGATCCTGTGTCGCATGGGACAGTGTGCGTGGGACAGTGTGCGTTGATTCCTGTGAAGCAATGACACCTTTGCCGCCTGCACAAAATAACAAATAAGAACTAGCTGCTGAGACGAAGTGGTTAGTGTCACAGACTCCCAGCTGGGGGGTCGTGGGTTCGATTCCCATCAGAATCATGTGGGATTTTTCTGCCCCAACCGGCTCCTACCCAGAGTTGAGTTTGCTACAGGCTCAACTGGGAAGACCGGCACCACACAGTCGAATTTCTATCACTTAATGGATGTGTCTCTGAGAGTGTTATTCAAATTTTCTGACCAACACTGTTGGTGTCTGTATGTCTAGGGCCTGGTTGACACCAGGAAATATTATGAAAGGAAGCATATAGAGTACAGGGCTGTCATGCAGTCTCAGGCTGGAATGGAAATCTGTAGCATCATCTTCATCATCCTCATTCTCATCGATCAGCATCAAAAAAGTCTGAAATTCTGTGGCCCTTCATGCCCTGCTCTCATGGTGACCTTAGTTTCATTGTCCTCTCCATGTCTGTGGCCTTGGTTTGATTCTGTGGGTCACTGATATCGGCGAGTCAATGGGGCTGTCATTGGATGGATGTGGTGGCGCCCTCCAGAGGGAGAGCTCACTCATGCCGGCTCCGCGACTAAGCAATTATTGTCATCAGTAGGGGGCTTAGGTGGCGTCCTGCGTATGTTGGTTCAGAACTGGCGCCACTGAATACCACCAAAACGACTCGGTAGTAGTGCAGTGTCTCCTCCGATGGGTTGCAATTTGACATTAACTGCTCCCTGTGGATTGCCAGTGTCGGGGCTGCGGCGGGACTGACCGGACTTTGGCTGTGCACAGGGTGTCGGAATGAGCGGCGTGGGTGCACTGCCATTGAAATGGCACAGAAGATGGGACAGCAAAAAATAACAATAAAAAATAAGATGTGCATCTTGTGCCCCCTTGATGAGACAGTTACATCCCTATAACTTCAAACGAATGCTGCTTTATGGCTTGGGTTGTGGGCATATACTTGTCTTATCATGAGAGCAAGAGTTACCCATCTTCTTTGTCGTTTTCTGTTTATTGTTCCTTGTGTCATTTAAGACTTCCTCTCAGTGTACTCCAAATTTTGTTTTCCTTTCAGTCTCTGTTCACTAGTTTTCATCGGCTAGGGTAAGTCAGTTAAGGGGTTAATGGTGATCAGTAAGGCTGAAGGAAATAATGTATCCCTCTCGCCCCTCACCCCCGTCCCCCCCACCCACCCACCCACCCTGTCCTTCTTCTCCTCTCCCCTGAAAATACAGACTCCCTTCAGGGACTCATTTCTGGTACATTTTTTCGCTGGGACTGTGTAAATTGATTTAGGTGAAGCAGTGACCCCTTTGCAGTCTCGCAAAACAACAAATAATTTGCCTTTCAGTGACTATCCCTCCACCCCGCTGTCCCCCTCCTTTTCCACCTCTGAAGACCCTACTTTTAGCCATTTATCAAGGTTGTAACACAAGGAGCCACAGTATAGTGAACAGAGATGAGTGATCAGCATTGAGGATCATTTTCTTTTTTTTAAATCTTGGAATGCCTATCTTCTTCTTTAAAAAAAAAAAAATCAAAATCTAATCAAACAAGTTGAGAAATTACAGATGCACCAAAACAGGACAGTGCGCAGAGCTTTTAACACATAAGGGGCATACATCTGTAGGACAGAAAAATACATACACACAGTATTCGTTATAACTTACAACAATATAAGTGAAAATTAAAAAAGAAAAAAAAAATGAAATGAAAAACAGCTGACTTACTATGCAAATGGTTAACAATTGAATAAGCATTCAATTGAAGAAGCAAATATATAAAGACTTTTTTTTCCTGGTCAACTCAATTACATCGGATAGAAACAAATGAAGGTGGGATTATACCAAAATCAGAGGGACTAAATGGATTACAGGTGTCTACTTTGGGTCTGAAATATATTGTCCACAAGTAAGCCGCCGACTTATCGTACCTGACCTATGCAAGATTGTCTGTTGTTTTTTTTTGTTAATGATTTGTCCAGTACATATGAATTTGATGTTTTTTGCTTAAATCAGCTAAAAAGAAAGTCTTGTAAGGAGTCCACTTGGCAACAAAATCATTATGTAACATATTTTTGCGCACTATGTACTCTTCAGTGTTGTATCTGTATTGTAACTTACCAACAAAGGCTTGCACAATAGGCATTTTTCCATTTGATTTACAGTGGTACAAGTATTCTGTAGCAGATATCAAAATGAAATAAAATATCTGATCAGTGCTTAGATCTTTATCAGAACCAAGTAAAACAAGGGTTCTGTAGTATGTGAATTTGACACATTCTGATATTTTTTTTTTTTTATTCATTGCATTCTTCAAAGATCTCCAAAAATCATGGACACCATCACAATGCCAGGACATATCATATGAGTGATACTGTCCTTTGGGTGAGGCAAAAACTACATAATTCAATGTTCAGTACACAGCATTGAAGACATTATTGTTACAACAGTAACAGCAACTGCTGGACAAGTATGTCCTGTTGTATGCAAGAAATTTGTGCACAAAATGTAATGCATAACTCCTGTCCTCATCCCTGTCCCCTTCCCATCTCACCACCCACGCACACACCAATGTGCGCCCCGTTTTCATGGCACACTTGTTAGTGGATAAAATGTGCAGGATCCCTCTGAGCTTTGTTAGTGAAGATTCACTACATGAGACAGACAGATCTCTTATTTGCAGATGAATGACTAATATATCACATTTGATATGAAATATTATCATAATTAGAAACAGGGTGTTCCCGTTGGTTTTAAATCAGACTGACTTGAAATCTTTGTTTACGAAACAGGTGTTTCCTAGGTAGTTGCATTTTTCTTGTAAAGCATTGAAACAAACAGTTTGATACAGTTTGATGAATTTTTCTGTCCACCATTCACAATCTTTGATCGTTTGAACCTTGACATAAAACTCATGTCTTCCTCTGCTGCTATGATAAGTGTTTCGTGCTTTGAAACATCTTTTCAGTTTGTGTGTGTTTGTGTATGTGTGTGTGTGTGTGGGTGCGTGCGTGTGTGTGTGTGTGTGTGTGTGTGTGTGTGTGTGTGTGTGTGTGTGTGTGTACTTGCATGCGTGCATATGTGCGTGCGTACGTGCATGCATGGGATTTGGAAGCATACCTGTGTGTGTGTGTGTGTGTGTGTGCATACAAGCATGCCTGCATGCGTGCATGTGTACATATGTGTGTGCATACATGCATGCATGGGATTTGTGAGCATGCCTGTGAGTGTGTGTGTGTGTGTATGTGTGTGTGTGTGTGTATACAAGCATGCCTGCAAGTGTGCATATGTGTGTGCGTACGTGCATGCATAGGATTTGTGAGCATGCCTGTGTGTGTGTGTGTGTGTGTGTGTGTATCTGTGCGTGTGTGTATGTGTGTGTTTTCCCATTCCCACCATAAATGTATGTGTGAGTGAGTGTACCATTTTTTTAAAACTGATTGTCTATTAATATAAACAACTGTCTAAATGTTTCATTTATTTGTTAAACAGCATTCTGAACTCGGTTAAGAAGTACTGAAAATGGTGCTCTTTGTGTTCTATTATTATTGAACAGTACCAAAGCTGACAGGAGCTTGTTTGAGATAAGAGTTATCAAAATAAACCTATTCGGTGTGTAGTGTTATTGGACAGTGCCAAAGGTGACTGGCCTGGCTGAGTTAACACAAGCTGAATAATCAAGACTGATTGTCAGAGAAGGAAGATAGGGCACTTTAAAAACAACCAACCCCTCAGTGTCATGTACTGTACTGTTTAGTTTTTTGGTTGGCTATTCACCGAAGGTTGGTTCATCACATTTGAGATAGGCCTCTCAGCCCGTATGTATAGAGCGTTAGTATTTGATTCAGATTAAGGACTTGAGGGTGGAGGAGGGAGATTTTAATCACTTGCCCATGAGAGAGAGAGAGAGAGAGAGAGAGAGAGAGAGATTTTAGTTCCCCAATAGCACTTAGTTTTGTTGTTGTTTTTTTCTTTCTCCATTTCAGTTTCAGTTTCATCAAGGAGGTGTCACTGCGTGCGGACTTGTCCATATTCGCTACACGACATCTGCTAAGTTTTGAGACTACACTGCGCATGATTAAAAGCTGATGGATAAATGAATCTCCTTTGTTTTGAATGCTAATTGGTTGCCATTTAGTATGCGGAATTAAATAGTGAGCATCAGTGTAAAGTAAATGTAGTTGGTGTTTTTGACAAGTCTTGCACAGTATCACTGACTGTGACAGTAATGTAACCCAGCTGTTGAAAGTGAAAGGAGCATTACATATCTGTGTGGGTCTTATCTAACTGTCTGTATTTTGTGAGTGTACACCCAAATTGTAGTCCTTGTTCAAGCTGTGAAATTTCAGATTAACTGGTCTGTACTTAAGTAGTGGAGCAAACAGAGCGAGTAAGAAAAAGCAAAGAAAGATAAGAAAAAGTTGGGCACAGGAAAAATGAGTGTGGAAATGTAGGGTAAAGGAGTGAAAGGAAAAATTCAGAGGTGTTTAGAAAGGTAAGAAAAGATAGGAGAATGATAGGGAAAAGAAAGGAAAGAAGGGAAAAGTGAACAAAGGTAGGAATTAAGAAATCAAAAAGAAGGGAACACATAGACAAAAATCACTGATTTTGTGTACACCATTTATTGGTAACCCTCAAAATAGATGTTTAAGTCACACTATGCGTTACATTTCACTACTCAAAGAATATTGAAGTACAAAGCATAGGACTATGTAATTACATCACACACTTGGAAGCATGCCTCAAAAAACGATTTTAGAAAGAAAATTGTACAAGCATTTTGTTGCTTTTTTTTTTTAAACGTAACATTCTTTCCTATATTTCAACTTTAAAGGCACATATACAGTTCAGAATTTCATTGTTTACCTTTCTTTAAAATGTAATCCTCTGGTCTCTTGTGCCCTACACAAATGTCAGCTTACTTGTTTTCTTTTCTTTATTCTGTCAGGTAAATTTGCAGAAATGCTTTGGGATCTGATGATTCAAAGCGTTCAGTTTATTCAAATAAGGTACCCAGAACTGCTACCGTGCACAGAACTCAATTACAGATATAACATATCAGTTGCCAAATTGGTTTACAAAACAGTGCACAGCATGAAACGGTTCTGACCCCCACCCCTCACGTACAAACACTCTCTCCCACCCCCACCCCACCAACCCCTTTAAAAAAAAAAACAGGGGGGGGGGGGGGGGGGGGGAAGGAAAAATCAGATCTGAAATTCAGTGCTGTATGCATCACAAGCTTATGAAAAAAAATGGAAAACTTGCACCAAATGGAAAAGTGGAAAAAGGTTGGTATTAAAAATAGGAAACCATGAAAACATAAATTATATGCACACACACAACAGTAATTCTGCTGAAATTTTGCATTTTTGGTATACATTTCAAAGTGAGAAAAACCACCTAAAGCATCCTTCTTCAATCAAAAAGCTTCTAATATGCCCCATAACTCTCTTATCTTCATCCAATTCGGTGCAAGATGGGCGCAAGACAAGTGATTGTTCATTTATTTTCATTGTCCCCGAGTGTTGTGCATCTTGCCTGAAGAAGACCTAAGAGGTTGAGACGCATCGTGTTTTGTCTTGTGATTTCTTTATCAACGTTTTTTGGTTGGAGCTCTAGCAATAATTTTTCAAATTTGCTTCAGTTTGCATTCACAGAACATTGCCATTGTAAACATGTTTTAAGAGTATATATATACATGTGTGAGTGTGTGTGTGTATGTGTGTGTGTGTGGGGGGGGGGAGGGGGGGGGTATCATGTGTGCATGATCTCAGTTTTATTAACTAATTTTTTACTAAATGATCTACTGAATTATGTCAAAAGCACACGCAAAATATTGGCTGACAACACAAAGTTAAATAACACAGTGTCTGAACATAGTGTAATCAAAAATGATTTGAATAATCTAAAATATGGTCAGATAACTGAGATGCAAAGTAAAGCATAAAGATAATTCTGATTTGGACCATTCAACAAAGCTAGATAGGATGAACAAAAAAATCTCATCATGCAATGAAGAAAAAGACGGCGTTAATTTAATAATCAGCTGATGTTTGACACTCATATTCAAAAGGCAATCAACAAAGTAAATAGAATGCTGGGAATAATGAAACAGACAGTTATCTTTTTAAACAAGGAAACATTTTCATTACTATGTAAATCAATGGTTTGCCCATATCTAGAATATAGGAATGGAATATGGTACCTATATCTTAAATGCCAGTCACAATCTGTTGGATGTGTGCAAAGCAGGGCAACCAAAATGGTCAAAGAATGTAAAAGTATGAACCATTAAGATAGATTAAGATTGCTGAATTTCCACTCATTAAAGGGAATAAGTATAACAAGTGATTTAACTGAGATGTACAACAGTAGACAGTAGCCTTGAATCATTCTCTTCATGATCATTATATGATGAAATTAGAAATCAAGAGAGTAAAGTAAGTCTACAGTGTTTCAATCCTAACAAGCATAAACATTGTTTTCGCAATAGAGTTGCTAACCTCTGGAACTCACAGTCATCTGATCTTAGATCTAACCCATTCAAAAACCTGCTGGACACGCTCACAGTAGAAAGAAACTCGTGGAGAGCGTGGCAGCAGAGAGTCCTCAGAAGAGAAGCCCCCTTCAAGCAAGTGTTTCGGCCCTTATCTGGACACGCTCACAAATTTTAGCAGCATACTTTTTGAAGTTGATGATTGATTGACAATCGTAAAGAATGCGCCATGCAAATTGCAAACCTTATACAGAGCTGTGAAAGACGGGACATATATGAGCTGAGAGGCTTAGACTGGAGCCATTCCCTATACTACTACTACTGTAAGAAAAACTGGGTATGTATATGTGAACAAACATGCCTAAGACATGACTGAATGTGTGTGTGTGTGTGTGTGTGTGTGTGTGTGTGTGTGTGTGTGTTGTTGTTGTTGTTACTTGTAAACAACTGTATTCCCTGATCTTGCAGAAATTTCTGCTAATTCATCCAAACATGACACAGCTGTGGCAAATTGCCTTTGGGTGGACTGAACATCGCGACTCATCATGGTCACCATTGAGGCCACGTCGTGATTGGTGTAGGTCACATCCTTCTGAACATCTACAAGCTGTTTGACGTTTTGGCCGTCTGAGACATAGACCCCACCCTGACACACCACGCGGCCATTGGCTTGCAGTTCGTTGCCCATTGTGTCCTGTTCAGATGACCTGCCATGCAATCAGAGGGAGGGCAGATTGTAGAAGCCGATATTTTTTTTTTACCCTGTTTTCCTTTCCTGACAAAACTTAATCAGTTTTTAATTGTACTTCAACTTAATAAGGAATAACAGCTTTTTCAAAATCTGTTCAAATATCTGGTAATAACTTGTTAGCTGTAATTTATTAAGTTTTTTTTTTCAGGGAATAATTTTCAAAGTTTCTGCATTGACAACAATGAAAATGCTTCATAATCAAACAAATCGAGCCACAACATGTTTTATGGGTGTATACATTTTGCTGTTCAAGTCCTAGGTCTAAGATCTCTAACCTATCGATTGTAATCAAAATACACATGGCATTGAAAAAAAAAAAGGATATTTCTGAATTTTTCCAGAGAAATGACAATATAAGTGATACAGTGTGACATTGTTTATGTGTGTACTGGAGTTCTGCATTAATTCAGATCAATACAGAAAAGACCAGTACTGTTACCATATGAGTATGTTTTTTGTGCAAAAACGGAACAAAAAAAAACAACAACTGAGGATGCAGGGTGGGTTTGGGGATTGTGGAGCTAGAACTTTCATCCCCTGCTCCTCCAATGATACTGTCAAGAAAAGAAAAAAAAAATTCTGGAGGAAAAAAATGTCTTAACTTTGGCAGCAAAACGAAAAAATGCAAAAACTTGTTCTTAATCTACCATCCCTTCCTTCCTGCTCCCTCTCCATTTCCATCTCCTTCAACCACTTTCTGTAAGAATGTTTTCGACGAGCGCATTTTGTGGCCGTCATCTTGTCATGAGCTTCTCTCCATTCACTGACTTACTCATTCCTCCAAGCAGCTACCCTCTGAAGGTCAGGACCTTTTCGTTTTTTTATTTTATTTATTATTTATTTATTATTTTTTTTTTTGGTATGTTTGTTTTTAAGTAGCTGTAGTGTTGAAAGTGAAAGTAGTTTCATAACAGAAATAAGTGAGTGACGTCCCTGGATGAAGAATTGTAGGAGAGGAGAGCTCCCGCACCCAAGTTAGGAGAACGACATGTTTTAGTAACGAATATTCGGTCAGTCTGAAATAAAACAACAAAAACACACGAGCTGTGTCTGCATTATTGTGAGACTGACATTATAATATCCATTCATCTGGCGGCAGTCCAGATACCAAAAAGAGAAAGAAAGGGGAACTTGCACTTCCCTCCCTTGGACGAAGTGATTTATCTAATGAAAGAACCAAACCCGAAAGCATCCCCTGAAGAACTAGTACGAACTGGTTGTTCATGTTCCACTCGAAGGAGCATGGTTAGGGACTTATTGGTTTTCCCTGTGAGGACAGGAAGTGGGCGTTTATGCCAGGCATGTAAGGATTATCTGTCACTCGGACACACTGGGATCAGTCAGATTGTTATCTTACTCTGGGATCAGTCAGGTTGTTATCTTACTCTTGGAAAATCATAAAGGATAAACTTCATAATCTAATGGAAGAAAATATCCTGAAGAAAAAGAACATTAAGGCAGGAAAGAGTGTAAAACCACAGTGGATGTCAAAACATGTTTTGAGAAAAATATTTAAAAAATACCAATTGTATAAAAGATACTTAAATTCACAAGACCATATTGATTATCAAAAGTACTTAAAAACTAGAAATGAATGTACAAGAGAAATAAGAAGAGCTAAACAGAATTATGAAAGAAAAATAGCAAAAGAATGTAAGGAAAACCCAAAGAGCTTCTGGAGGCATGTAAGACAAAGTACCCAAGTACACTCTTCCATAGGACCACTATGTAAAGATGATGGTAACATTGCAGAAACAAATGAGGAGAAAGCTAATATGTTGAATGACCTTTTCACAAGTGTTTTTACAAAAGAGAACTTAACCAACTTACCAAATATAGAAGTGGGTTCTAGATCCAATGATATTACATTAACAGAAGTAATCATAACACCTGAAGCGATACAAGATAAGCTGAGTAAATTAAAAACTAATAAAGCATTTGGACCTGATGGACTGGCACCCTATGTTTTAAAAGAACTTAAGATGGAATTGTCAAGACCACTAAGTATCTTATTCAACAAGTCAATTAACACAGGAACAGTTCCGAAAGACTGGCGCACAACAAATGTGACAGCTTTATTTTAAAAAGGCAAAAGAGTGATCCAGGTAATTATCGGCCTCTAAGCTTAACTTGCATCTTATGTAAAGTACTGGAGTCATTTATTAGAGATTCTATTGTCAATCACATGAATGATATGGCACTTCACTCAAAAAAATCAACATGGTTTCAGACAGAATAGATAATGTGTAACCAATACTACTAGAAGTTATGGAAGATTTCACCTCAATGATTGATGATGGAAATAACTTTGTGATATACCTAGATTAAAAAAAAAAAAAGCCTTTGATTCGGTACCTCATGAACGGCTCCTACTCAAAATGCAATCTTATGGTATTACGGGTAATGTTTTACAATGGGTTGAAGGATTCTTAAAAAATAGAGTACAAAAGGTGAGAGTGGGAGAGGCCTTCTCAAGAGAAACTCAGGTGCTGAGCGGAGTTCCTCAGTGAAGTATACTGGGTCCAATATTGTTTACCATTTTCATAAATGATTTACCTGATGAGATTGAATGCAATTGTAAAATATTTGCAGATGATACAAAAATCTATAATACTACCGATAATAAAGATGAATTACAGAGGGATTTGGATAGATTGATAGATTGGAGTAACACCTGGAACCTCTACTTTAATGCAAGTAAATGTAAAGTAATTCATTATGGAAATAAAAACCCTAATTACAATTACAACATAAAGAATGATAGTGAATCTGTAACGTTAGAGAAAAGTGAGGAGGAGAAAGACCTTGGGGTGACTTTTGATTATAGACTGAAGTTCGACAGACATATTAGAAATGCCATCGCTAAAGCTAATAAGATGCTAGGTATTATCAAAAGATCCTTTACCTGTAGAGACAAAGACACACTCACTCGACTGTACAAGACTCTTGTTCGACCCCACTTGGAATATGGAAATACTATCTGACACCCATTACTAAAACGACAATCGATCAGTATAGAGAAAGTACAAAGGAGAGCAACAAGATTAATAAAAAAAAAAAGTATCAGCCACTTAAGCTACGAGGATTGGTTAAGAAAACTACAGTTGCCATCACTGAAATTTAGAAGACTACGGGGTGATCTAATTCAAACATATAAAATACTCAATGGTTTAGATGATATAGAAAAGGAAAAATTTTTCACATTAGTAAATGACGAAAGAACAAGAAATTCCTATCAAAAGATATTTATAAAACGAGTTTCCAGCAATGTTAGAAAAAAAACTTTTTCAAATAGGGTTGCTCCTAGTTGGAACAAATTAACAAAAGTAGCAAAAACTGCAAAAAAACATTAATCTATTTAAAGACCTTCTGGAAAAAGAAAAAGGTATTATGGACAAAAAGTTCAAATATGATGCGTGACCATTGTCACGAAAAATGAAAATGCGCAATCTATACTGAAGAAAATCTAAAGAAAACGAGAAAGACTAGGGCACCTAAAAAGGCGCGAGGCTTACTACGCCCTGAAGTCAAGTTCAAGTTCAAGTACTCTGGGAGAGAGGGGCAATGAACAGACAGGCAGCCTGGGCAGACCTTTCAACGCCAGGCCTCAGCAGACAAGTCTAAAGTCAACACAGTGTAAATTCAAAACTCCATGTACTTGTTTAGTAAGGTCTTTATGTCCATTTCAACCCTCTGTTGTTTTCTTTCTGTCCACATTTACAAGATACAGCACGAAGACTGCCTCACGGCAGATTCAGCATACTTTTTCTCAGCCTCTGGGTGAGACAGCACAGCATCTCTGGGGGTCTGACTGGGTCGTTTCTCTTTCCCCTGAGTTTCTGGGAATCGCCTCTCCCACACCTGGGTCTCCTGATTGGGGTCAGCATCCGACGGCATGTGCTCCACACGGTGCAGGGCTTCCTGCAGTTCCCCATTCTTCTCCAGTTCTTGCTGGGTGGCTGAAATGGTGGAGCCATCATATGGCGATGTCACAGTGACAGTGCTGTTTCTGGAAATGGTTATTTCAGAAGCAAACAGAGTTTTGTAGAGGTTGCTAAAGAATTTCCTCACCCCAGACCCGCTGGAGGCTGTGGGCAGCTGTGTTTGTGCTTTGGTGTCCTGCTCCATCTGAAGCAAACAGGGGAAAGGTTTTCTGTCAGTGTCTCTTCTTTGTCTTTCGCATTGTCTCTTTTTTTTTTTTAGGCTTTGAATGTTCATGAGGACTGATAAAAAAGGTTTTATTTCAGTTCATATTCGTTCTTTCTTATTTCTTTTTTGTTTCTCTCTCTTTTTCTTTTAACGTGAATTCATTCATGTTTCTACCTAGTCTCGATGAAAACATGAAAAAATACACATCCTGTTTGTCTTCTTTTGTTTGTTTGTTTGTTTAAAGGCTCAACCCTGAGCTTGTTTTTATAAGGATTGCTGTGCGCAAGTAGATGAAAACTAATTTGGTTCTTAATAATGGTCCAAAATATAGGATATAAAATCCTCTACTGTTTATTAAAAACCCAGAGTTGGGATGTTCCCATTCAAACATAAAATTCAGCCAAAAGAGATGTCCAATACTTTGGGAAAGTTTCCAAAGAGCTTGGCTGAATTTCATTTTTGAATTATAGTAGAAGATCATTTTCTTCTGTACCTACTTTAATGGTAAGAAGACTATTTTGCTATATGCTCAATTGTACAGAAAGATTATATTGTTACATGCCTAAATCAGTTATTGTATAGAAGGCTGTTCTGTTTTATGCCTTGTTGTATGGGAAAAAAACATTTTAGTACATGCCCAGTTATATGGACAGAAGGCAATTTCATTTTATGACCAACTACATGGGAAGAAGAATGTTTTGTTATATGCCCGAAAAAGGCCAATGAATGCTTTCTTTATGGTAAGCTGCTTCTCAACATAGGAAAGTTTTTATGAATGAAGTATATGCATTCACCCCCCCCTCCCCCCCCCCTCCACTTTAGAATTTTCAGAGGACAAAACCTCCCACCTGTCTTCCTCTTCCCCCCCCCCCCCACCCCCTCCCATTTACAAAGTTTGTAAGACCGGACCCTTTCCTCTCTCCATCCCTCCATCCCCCCACTCATCCCATTTGTCTTCCAGTTTATGAAGTTTTTCTGTGCCTCAGTCCAGATTACTCCCGACTGATGTGTCTTCTGCCAGCACACTGACTTTCCTCCTCATTTTTTTAGCTTTTGAAAAAAAAAATACTTGACTGTTTTAAGCTGTCAAAATACGCAGCTTGTCAGTCTCTTTTATAGATTTTTTTCAAAGACACTAATTCATGACACTAAAATATCACACAATAGGAAAAAATAAAAGATGAAAAAAAAAAAGTCAAAACAAACATTAAAACAGAAAAATGTTGGTTTGTAATTCCTATGTTTGTGTCTTGGTTTATTCCAAGCTAACCATTCTTTGCCCTATGTTTGTGTCTTGGTTTATTCCAAGCTAACCGTTCTTTGACAAGATTTGAAATGTGGTTTGAACTGGGCTGCATGGTGGGTGATGTTGACCTCCTTTGATTAAAAAAAGATTGCTGGCAAAAAAAAAAAATCACTCTTTTATTTCTCTCTCTCATCTTCACACTTTGAAACATAAATGTACAGGGAAAAAAACTTATCAGTTAAAAAAAAGAGTGAAATAATCACAATGAGCCATTTTGATCAACTTAAGTGTTGTCTGAAACAGATCTGTCTTCAGTTTGGTGGAGTGTTTTTCTTCCCTTCAGTGTTTCTGTCCACAGTGTTAAAGCCCTGGAGAAACACACGATGGTTTCCTGAGGGGTCCCACTGGTCGACACGCCTTTCATTTTGAAGAACAGCACCCTTTCGAACCTCTCTGCTATATGTCTGGGCATGGACAGATCCGTCAGGGGGTGTGACAATGACGGTGCTGTGACTGGTGACATTCAGCCCGCTCATCCTACGTTGTTTGTTTCCCATTTTGTTTCGGGATCTGTTCTGGTGAAGAGTTCTGCTGTGTGGGCACTTTGAGTTCTGTCCTAATTGATGCCTGGAATGGAAAGGAAAATTTTTTTAAAAGGTAGTGTTAACAAAATTACGATGGGATAAAGAAAGAACTGAACAGCAGTTGCTCGAGAATGAATGCACCTTGTTTAAGATAAGTGTGCAAATTTAGTGTACAACATTGACTGAATGTCCAGTGTGTATTTCATTTCCTCTTGAGTGATATGTCTTCTTATTCTGTACACACTTAGGAAGATCATTGTCCAGCATACATTTACTCTCCTCTAGTCAGCTTGATGATACCTTGACATGACCTATTTTGTAACTTGATCATATGGTGGGCATGTCAGTGCATCTTGCTGAGCCACTCCTAAGGCAACGTCCTTTGCCGTTTCCAGCTTTCGCTGCTCCCCGTTGACTTCAAGCTGATGGGCTCCCATCGTTGAAGATTTGTAGCGGAAATTACCAGCCTTGTGATTGATCTCATAATCTGTTTTTTGATGCAGAACTTGTTTTCCTGTCACAGGATGGTTGACAGTTGTGGAGCCGTTGGATTTGATCGTGGATTCTGACGCACCCATGTTGAGGAATTGATCGGTTGCAGCTCTGAGCAGTAAAAAGAGGAAGAGCACCAGCTGAGTGCACTGTTGGTTTACGCTGGATCACTTCACTCTTATCTTTGGAATGGGATTTTTGTGAATGGATCTTGGCCTGATCTTTCCACCTGAAACCACCAGGAATGACTTTTATTTGTTTAATCATAAAGAAGGACAAAGAAAGGCTAGAGTTAAACTGCTCATGTTTGGGGGTTATTCTTGTTGTTATACAGTTCGGTTCTGTGGTAGCGCAAAAATAAATACAGTGCATGTGTTAGAAAAAATATGCCACAAAGTTGAACTTTTTTCTGTGCCTATGACACTGAGATAACAAAGTAATTGCTGCGCTTAGTAAATGAATAGGTTTTCTAATGCCTTTTTTTGATTAATTCATAAATTTAATTGATATGTACCAGGGGGTTTATTGTTATTTTCATTTCCAAACTATATGTACAGCTGTTGGATTATTGCTTCTAATAGCATATGGCACAAGATATTATGGTGTGCATCATATGAGAAAAGAAAAGAAAAGTATGCTACCTGCATTAAGAATATATTTTCAAACCGTATTATTGTCTTTACTGACAGAACAATCATGTTCAGTCTGCACTGGATTTGAATTTTGATGTATAATTTAGTGCTTAATGAACAATTTCAGAAAAAAAAAGTGTAGTTAACTTTTTAGTCTATTTCATGTTTGTTTCAGTACAAACTGTATACATGCCTCCCAGAAATAATTTCTTTATAGTAATTTTGTCTTTCCCTTCATTCGAGTTGTCTCTGCCCTTTTTTGTTGTTGTTGTTATCACTATCTTTCTTTACTTGCAATTACTAAGAAGCCAGCTTTTCTGTTGTAATTTAGCAGCTATGAAGTGAAGATGTAAACATCGCCATAATGTACTATAATTGTCCATCTACAGTATCTGTATTTGTGCACATGATTTTTTAAAAAGTTTTTTTTTGTGTGTGTGGTACAATTAGATATTTATCAATAATTTTGTATGACTTTAATTTAAAAAAAAAAATGAGGATCATAAATTAAGTGTAATGCCTGGGGGGTCTCAGCTCATCCTGGTTTTATCCACCTGAATGATGTCAAAAGATGAATGATGTCAACAGATGAATGATGTCAGTAGATAAATGACGTCAACAGCTTCCAGTTCAATTGCCATACATTTTTACAGATAGTTTTGTTGTCAAATTCTGGAGTTGCCGAGATGGTTCCAAATTTTCAGACCTTGTAGTGTATCCCTTTTAACCCAGCTATTCAGGACTCCGAGCATTTACCATCAGTACATCCTTGTCATCTTCTAATCATTTTTAGCCATTTGCTCCCTGCTTTGTGTGACACTGAGAGAAATGTTTTGCAGTTGAAAACATAAACTGTCTTCTCTTTTCTTCTTACAGGAAAGAGCTAGCAATCTTACAATAGCAACACCGGAATTAGAGCATCAATGCCAGTTTTTGCTGTAGGGCTATTGGACTAAACCAGTAATCTATTGCTGACAGTGTTTTAGAAAAAAAAAGGAAAACAAAGTACAGCAGATGAAAATGAGCAAAATACCTTGTTTTCAGTGGCAAATGAAGTGTTCTGAGACTTGGATTACACCTGGAAGAAGAACAGAAAAACCTTGAATAATAACCAAACAACTTCACTGAACACAACAGCAGCAACAACAACAACCAACCCATACACACAAACAAACGAAGAAAGGAGCAAAACAACAACAGCAACAACTGGAAAGCCTGTGGTATATTTTTCAGACATTCAAACCATTGTCTTTTATGTGATAGTGTGGATAGAGAACAGATGTGTTTTGAATAGACATAATGTTTACACACACACACACACACACACACACACACACACACATACACGCACGCACACACACACACACACACCACACACACACACACACACACACACACACACACACACACACACAGAGGATATATACACATACATATATACTGCTAATAAAAAAAAAAGAACTTTGTATCAGGTAGAAATCCAATATTCCAATAGTTTGATTCAAATTTCAGAAACCCAATATTAAAGTATTTGTGTTTGATTCAAATTTGCTAAGATCCCCAAACACAACACACACACACACACACACACACACACACACACACACACACACACACACACACACACACACACACACACTTTCTTTTTTTTTTTCAAAATTGCCTTGTGGGAGGGACAGGAACCCAGTTAACTGTACTGTACCAGGGGAAGGAATCATACTGCACTGAAATACACACTTTGTGTAGAGTGTAGTGTCCCTTCCACTCTCACATCTCTATGTGTAAAATATAAACTTTAATTCATATACATGGCTGGAACCACTGACGAAAAATGTAGACCTGGACATGACAAAATATGTGCTTGGTTATTATTTTCACCGACAGCCTGAATTTCTCAATGTGGTGAAAAGATTAACCAGACATTTCACGAAAGTGTGAAATGAGGCAGGGGACAGCAAACAGTAATCAACAAACAAGTGGGGTAACTCCTGCTCCCATGATGAAACAAACACACGCCCATAGCTCCAAAGGAATGTCGCCCACGACACCGAATCGCCCGGCAGGTATGATAGCACAGAGCACACAGAACAAACAAGGAAACATCCCCTAAAAAGGATGTTCCAAGCCTGACTTACAGTTGATGTTTAGAACGCAGAGACTGGCATGGTGTTAACTCGGATATGGATTTAACTTACAAAAGAGAACATGCAATAGCAAACCATAACATGAAATTTAACCCATCAACGCGTTACGCTGACTATCTTCTGTTGGAAAACATGAATAAAAGCGAACTCTGCCGACTGTATCGCTGTCACAGTTTCGAACAATCAAGCAAAACATCAGTTCAATTAATTACTTCCTAAGGAAATTGGATGAGGCAGGGAACAGTAAACAATAAGCAGTAAACAAGTGGGGTAACTTTTGCTCCCATAAGAAAACCTAAATAAATAGTATAATAGGGGACAATCTTTGAGCCTACGCTTGGGAGGAAAAAAGCACTTGTTTTCCCCCCCGCTATTAGATTGTTCGTCTATATAGATGTATTTGTCTGACTTTATTCAAGTTTAAAAGGCTGTGCTAGTCTTGAATAGAAGTTACTCTGTGTTAGGTTTTCTTACGGGAGCAAAAGTTACCCCACTTGTTTACTGTTTATTGTTTACTGTTCCCTGCCTCATTTCATTTCCAATTTCGTTTCGATTGAATCGAGGTTATTTGTATTTGTTTCTGTCCGTCTATGTGTTTGTCTTTTGATCTCCCTTGCATCCTTGGGTAGATCCTCAAGCGTAGGCTCAAAGATTGTCCCCTACATTTTATACTATTTGCATGTCTTTAGTTTTTCAGCAACTTTTTTCCTCCCCACACTTTCGTTTGGTTTCCTTTACTGCCCTTCACTGGCTGCTTTGGGGGTGCTATTGGATTCTTTTTTGCACCCTTGATGGTGAGAACACTACGGTATTATGGACTGTGGTGTGTCTCTATTTGACGCCAGGAGCGCAGACACAACCAGCCGTGTCTCCCTGATGAGTTCCGATCCAGCGGACGAAAGGCCTTGGAGCAGGCAATACAAATATATCTGCCTTCAAAAGGGATTACGATGGTTCCCTTATGCAGCTAGTGAAGAGTTTTCATATCTGTAATATATTTTCTTAATTTCATGTTCCCAGTTTCTCCATCTTCAACCCTAACCCCCCCTTAAGTCCAAATCTGTGACAAGTCATTACTATGCAGACAGTTGAGTTGTTGGCCTGTGCTTGTTTTTTCCCTGCTATTAGATTGTTCGTCTAGTATTTGTCTGACTTTATTCAAGTTTAAAAGGCTGTGCCAGTCTTGAATAAAAGTTACTCTGTGTTAGGTTTTCTTACGGGAGCAAAAGTTACCCCACTTGTTTACTGTTTATTGTTTACTGTTCCCTGCCTCATTTCATTTCCAATTTCGTTTCGATTGAATCGAGGTTATTTGTATTTGTTTCTGTCCGTCTATGTGTTTGTCTTTTGATCTCCCTTGCATCCTTGGGTAGATCCTCAAGCGTAGGCTCAAAGATTGTCCCCTACATTTTATACTATTTGCATAATGTCTTTAGTTTTTCAGCAACTTTTTTCCTCCCCACACTTTCGTTTGGTTTCCTTTACTACCCTTCACTGGCTGCTTTGGGGGTGCTATTGGATTCTTTTTTGCACCCTTGATGGTGAGAACACTACGGTATTATGGACTGTGGTGTGTCTCTATTTGACGCCAGGAGCGCAGACACAACCAGCCGTGTCTCCCTGACGAGTTCCGATCCAGCGGACGAAAGGCCTTGGAGCAGGCAATACAAATATATCTGCCTTCAAAAGGGATTACGATGGTTCCCTTATGCAGCTAGTGAAGAGTTTTCATATCTGTTATATATTTTCTTAATTTCATGTTCCCAGTTTCTCCATCTTCAACCCCCCCCCCCCCCCTCCTTAAGTCTAAATCTGTGACAAGTCATTACTATGAAGACAGTTGAGTTGTTAGTCTGGGCTTGTTTTTCTCTCCGCTATTAAATTGTTTGTCTATGTATTTGTCTGACTTTATTCAAGTTTAAAAGGCTGTGCCAGTCTTGAATAAAAGTTACTCTGTGTTAGGTTTTCTTATGGGAGCAAAAGTTACCCCACTTGTTTACTGTTTACTTCCTGAGATAAAAGCATTAGTAGAGGCAACAGAAGCAGCAGAAGTAGAAAAAAAAAACAAAAAAAAAAAACATTCATACCAACCTTTCGTTTTGCAACTCGAAGTTTCTTTGACAAAAGTTTGTTGGCAAGGCAGAAGGCAATGGACACGACGGCTCTTGCTGCTGCTGCCACCGGAATGCAACTGGCCACTTGCAGAGAGATGCTTTGAAGCTTCAGTAGCTTCCAGCCCACTTCTGACAGCGCCAACTAAACTGCTGGCACTTTTATACCTTCGGTTGTATGTCAGTTAAGGTCGTCGATTTTTCATAAATGGTTTTCTGGAAAATTGGAGTTTAACCTTAATGCTGACGTGATGTGTCTGTAATACCGGATGTCCCGAAAGAACGAAGCTGGAGGGTCGAAGCGGGGGGGGGGGGGGGGGGGGGGGGGGGGGGGGGGGGGGGGGGGGGGGGGGGGGGGGGGGGGGGGGGGGGGGGGAGGGGGGGGGGGAGAGAGATGGGGAAGAGATTCGGAAATCCCGTAGTACAACGGATATTAGTCGACAATCTTCGTCCTCTTCTTTCTTTCTTTTTTTTTTTTTTCTTTTTTTAAAACCAGGTTGTAGCATTACACACACACACACACACACACACACGCACACACACACACACACACACACACACACACACACACACACACACACACACACACACAGAGGATCGTAGAGACGCAAGCGTGTGCACACAAACATCGCATGCGCACACATACATACGCACACACGATGTAAGAAATTTTCAGTGTACCGACAAAGCTTTCGATCGGCCTACAGTGTGTTCATACAGTTTCTTCATTGACAAAGCCCCACGGCCTATGCTGAATAATTCTCTCTCTCTCTCTCTCTCTCTCTCTCTCTCTCTCTCTCTCTCTCTCTCTCTTCTCTCTCTTTTGTGCAGATTACGGATGTGAAGGAGGGAGATTCATGTGGTTTTGATTCGTTTTCTTTGTTCATCAGTGAACTGGCTTAATTAAGCTGGGACGGGAAGACAAGTCGCAGCACTGTCTTAAGATACAGTTGAATTATTTTTTGGTGTGATTGGTGGGTCAGTCATAGCTTTGTTGTCTGACCCCACGGTTGACCTTCAGATCCAGCTGAACAGTGTTATAACGCAGTACACTGACTCCAAGTTAAGCATGAAACGGAGCAAAATTGATGTGTTTAGTAGAGGGGGGGGGGGGGGGGGGGGTTACCTCGCAGCAAGACTGATAGAGGTGGTCTCCTAACGGGGAGGAAAGGCTGTTGTTAATGTTTAAATGACTTGATGTTTATTTTTCTCTCGATTAAGTTTCGGTTATGGAGCTTGTAAAGATCTTGGAAACAGGGTAAAGA
>CM065724.1:60298083-60305583 GCA_033310375.1 Conus canariensis
TTACAAAGTAAAGATATGTGGCTAGACCAAGATATGTTATTATCAAGTGTAAGACCTAGCAATTTGTGCGATTCGACTTCTTCCAATGTTTTGTCATAAATTTTAAGGCTTGGCAGGCTGGTTTTAATGTTTTGTCTTTTCTGTCTGGTGGTAACTAACATGAACTTTGACTTGAGAGGGTGAAGAGCCATATGATTTGCTTCGGTCTAGCTGACTAATTTATCTAAATCTTTCTGCATGTTGCAGCACACTATTTCCGGACTTTTATCTTTATTATAAAGGGTAGTATCATCAGCAAACAGTTCAGTAGACGACGTTACATGAAGTGGTAAATCGTTAACATAAATAGAAAACAAAATAGGACCTAAAATAGATCCTTGAGGAATACCATATTTCACCGTCATAAGAGGTGACATAATGGAATCTTGAAATACTGCTTGTCTTCTATTGCTCAAAAAAGATGAAAGGAGATTTACTGAGTCTGAGGTAAGTCCATATAAAATACATTTTCCAGATAAAAGATCATGATCAATGGTATCAAATGCTTTTGCAAAATCAACAAAGACAGCAGCAGTGAATAAATCATTGTTAATGTTCAAATGCCATTCTTCTATTAAGTTGGTGAGCATGGTGTGGCAGGAATGACTGGCTCTAAATCCACTCTGATTGGGGTGAAATAGATCATATTTGGTGAAATGTGCCTGAAGATTACATTTAATGTGTTTTTCCAAAGGTTTGGACAGAGCAGATAAAATAGAAATCGGTCTATAATTGGATGGGTCCGAAAGATCACCAGCCTTATGAATCGGCAGCACTTTGGCATCCTTAAATACTTGTGGATAACAACAATTTTCAAGACAGAGATTGTAAACATACGTAATGTGTTCCGAAATAATGGGTGAAGATATCTTTAAGATTTTGCTGTCAAGTCCATCCAAACCCCGTAAACGAGACTGTTTTAAAGATGATAGTTCTTTGAAAACTTCGTGCACACTAATGAATGGGAACTGAAGTTTTGTGTATGTGATTTTTGAATCACAAAAATGTTTTAACAACAACAGATCGTTTGACTGTGAGTCAAGAGAGAGAGAGAGAGAGAGAGAGAGAGAGAGAGAGAGAGAGAGAGAGAGAGAGAGAGAGAAGGACTCCCCCACGAGACAACAAAAAACAAAAACAAAAAACCCCACAAAGTCATTCTTGTTTATATTCAGAGGACATGTATCGATAATTTATAGAAGTATGAGAATTTTAACGAATCATAATTTGAAAACCAAACAGGAATATAAGTATGTTTAAGACTGTGGGTGTAAAAACACCCTGGCTGCCATTAAATTGTCAATAACTAATCTAATCAAGATATTTACCTAAAGTTTTCAATAGCTATCAACTTTTTCATTTCACACCACATACTCCAAACAGAACCGTAAATTTTTGAAAACAAACAAACAAACAAACAATTAAGCTGAATAATACCCTTATTTGTTGAGTGTGGGTGGTTTAGACACCCATACTTTATCAGAATGAAAATTCTGTATATTCCTATTAGTTGACTGTGGGTGTTTCAGACACCCTTACACTCATAGACTGAAAAAAACAACTTTTCCCTATCCATTGATGTGGGTGTTTTAGTCACCCTTCCCTTTCACTATACATCATGCTGCTGTTGCCATGGCAACAGACTGGAACATTGGCTGCAGTCTCAGACAGTGAGGTGCTGAGTCCAGAAAGGCAACATTCTTATCAGTAATATGGTACCACTGCAAGTGCTTCACTTCAGTCTGGAATGTGAAGGAATAGGATACCACTGCAAGTGCTTCACTCCAGTTCTGGAATGTGAAGGAATAGGATACCACTGCAAGTGCTTCACTCAGTTCTGGAATGTGAAGGATAGGATACCACTGCAAGTGCTTCACTTCAGTTCTGGAATGTGAAGGAATAGGATACCACTGCAAGTGCTTCACTCAGTTCTGGAATGTGAAGGAATAGGATACCACTGCAAGTGCTTCACTCCAGTTCTGGAATGTGAAGGAATAGGATACCACGCAAGGCTTCACTCCAGTTCTGGAATGTGAAGGATAGGATACCGCTGCAAGTGCTTCACTTCCTTAGTTCATTGGAATGTGAAGGAATAGGATACCACTGCAGTGCTTCACTCCAGTTCTGGAATGTGAAGGATATAGGATACCACTGCAAGTGCTTCACTCCAGTTCTGGAATGTGAAGGAATAGGATACCACTGCAAGTGCTTCACTCCAGTTCTGGAATGTGAAGGAATAGGATACCACTGCAAGTGCTTCACTCCAGTTCTGGAATGTGAAGGAATAGGATACCACTGCAAGTGCTTCACTCAGTTCTGGAATGTGAAGGAATAGGATACCACTGCAAGTGCTTCACTTCAGTTCTGGAATGTGAAGGAATAGGATACCACTGCAAGTGCTTCACTCCAGTTCTGGAATGTGAAGGAATAGGATACCCTGCAAGTGCTTCACTCCAGTTCTGGAATGTGAAGGAATAGGATACCACTGCAAGTGCTTCACTTCAGTTCTGGAATGTGAAGGAATAGGATACCGCTGCCAAGTGCTTTCACTTTACTCAGTTCTGGAATGTGAAGGAATAGGATACCACTGCAAGTGCTTCACTCCAGTTCTGGAATGTGAAGGAATAGGATACCACTGCAAGTGCTTCACTCCAGTTCTGGAATGTGAAGGAATAGGATACCACTGCAAGTGCTTCACTCCAGTTCTGGAATGTGAAGGAATAGGATACCACTGCAAGTGCTTCACTCCAGTTCTGGAATGTGAAGGAATAGGATACCACTGCAAGTGCTTCACTCCAGTTCTGGAATGTGAAGGAATAGGATACCACTGCAAGTGCTTCACTCCAGTTCTGGAATGTGAAGGAATAGGATACCACTGCAAGTGCTTCACTCAGTTCTGGAATGTGAAGGAATAGGATACCACTGCAAGTGCTTCACTCAGTTCTGGAATGTGAAGGAATAGGATACCACTGCAAGTGCTTCACTCCGTTCTGGAATGTGAAGGAATAGGATGCCACTGCAATGTGCTTCACATCCATGTTCTTGAATTGTGTAGGAATAGTCCACTGCAATGTATTCAGTTCTGGCATGTGAAGGATGTGGAGGCATTTGCTGTGTCTGTGCTCACATGTTGTTTGTGATGTGTGTGGGTCTGTTGTGGTGGTGTTGGTGTTTTGTTTTTGCGCGTGCGTAGCGTGCGCGCGCTTGTGTGTGTGTGTGTGTGTGTGTGTGTGTGTGTGTGTGTGTGTGTGTGTGTGTCGTGCTCGGGTTGTGTGTGTGTGTGTGTGTGTGTGTGTGTGTGTGTGTGTGGTGGTGTGTGTGTGTGTTTTGGTCAATGAGAGAGAGAGAGAGAGAGAGGGGTGGTGGTGTTGTCAACGAGTTGGCATGTGTATGCATGCGCGTTTGTGTGTGGTATCTATGAGGAGTGGGTGTGTGTGGTGTTGTGTGGTGATCAGTGACAGAGTGTGTGTATGTGTGTGTGTTGAGGGGGGGGGGGGTAGTGTGTTTTCGATGTGTGGCGCTCAATGAGTTGGTTTGTGTGTATATTAGAGAGAAAGAAATAGGGGGGAGGGGGGCTTAGATAAACATGTGGGTTTGTTGGAATTCCTTATCGAAATGTTGGCTAGTATCAGTGCAATTAGTATAAACCTTTTTGTTTTCAACTGATTTTGCCAGTCATCACCAAAACATTAATTTTCAAACCTGATTAATTCAGCATCACATGTTGTACTTATATATGTGTGCTGTTTTCATTGCTTTCAGAGACTACAAGCATGGCAGCGGACAGACCTAATATTTTGGAATGTTTGGGCGTTCTGGAGGAGACAGAGCTTGGGCTCCTGCAAGAAGAGGGCATCATGGATGAAGAGGAAGGTGACTGTCTTTGTTCCTTTCAGTGTGTGTATGGGCGCATGTGTAGTATTGTAATTGAGTTGGCATACACATTGATCTGAATTCTGTGCATGCATGTATACTGCGTATTGAATATGTGCTTATTGACGTGTAGGCCTGTGTGTGTGTGTGTGTGTGTGTGTGTGTGTGTGTGTGTGTGTGTGTGTGTGTGTGTGTGTGTGTGTGTGTGCCTGCATAGGTTTATGTATGTGAACGTACACACTTGTATGCATGTATTTGCATATATGCAAGCATCCATATCAACTGTTGTCAGTAAAAAGACAAGCAAGGCTAAAAAGGCAACGAAAACAATAAGTATATTATAAAACAAACATAATCCCCAGAACAAAAGTTAAAGCACACATTCCGGTTCTTCTGTTTTAGATGGTGTGATCATAGACACGGAGGACGTGCTGACGAGTGATGGGGAGGAGTTTCCATCGGTGCCGGGGGAGGAAAGGGTGGACGATTCCTCCAGTGATGATGAAGGAGACCACCTCTTGACTGAACTTCAACCCATGCAAGTCAAACATTTCATCGGCCAGCACTACCAGCCGACCGAAAGTGAAGAACAAGACATCCAAGCAGGGCCAAGTGATGAGGAAGAAGACACTATTGATAAAACCTGTGACACAAAAGAGGCAGACATAACCTGGAGTAAGATGCCCGTCCAAAGAAAAAACAAACAAACTCGCACTGGAAAAGAAAATGTTTTCAAGCCACCAAACACACAAACACCTAACACCTCTGGCATTGAAAATCCCATGGATGCATTCTGTCTGTTCATTTCAGACAAAGGGATCATTGATAGGATTGTGGAGAACACAAACAAAGAAGCTCAACGAGTCCACAAAAAGCAGTGGAAGATGACAGACAGCTGTGAAATCACACCACTCATCGGCTGCTTGTTGCTTCTCGGTGCTGAAAAACAGAACATGCTGGGCACTGAAAGAATCTGGGATTCCTTCTATGGAAACCCAATGGTCAAAGCAACAATGGGTCGTCAGCGATTCATAGACCTGCTGACTTACATGAGGTTTGACGACAAGGAGACCCGCTTACACAGGCGAGCCAGAGACATCTTTGCCCCATTCAGGGACGTCTGCGAATCTTTTCAGAACAATTTGCACAAGTACTATGTGCCTGGTCCTCTTTTGACCGTGGATGAACAACTGGTTCCATTTAGGGGCCGTTGTTCGTTTCTTCAGTAGTTGCCCTCAAAGCCAGATCGTTATGGCATAAAGATTTTTGGCTGGCAGATGCTGAGAACAATTTCCCAGTGTACGGAATTCCTTACTTGGGTAAACAAGGCACAGAGAGACAACAACATCTGGGTCGTAAAACTGCTCTGGATCTTGCAGAGCCCTTTTTGAACACGGGTCGCAACATCACCTGTGACAATTATTTCACAGATCTAGAGCTGGCTCAGACACTGAAAAACAAAGGGTTGACATGTGTTGGAACTGTTCGACAGAACACACGATTTCTGCCAGAGGAGTTCAAAGCAAAGTCACGTCTCCAACTGCATGAGTCAGAATTTGCCTACCGTCATGATGGCACGCTTGTGTACTACCAGACCAAGAGGTTGAAAAGTGTGGTTGTCCTCAGTACAATGCACAAGGAGGGCAAAAATTGATCTGAATGCAACAAAAAAAAAAAAAAAAAAAAAAGAAATGGACACATTCTACAATTCCACAAAGGGAGCAGTTGATGCCATGGACAAACTTGCCCATGCATGCACAACCAAGCGGAAAACCCAACGACGGCCAATGGTAATGCTTTTCAATCTGCTTGACTTTGCAACAATCGCAGCACGCTGCATTTGGATGCTGAAATTTCCAGAGGACCAGTACTCTCTCAGAGACACCAGGTGGAAATTTATCCTTACAGTGGCGGAACAGCTCTGTGCTAGACACCTCCATTGTCGCTTGGCAATCCCATTTCACTCCAGAGCACTGAAAGTGACCATCCAATCTGCCCTAGGTCATTTGGCGGACAGTCATGAGGCAGAGCTTGTGACAGACGACAACCCAATAAGCCGGAAGAGGAAAAGTGCAGGTGCTGAAGAGGGGTCCAAAGAAAAAAGTTCAAACAAACCGTCAGACTCCAAGAAAGGAAAGGGCTCACCAAGAGAACCTTCAAAGAAGACAGATAATAAATCAAAAGATGGAAGAAAGGGAAAAAAAGGAACTGGAACAGAAGCCCAAAGGACGCAAAAAGCAAGGACGTTGCGGAAAGTGTCCATACAAGAAAGATGTGAAAACAACTTTTGCCTGTTCAATGTGTACGAACTGGATGTGTAAGAAACATCTCCACTCACTCCTGCGAAACATGTGCATTCTCATGAAACAACGAACACAAGCATGAGGTGACAAGTCCGTTTCTGTTGATTTGATAACATTTGAAATGTGTTTCACTTGCAAAAGTTCATGACTTTAGTTGGTTGGCGTAACTCTCTATTTTATTTGTAGAAGTTCTTGATCAGCTGATGTTGACAAGATATTCACACACACACACACACACACACACACACACACACACACACACACACACACACACACACACACAATATATATATATATATATATATATATATGTGTGTGTGTGTGTGTGTGTGTGTGTGTGTGTGTGTGTGTGTAGAGAGAGAGAGACAGACAGACAGACAGACAGACAGATAGACAGAGAGAGGCATGTCTATGTTTGTGCATAAGATTTTTTCCTTTTTTTTTTTCGGTACATATGCAGAAACTTGTACAAAAAATGCTCCTTGGTTCTCTGGCTTAAAAAAAAAATTAATTTAAAAAAAATCTGCATGTTGACACTAATTTTCCTTACCTGTGTAAATTTATGTGTTTATTGTAGGTTCCTGCTTCTGATCACCAATTATTGAAACATTCTTGGAAATGGATAAATAAGGGTTCGTAGCCCTTGTGTGTTCAGCTGCTGGCATCATGCATGAAATTTGACAATTATAAATGACCTGATGGCACTGTGTGTGTGTGTGTGTGTGTGTGTGTGTGTGTGTGTGTGTGTGTGTGTGTGTGTGTACACCAGTGTTTTTTGTTTTTTTGTTTTTTTTGTTTTTGCTGCTATCCCAACCTCTGCGCCACCTCAGAGGCAGTGCACCCACGCCGCTCATTCCGACACCCCGTCCACAGCCACAGCCCGGTCGGCCCCGCCACAGCCCCGGCACCGGCAATCCACTGGGAGCAGTCAATGTCAAGTCGTCAAGAGGCAACCCACCGGAGGAGACACTGCACTGCCGCCGAGTCACTTCGGTGGTGTTCAGTGGTGCCTGTTCTGATCTAACATACGCAGGACACCACCTACTAAGCCCCTACTGACGACAATAATTGCTTAGTCGCGGAGCCGGCGTGAGCGAGCTCTCCCTCCGGAGGGCGCCACCACGTCCGTCCAACGACAGCCCCCATGGACTCGCCGATACCGGCGACCCCGACGGAACCAAACCAAGGCCACAGACGTGGAGAAGACATCGAAATTGAGGTCACCATGAGAGCAGGGCATGAAGGGCCACAGAATTTGAGACTTTTTTATTTATTTTTTTTTTTTAAT
>CM065724.1:60310583-60320583 GCA_033310375.1 Conus canariensis
TCATTTCAAGCTGGTGCTTGTGGCGAATGGCTCATGGCGTATCATGCGAAGTAGAGCCCTGTCTTCGCGCTGTGACGTTGCATGTGGTCGGCCAGATCGTGGGCGGTCCTGCACATGGTTGGTTTGCTGGTGTTTCCTCACTAGCCGGCTGATGACAGTGTAGTGGAAGCCCAATTGACGCCCGATTGCTTTGAAGGACATTCCAGTGGAATGCATGCCAATAATTTGCCATCGTTTGGCCTCTGCTATCCTCCTTCGCACCATATTTCTTTGCAAAGAATATCTTTTCTTAAAACCAACTGTGATTGCTAAACTGGATGACTCACCAAACCTCAATTTAAAAAATTTCAAAACCCGTAATGCACGTGCATGCCACACCATGACTATGCTTCACATACACGCCTGACTGGTTTTATCCTTTCAATGACACACCATTCTTGACAAAATTGAAAATTTTGGGGTCATACATTGTTGTTGTCAATTCTGACAGTTGAAAATATAAGGGGGCGCTTAACTTTTTTCTTTGTGTATATATTCAATGTAACTGTATGCAAATACAAGAGGGCCTCGTGCGAGTTAAGTATTGAAACTAAATAACGAAAAATCAAACTATTCGTGAGGAATTTGCGCCCAAATTTTTTTCCTTTTTTTTTTTTTATAGAATCTTTAACAGGCGAGTTTGTGTTTAGTTTTTAAATACATTAATACACCTATGTTACTATAAAGTTGTTCTATTATGTGCGAATGTTTGGGCCTGTACACTGAACTTCATGCATGATTGTGCACTACCTTTTGTTGTTATTATTCTTACCATGCTGCTTTTTTTGTTGTTTAATGTAACTCTCCTTCAGAAGGGAATGTGGCCTATTTTGATTAGAGTTCATTTCATTTCATGCCAGTCCATAAGAGACAGAGTGCTTTGCCGTGAAATATTCGGAAATCTGTTACTTATTTGTCGTTCTCATTTTTCTTAGATTTGCAGTATACACGCATACCTATCTGAATGAACAAACTTTGTCTGTCTGTCTGTCTGTCTGTCTGTCTCCCTCTCTCTCTCTCTCCCCTTCACTCACAGAGTATATATATATATATATATATATATATATATATATATATATATATATATATATATATATATATATATATAAAACAGTTTAAAATGAGATTTAAAAACGGGAAAGTAAAACCACCTACAAAATTGTTTCGAGCCAAAGTGCTCTCCTCAGGGTATATATAATCTGGGCACACCACCGGTGTTATATAGTGTGGTGTGTGTGCGTGTGAGCTCTGCACGTGTGGCACGTGGCCTGTAGATTTTTTTTTGGGGGGGCGCGTTCAGGGGGGACGTGCCAAGGAATGGTGCATTGACAAAGATTTCCATTTCCACACTAAGAAAACCCTTCTCCATAGCAACAATGAAACTTGGATAAAAAAAAAAAACCAGCAGAAATTCCACGTTCGATGTCACGATGGGATCTTATGATCGAGCTGAAACTTGTGAATTAGTTGGACTTTTCATGTTGTCTCATATACAGAAAATACTTGGTAAACAGGTTGGCTTATACAGAGATGACAGCCTTGCCACGTTAAACAATAAACCAAAAATCATTGAAAACAAGAAAAAAGAACTTTGTAAAATTTTTCAAAGCCACAACCTAAAAATCACAGTAGAAGCCAACAAAACAATAGTAAATTATTTAGACATAACATTAGACCTTAAGGGCCATATATACAAACCATACAAAAAACCTAATGACACACCTGTCTACGTAGACATCAAAAGTAACCATCCACCCTCCATTTTAAAAACCATACCTAACGGCATAAACAAAAGATTATCTAAACTGTCATGCAATGAGAAAGAATTTAACAGTGCAGCAGCCGAATACCAAGAGGCGCTGAAAAAAAGTGGCTACAACTACAAATTACAGTATAACCCAGATAATAACATGAACAGCAATAAGAAAAACAGGAAAAGAAAAATTATATGGTATAACCCTCCATATGATAGAAGAACAAAAACTAACGTAGGAAAAGAATTCCTCAGAATCCTTAAAACATCATTCCCAAAAGAACATGTACTATCTAAAATATTCAATAAAAACACCATCAAGCTATCATACTCGTGTATGCCCAACCTTAAAAATATAATTGATTCTTCCAATAAAACCAAAAACAACGCAACCAAAGAGGGTGACAAAAGGATATCTTGTAATTGCACAAAAAAAGACCAGTGCCCTCTGAATAACAAATGTCTCTACAGCAACATTGTGTACCAAGCTATGGTAACAACAGACAGTGATAAAGAAACATACATAGGGATCACGGCAAACCATTTTAAAACCAGATATGCAAATCATAAACAGTCCTTCAAAAATGAAAAATATAAAAACCAAACAGAACTAAGTAAATATATTTGGAAGCTTAAAGATAAGAAATTAGATTACAACATATCATGGAAAATTATAAAAAGAGCAACACCATACAACAACATTTCTAAAAAATGCAACTTATGTACTACAGAAAAGTGGCTGATATTATGTAAACCCCATCTAGCATCCCTGAACTCCAAAGTAGAAATGATTAATAATTGCAGGCACAAATGGAAATCATTGTCAAAGCACCATTCCTTGGCACGTCCCCCCTGAACGCGCCCCCAAAAAGAAAAAAAAATCTACAGGCCACGTGCCACACGTGCAGAGCTCACACGCACACACACCACACTATATAACACCGGTGGCGTGCCCAGATTTATATATACCCTGAGGAGAGCACTTTGGCTCGAAAAGATTTTGTAGGTGGTTTTACTTTCCCGTTTTAAAATCTCATTTTAAACTGTTATGTCGCTCCCTACCTGGTTGAGCACTTTTAGAATTCTGAGTGGCTTTTCAACTCTAATTATATATATATATATATATAATATATATATATATATATATATATATATTTATAGTAGAAAGAAACTCGTGGAGAACGTGGCAGCAGAGAGTCCTCAGAAGAGAAGCCCCCTTCAAGCAAGTGTTTCGGCCCTTATCTCCTGACACTCTAGGGGGGTTGGGCCACACAGGGTTCATGACTCCGGATGTCCCTCTGCTGTCCTTTTTTTTTTTTTTTTCCCATGCTCATTTTCCACTTAATGACTCACACTCTAACCACTGAGCCACAGGGACACCTGATATTTGTAGGAAATTTAAGCCTTATGAAGTTCACTTTTGTTCCTCCTTGACCAGATCCAGCTTGAACACCTCTTTGCCGCTTCTGCCATTGCTTTCAGGGCTCTGGTTTTTTCCCTCCCTGCAACTGAGAGCTGTTTCATGAGGGTGTATGCAGACGTTCCTACAAACCCTCTAGCTCCAATTTCTGCAGTGAGGACTTTGACCTGATAGCCTTCTCTCCTCAGGCTGTTTGCCAGATCAGCATACTTTTCAGTCTTGTAGATTTAAGCTGCCTCCATTCTGTTCTCATATGGCACCGTGAGCTCGATCATGATCAGCTGCTTGGTTGACTGAGAGTGGACTACTATGTCTGGTCTCATGCCACTCTTGCTGATGATTTCTGGGTGACTCTTCCATTCTGGGAGTCTGCAGTGCACTCCCAGTCATCTGCCCCGTCCAGCAGACTCTGCCTGCATGTTCCGAGTGGCACCGTTGTTCTTGCCATGATTTGCTGCCTCCTGCCGTGACGAATGTTGCGGGTGCTTTTGGAGTCCTGATTTTCTCTTTTGTGGTGTTGGTACTAGCCCAGACTACTTGTACAATTCTTTGAGCACTTGGTTGTGCCTCCATGTGTACCTTCCTTGAGCCAGGGCTACTTTACATGAGCTTAGGACATGCTCCACTGTTTGTTTTTCATGGCAGAGGGGGCATGCAGGACCGTCTGTTTTTCCCCAATTCACCAAGTTTGCATTTGAGGGCAGAAGGTCATATGCAGTCTGAGAATGAAGCTGATCCTGAGAGGGGCCATGTGCCAAATGTCATTCCAAGTGAGACTTCTTTGGAGTGCATTCTCCCACGTTGTCCATTGCACTTGCTGGCTCTGCTGGACTGCTTTTTGGAGTCTTTTTTGGTCTTCTTTTCTCATCTCCTGAATCATCATGTCTCTTTTGGCTTTTCCTTTGGCCTTTGACCACCATTCAGTTTTGGTCACCCCCAGTCCTTGTCTGTTGGTCTGTGTGTGTCCTGTTATTTCTCTGATCTTGAGACTTTCTTTTGCAGAATCCATCGCCTCTTGAACTTTCCATTTTCTGCCTATCTTCAGCTGGGGCTTGATTGCTTCTACCACCTTGTCTCCTGAGTCCTCCAGCATGCTTTGAAGTCTGATATTCCCTGCTTTGTATTCTTCCAGGATGGATTTCAGTGGTAGTTTCAGCTTTGCTTGGCGACAGTACAGCGCTATGTCAGTCAGACAGGGTGGGACACCAAGCCATTTCCTTGTGAACTTGTTGATTTTGGCTTCCATTGCCTCCACTGTGCTGGTGCAGATGTCGTATATCATCAGAGGCCATAGCAGCTTTGGTATCAGCATGAACTGCAGACACCAGACCTTGTATTTGCCAGGGAGCCCACACTGGTCAATGGTTTCCAAGCCTTCTTCCGACATCTGTTTGGTTTCTTTTGCTCTTTGTGTGTCTTTCAGCGTATCATCATACCATCTTCCAAGGCTCTTGACTGGCTCTTCTGTGACTGTTGGAATGGCCTGGTTGGCAGCACTGAAGACCACAGATCCAGCCACTTTTCCTTTCCTCAGTGAGAGACTCCGTGATTTCTTTGGCTTGAACTTCATTCTGGATGAGGCAACTATGTCGTCCAGCCTCTCCAGCACAGGACGTGTCTTGTCTTCTCTGGATGAAATCACTGTAGTGTCATCCATGAAGGCCTTGAGAGGGGGCATCTTGTATCCATCGCCAAGGTCTGTTTGTCTTGCGTTGCTTGTTGCTGCTTTCAAGATGACTTCCATTGCCAACACGAATAGTATTGGGGAAATTGCACAGCCCATTGCAATGCCCACTTCCAAGTTGATCCAATCTGTTGTGTACTCCTTGGTAGAGAACTGCATTGAGAAGCCATTGAAGTACTTCTTGAGCATGTCGCGGATGTTCTTTGGCACATGGTACATCTCAAGAGCCAACTGTTTCTTCTCATGGGGTACAGATCCATATGCGTTTGCCAGATCAAGCCACACTACGTCCAGGTCTCTCTTTTCTGTTTTTGCTCTTTGGATTGCGTCCCAGATCATTGTGGCGTGTTCTACACAGCCAGCTACGCCTGGGATGCCACCTTTCTGGACTGACACATCCAAGTACTTGTTTTCCATCAGGTACTTGGTCAGCCTTGCTGCCATGACAGAGAAGAAGATTTTCCCTTCGACGTTCAGTAGTGATATTGGCCTGAACTGGCTGATGTCACTTGAGTTTTGCTCTTTGGGGATGTACACACCATCTGCCGTCATCCACTGGCCGCTGATCTGGTTTCTCCAAGCTGATCGCAGCAGCCTGTGGAGCCACTCCAGCACCTTGGGACATTTCTTGTATAGCTGGTAAGGTATTCTGTTTGGCCCTGGTGATGATTTGGCTCTGGCTTTGTCGACCACCTTCTTGATTTCCGCCAACGTTGGAGGCTTGTCATTGAACTGTGCCTCAGGGTTGGTTGGCCACACCAGACCTTGAATGTCGAGTGGTGCTTTGCTCTGTGAGTCAAAGTATGTTTTCCTCAGATGCTGCTCAAGAACTCCTTTGTCCACACTTAGGGTCCCAGATTTTGGCTGCTCAAACAGTGTTCTGGCAAACTGGAAGGGGTCTCTGAAGAAGCGCTCTTGTGTCTTCTTCTTTTTGCTCTTCCTCTTCCTCGCAGATTCCACTTTGCTGAGGGCGCTGTGTTTTGCTTTCAGGTCTTTCCACAGTTTTTCCAAGCCTTGTTTTTCAGCTGGCAGTGCGGTCTTCATTTGCTTCTTGAGGTTTTTCTTTTGGACCCTGATCTTGTCCATCTCTTCTTGGCGTCTGGATTTCTTTGGAGGTGTTTTCTCTTTGGGTAGTTTTGCTCCATAGGCGTCTCTTCATGTGGCATACACAATGTCCCCATATGTGGCTAGTTTGTGTTCCAGGGTGCTTTTCCCTATCAGTGCATCGAGTCTTTGGACGATTTTTGCATCCAGTTTCTCCCAATCTTCAGTTTCGTTTGCTCGTGGCAGGTTGAGTTTCAGGCGCCTGGCATCGAGGGCCTGTGCAAATTCCTGATCCGAACCAACAGTGTAGATGTCCTTGGCACTGTGGTTTAAATCCTGGCCTTGGTCTTCCGACGTCTTATCTGCTGATGCAGTGCGCTGCTGCTCATTCAGATGAGTCTTCACACATCCCATCTTTGTTCTGTGGATCTTCATGCCATGGGTGGTAGCGAAACGCTTTCCACAGACACATGGATATTCCATTTGGTCCATGTTCATAGTCCGTATGGGATTTGCAGTCGTGATTGGTTGAGCATCGATGGATTCATCATTCTCTCCCCCTTTCGGTGAATCCTGGGAGCATCTTTTCTTTTTGTACTCGGTAGCCACATATTGTAGGCAAAGTGGGGAGCCAGCCCACAGAGCCCTTGGTTCTGGTCTTTCCCAGTGTCCTCCGGTCTTTCCCGGACGTCCTCCGGCCTATTCCCGGAAGTCAATGGTTTACCCATGCATCAGTAGAAAGAAACTCGTGGAGAGCGTGGCAGCAGAGAGTCCTCAGAAGAGAAGCCCCCTTCAAGCAAGTGTTTCAGCCCTTATCTCCTGACACTCTAGGGGGGTTGGGCCACACCCGGTTCATGACTCCGGATGTCCCTCTGCTGCCCTTTTTTTCCCCCCATCTTGAGACGAGCCATGGCTGGGATTCGAACCCATATATATATATATATATATAAATAATGATTAAAAGTAAATCTTAAAACGGATTACAAAATTGTTTCGAGGTCCTTCCTCTCTTCAGATCCCGTGCCAATCCCCTGCTGTACACCTCAATCATATATATATGTTTTGAATTGTGAGCTGTAGTCCAGTTGGGTTGTGTTGCACGTGTTGTGCAAGGGGGGCCTGTTGAGGTTGTAAGGCTTTCTTTATTAAGTATTATTGTATGAGGGGTCCACGCACATAAAATGAAGATGAAAACAACAACAACACAAACAACAACAACAACACACACACACACACCACACACACACCACAACACACACACACACACACACATATATATATATATATCTGTGTGTGTGCGTGTGTGTGTGTGTGTGTGTGCGCGTGCGTGCGTGCGTGCGCGCGCGCACGTGTGTGTGTGTGTGTGTGTGTATGCGTGTGTTTCATATGTGATATGTGTTTGTGCAGGCCTCTATGTGTGCTTGCATGCATGTATGCGCCAGTGCCTGGGTGTGTGTGTGGGGGGGGGGGGGGGGGGTGGGCGTGCGCGCTCGCATTATCACGTCGCTGACAACGCATGTGTGTGTGTGTGTGTGTGGGGTGTGTGTGTGTGTGTGTGTGTGCCCAGGCGTGTTGTTGCAACAGTGCATGCGTGCTCTTCACGTGTGTCATGCTTGTGACAGTGTTTGAAGTGGGTTCGTTTGTCATCGACGCTCGAGCGAATGCTATTGAGAAAATCCGAACGCTTGAGCCTGTTCACGGAACAGTCGTGACTGGGGTCGATTTTCTTGCTTCTGTTTCTGAAAAAGACCTTCGGGTCACCTTGGCATTATTGTGTGTGTGTGTGTGTGTGTGTGTGTGTGTGTGTGTGTGTGTGTGTGTGTGAGGCAGACACAGAGATGGAGACAGAGACAGAAAGAATGTGTGTGTGTGTGTGTGTGTGTGTGTGTGTGTGTGTGTGTGTGTGTGTATGTGTGTGTGTGTGTGTGTGTGTGTGTGTGCGCGCGCGCACGCGCGTGTGTGTGCGCGCACACACAGCGTGTTCCACTGTTGTCATTCTTAGGCTGCAGATAAGACGTCGGAAGACCAAGGCCAGGATTTAAACCACAGTGCCAAGGACATCCACGCTGTTGGTTCGGATGAGGAATTTGCACAGGCCCTCGATGCCAGGCGCCTGAAACTCAACCTGCCACGAGCAAACGAAACTGAAGATTGGGAGAAACTGGATGCAAAAATCGTCCAAAGACTCGATGCACTGATAGGGAAAAGCACCCTGGAACACAAACTAGCCACATATGGGGACATTGTGTATGCCACATGTAGAGACGCCTATGGAGCAAAACTACCCAAAGAGAAAACACCTCCAAAGAAATCCAGACGCCAAGAAAAGATGGACAAGATCAGGGTCCAAAAGAAAAACCTCAAGATGCAAATGAAGACCGCACTGCCAGCTGAAAAACAAGGCTTGGAAAAACTGTGGAAAGACCTGAAAGAAAAACACAGCGCCCTCAGCAAAGCGGAATCTGCGAGGAAGAGGAAGAGCAAAAAGAAGAAGACACAAGAGCGCTTCTTCAGAGACCCCTTCCAGTTTGCCAGAACACTGTTTGAGCAGCCAAAATCTGGGACCCTAAGTGTGGACAAAGGAGTTCTTGAGCAGCATCTGAGGAAAACATACTCTGACCCACAGAGCAAAGCACCACTCGACATTCAAGGTCTGGTGTGGCCAACCAACCCTGAGGAACAGTTCAATGGCAAGCCTCCAACGTTGGCGGAAATCAAGAAGGTGGTCGACAAAGCCAGAGCCAAATCATCACCAGGGCCAAACGGAATACCTTACCAGCTTTACAAGAAATGTCCCAAGGTGCTGGAGTGGCTCCACAGGCTGCTGCGATCGGCTTGGAGAAACCAGAAGATCAGCGGCCAGTGGATGACGGCAGATGGTGTGTACATCCCCAAAGAGCAAAACTCAAGTGACATTAGCCAGTTCAGGCCAATATCACTACTGAACGTCGAAGGGAAAATCTTCTTCTCTGTCATGGCAGCAAGGCTGACCAAGTACCTGATGGAAAACAAGTACTTGGATGTGTCAGTCCAGAAAGGTGGCATCCCAGGCGTGGCTGGCTGTGTAGAACACGCCACAATGATCTGGGACGCAATCCAAAAAGCAAAAACAGAAAAGAGAGACCTGGACGTAGTGTGGCTTGATCTGGCAAACGCATATGGATCTGTGCCCCATGAGATGATACAGTTGGCTCTTGAGATGTACCATGTGCCAAAGAACATCCGCGACATGCTCAAGAAGTACTTCAATGGCTTCTCAATGCGGTTCTCTACCAAGGAGTACACAACAGACTGGATCAACTTGGAAGTGGGTATTGCAATGGGCTGTGCAATTTCCCCAATACTGTTCGTGCTGGCAATGGAACTCATCTTGAAAGCAGCAACAAACAACGCGAGACAAACAGACCTTGGCGATGGATACAAGATGCCTCCTCTCAAGGCCTTCATGGATGACACTACAGTGATTTCATCCAGAGAAGACGAGACACGTCATGTGCTGGAGAGGCTGGACGACATAGTTGCCTCATCCAGAATGAAGTTCAAGCCAAAGAAATCACGGAGTCTCTCACTGAGGAAAGGAAAAGTGGCCGGATCTGTGGTCTTCAGTGTTGCCAACCAGGCCATTCCAACAGTCACAGAAGAACCAGTCAAGAGCCTTGGAAGATGGTATGATGATACGCTGAAAGACACACAAAGAGCAAAAGAAACCAAGCAGATGGCGGAGGAAGGCTTGGAGACCATTGACCAGTGTGGGCTCCCTGGCAAATACAAGGTCTGGTGTCTGCAGTTCATGCTGATACCAAAGCTGCTATGGCCTCTGATGATATACGACATCTGCACCAGCATAGTGGAGGCAATGGAAGCCAAAATCAACAAGTTCACAAGGAAATGGCTTGGTGTCCCACCCTGTCTGACTGACATAGCGCTGTACTGTCGCCAAGCAAAGCTGAAACTACCCCTGAAATCCATCCTGGAGGAATACAAAGCAGGGAAGATCAGACTTCAAAGCATGCTGGAGGACTCAGGAGACAAGGTGGTAGAAGCAATCAAGCCCCAGCTG
>CM065724.1:60328083-60428083 GCA_033310375.1 Conus canariensis
CGTGTCAGGATGTTCAAGCTGAGTATCATCGGCGAATATTTTATGATAAACAAAATGGCTGTTTTCTCTCAGTCAGGGACGTTGTGTACATTATGAAAAGCACTGGACCTAGCACAGACCCGTGGGGAACTCCAAAGTTTGATGAATTTTAGGAGACCGTTTCTCATTAATAAAGACGAGCTGCTGTCTGTTTGACAGATAGGCCTACGATCTAAATCAACTTAGTGCAATGTCACATATGCCAAAGTTTGTGCTCAGACGTGAAAGGAGTATTTCGTGATCAACTGAGTTGAAAGCTGCAGACAGATCGAGAAGAAGAAGAACAGATACTTTGTCGTCATCAAGAGATGTCAGAATATCATTCAAGATTCGTTTTTGTGCTATGTCCAGCACGGTAGGCTGACTGGTGGACCCTGAGAAGGTTATTCATAAGAAGATGTTGGGATAATTGATGGAGAACCAATTTCTGTACATTTTTTGACAAGATTGGAGAGGAAGTTTTTCAGTTTATTTGGATTGAGCGACGATTTTTTAAAAAGGGGTTTCACAATGGTAGTTTTGAAATCATCAGGGACTGAACCACTTAAGAGAGACTTATTGAAAATATTTGTGATGACAGGAAGTAGGGAGTCGAGATTTTCATAAAGAAGAGAAGTCGGGATAGGATCAAGTTCACATGATTTTTTTTTTTTTTTGCAGTTTTCTGAAGAATCTCTTTCACAAACTGAGTGGTAACTGGTTCAAACCTGGACAAAGTTGGGCCGGGATAAGGGGATGTAACTCGTGAAAGACTAGAGGACACAAATGCATTACGGATTGTGACTACTTTATCTAGGATAAAAATTCAAAAAGATATCAGGCAGATTTGAGGGATCTACGTTAGTGGGAAATACAGCAGTCTTCGTTTTGCCCAGAATTTGGTTCATATGGTGGCAGAGTTCACTACACGTTTTGCTGGCTGAGATCTGCGTCAAGAAGAAACTTACTTATGCCCATCACTCCCTCTGGGACATAGGCCGCCGGCATGATTCCTCCAGCTGTCTCTGTCCTGGGCTAGTCTCTCCAGCTGCCTCCATGTGTGGCCCATCTTCTTGGCATCAGCATCCAGGTCACGTCGCCATGTTTTCCTCGGCCGGCCTCTCTTCCTTTTTCCCTGGGGGTTCCACCTGAAGGCTTGTCTCGTGGTTTTGGTGGCTGGCTTACGGAGACTGTGGCCTATCCACCTTCAGCGGTGTCGTTGGATAACAGCTCCCACCGGTTTCTGTCTTGTCTGCTGCCATAGTTCTTCATTGCTGATTTTGTCAGGCCACTGTCTCAGGCAATTGTTGTTGAATGTCTGGATCCTCTTGGTCGTTGTTATGGTGGTTCTATAGCAAGACTGACTTCACGTTGGTGTTGAAGAGCCTGATCTAGGTGTTGGCTGACAGGTCTCTTGAACGCCAGACGTTCTTGAGCTGCAGGAAAGCTACCCTAGCCTTGCGGATTCTGGTCTTCACGTCTGCGTCTGTCCCTCCTTGCGTGTCAACGATACTGCCGAGCCGGGTAAAACTGTCCCCCTCTTCTAGTGCTTCGTCTTCAAGTGTGATGGGAGATGTGCTGATGGCATTCACTTTCAGAACCTTGCTCTTCCTTAAATGGAAGTTCAGGCCCAGCCTGGATGAGTTCTCTGCCACGATGCTGGTCTTTTCCAGCATCTGCTGCTGGGTGTGCGAGAGTAGAGCTAGGTCATCAGCAAAGTCCAGATCGTGCAACTCTGACCAGAGAGTCCATTGGATGCCATTCTGCCTCTGTGCTGTGAAAATCCTCATGACCCAGTCAATGGCGAGCAGGAACAGAAACGGAGACAGCAAACATCCCTGTCTGACCCCTGTTCGGACTTGAAAAGCCTCAGAGACCTGACGTCCATGGACTCCCCTGCAGGTGAGTCCCTCGTACGAATTCCTGATGATGTTGGTGAGCTTCGCTGGCACTCTGTAGTGTCGTAGCAGTTTCCATAGAGTCTTTCTGTGCACGCTGTTAGAAGAAACTAGTCTCAACTTTTTGAACTTAGTCTGCGACGTTCCGTTTAATAAAGTTGTACATCTGCTTATGAACAGTAAGACCAGCGGAGCGCCAACGCCTTTCTGCCTCGTGATGTTCATGTTTTAACACGGTCGGTTGTGGAGAGACTGTGTTGTACCAATGCCTGGATCTCTCTTCCCTGACAGTAAGCTGATAGAGGGGGGCGTGTCTGTCGAGCAGGTTGCAAAGGGAAAAAAGTTCGGTTCAGATATAGACATATCAGATGTTATCATGCAATCTAACCAAGATTTGAATTTTGACTTATCAATCTTATGGATGGAGCGAATAAGTGTGATGGTGCGGTACGTAATAGCAGGTTTTATGAACGTTTAGTTTACATAGGACAGACACATGATCAGACGTGAGGTCATGGCAGACATTAGCGGACAGAACAATATTATCACGGCTAAAACATAACACAAGGTCTAGAATATGACCATATACATGTACATGTGACCATTATTAGATCACTCAGGGGCGTGCTTGTCTTGTGTCCTTCTGGAGCTGTGGTACGTTCGCTAGTGGCATGATTGTCGTCTGCCATTTGCTCTGTAGCTTAACCTGTTTCTCCATTTTCATTTCTCGGAAAGAGTTTGGCAACAGGGTGTTTTTACGTCGTCAGGTTTCGACCTTGGCCTACAGACCCGCTACTTGATTGACTCAATCCCAACACCGTTTTTACGTCGTCAGGTTTCCAGCCCTTCTACTCGATTGGCTATCAATGGTTATAGAGTTTCCTCGTAACCGTTAGTATGAAACCTGAATTCAAAACTTTTATGAAACCAAAATTGGTACGGAACACCAAGTATTCGTTTGAAAACTCAGTTACCTACAATCGATAAACGTGACGCTTATTCCCAAAGAGAGAGAGAGAGAGAGAGAGAGAGAGAGAGAGAGAGAGAGAGAGAGAGAGAGAGAGAGGAGAGAGAGACTCAGTTTTTTATGTCACACATCGCATTGGCTCCTTCCTCCCTCCCATTTTTAAACAAGCTTCCTCATCCAAATCCCTGCCCCCCCCCCCCCCGCCCCCTTGCCCCCCTCCTCTTATCCCGCCTCCCCCTTCTCACTCACTTCCCATGCTTCAGTGCATGAGGCTTTCTCAGAAATATCTCTCTCTCTCTCTCTCTCTCTCTCTCTCCCTCTCTCTCTCTCTCTCTCTCTCTCTCTCTCTCTCTCAGCTCTCTCTCTCTCTCTCTCTCTCTCTCTGTGTGTGCAAATGTCAGTCTGGGTGTAGAAATGTGTGCGTGTGTATGTATGTGTGTGTGACTATGTGTGCATGCGCCTTCGCATACGTGTAACTGTAATTGCAAAAAATGAGAGAAGATATGGGGAAAAAATGCAAAAATCGAATTGAATCATATTCCCATCGTTTGTATCCTATCCAGCATTTCCCCATTTGGCGCTTTGCCGGGAGTTGTATTGCCATCTTCAGTACCTGAGGTTTTCTCAGACGGGCAGCATTGCTCTGAATTCTTTTAAGCCTGTCAAGCAGGCGTTGAAGATGCCAGCAAGAACAGAATTACTGTACTCAGTTCTTGGTAAAGCGAAGACATAGACTAATGTATTTATTGGCTCAGTTGACAGTCGGATTGAATGACGGATTGAGCTAATTCTACACGGCTCAAGGTAAGCAGCTCTACCAATATCTTTTATAATAATAATAATGATAATAATAATAATAACGATGATGATAATAATAACAACAATGATAATAATAATAATAATGATAATAACAATAATGACAGTAGTAATAATAATAATAATGATGATAATAATAATAATAATAATATAGCATTTATAAAGCGCCTTGCCACCAAGGGTTCTAGGCGCTGACAATCTACACACTCTCGTGTACGCAACGGACCGACTTCCTGGGTAGTGCCGACTTCAGAGCTGCCTGCCGGCGCTTCATTCAGTCGTTTCCCGTATCATCCCGTCAATCTCGTTCACTTAGTTTTCTGACTTGCTTCAGCCTTTCAATTTTTCACGCAGGGTGCATGCTATGTGTAACGTGTCATCCACACCAACGGCCAAACTGGCGCCTACAGGTCACATTCCGGTCGAGAGTAACTCCAGGGCTGCGCGCAAACTCTGAGAAGTGAACGAGCGCATTATACATCTGCTGGAACCCTGGAAAAGATGGGTGGGCGAGCAGTAGATCTAACTCAGTCTTGTCCTCGTTTGCCTTCAACTTGTGGTAAGCCATCTTTGTCTTGTAAATCTACAGCACATTCTTGGAATCGAGATACAAGATTATCGATTTCAACAGACAGACGCTGACTGAGAAAGCTGGGTATCATCAACAATACTCCTGAGACAGATCATGATGACCAGGTGCTTGTAGTTTCCAGCCCCGTCCCAGACAACACTAAACAGTTTCCCTCCAAATCTCCGCTTGGCGTTCCCTCCTTCAAGCCCAACACACCCTTTACTCTGCAGACTCCAATCGTAGCAGAACAAACCTCAGAATCTGCCTTGGCTTAAGGCTGTGTCAGACCAATTGACATAGACTAGAACACCAGTGCTACATCAAAATGTTGTTATGCTCTGCATAGTTATGCGGGGATTGTCCTCAGTCATGACAAGCTCCTAGCATCAGTCTCCAATATCTCTCGAAGTCGGAGTGTGGCTGCCCACGTGGCGGGGTAATCAAAAAGGGTCACACACGTAATGTTCTCATCCCTAGCTGATGCATTTGTACCATGCTGTTCAAGTACTTCGGCGGTTCTGATGATCCCTGGAGTCTTTTAGCCAGGGTACACCAACAACAACAACAACAACAACAACAACAACAACAACAACAACAAACCTTAGAATCAAGTCATAAGCTGTTCTTGCCAGTGTTGCTTTGAACAAGTGACACTAACAAAGAAGGTAACAAGAGGGACTTCAGGAACCATCATAAAGAACAACACCAGATAGTCACCACTAACAAGGAACAGTACCACCGATTAAATGAGCACGAACCTCCAGGCCATGGCAGAGACTGGAACTGCGTACAATACAAGCAAGAATGGGTCCAAGAACGGAAATGGTTTGAGCCAGTTCGACTCGTCAGAGAAGACACAAACCAGAACAGAGTTAGAGACTGTCAAGGCCAAACAGGCTTCTGTGGGAGCTAAATGGTGGAAAGAGAGTGTGAGGGGAAGCCGGGGGAGTTAGCATTTAGGTAGGGTGGAGTTGAGGGGGCAGGGATGGGAGAAGTAGAGGAGTATGTTTGTGGAGGATACATAAGAACTGACTCTTACCCGCCTCAGAGGAAGAGGAGACGTGCAACGTATTAGAATGACAAATGTACCCTAAGAAAGATTCAAGTCAAGTGCCTGTAGTTCCCACGCTCAGTTCCATACAAAACTAAGCAGGTTCTCGCCAAATCTCCACTTGGCGTTCTCTCCTTTAAGCCTTGCTCATCCTTCCCTCTGCATACTCCAATCGTATTAGAATAAACCCAGGAATCAAATCTTAAGCTGAACTGAGCGTAGAAGAGGGGGTTGTACTCTGGGGCCTGCGCGTCATAATATCAGCTACTTTTCGCGAGAGGCTACAGGAAGAACTCCACGAACACCATCTAGGAATATCTACCGGACGAAGGCCCTTTCACGCAGCACTGTTTGGTGGCCCAACGTAGACGCCGACATTGAGGGAAGGGTGAAATCTTGCCATGACTGCAAAAGCAATGACTAAGACAGCTGAGGAGACTATCGCCAGTCTACGTCATCTCTTGTCATCTTTCAGTTTTTCAGAAGAAATAATGAATGATAATGGAACTCAATTCATTTCCGACCAGTTTGCTGACGTCCTGATAAAGAATGGAATCAGGCATACCAGATCTGCCCCCTACCATCTGACAACCAATGGAACAGCAGAAAGGGTGGTCAAAGTTTTGAAGAAAAATCTCCAGCTTCCTTCAGGACTCCGCATTGACCATCAGCTTGCCAACCTGCTCCTCAGCTATCCAGCCACACCACACACTGCAACTGGAGTGGCCCGTGGAGCTGTTTCTGGGACGACAGTGGAGAACATGTCTTGCCATCCTTAACCTGGACTAGGAAATAACCATACACTGGAAGCACATGCAGCAGAAGCAGCACCATGACCAAGACTCAAAGCAGTTATGCAGGCTCCAGCCTGGAGATAGTGTTGCTGTGTGGCAGTTTCAGGGTTCTGAGAAATGGGCTCCAGGTATCATAGTCCAAAGCCTGGATCCTGCTGGATACACGGTGAACGCCAGCTACAGAGTCATCCATGTACATGTTGACCATCTCGTGGCGGCATCTCTACACGTCCCACTACCCGACACACAGGTGACAATGGTCCATCCTGAATCTCCCAGTAGGCCCACTAGTCTGATTCCAGAGGTGCGTAATCCTGCGCACATTTCCCCAAACCCGATTCCCCAGAGATACTGACGCCTGTGCCCGTCACTGAGGGATCCGCTACATCTCCAGTATCCATCCATTTGCCAGCAACCAACGGAAGTCGTCTGGGTCTACACTGACGCCATGCTCGCAGCCCACTGCGGTGGACCCAGCTGGCGATCGACAATTACTTGGATCCAGAAACAGCCGACCAGACTGGATTTGTGAGAGGCACTGACTCATTCGATCTGAGACAATGCAAGAAATGCAACGACATTAACACCTGTTGTCAGTTGCGTGTCAAACACTCGGATAGATTTCGTTCTTTCGAGCTACCATATTTTTGTTTCGGATAGTACTTCCTTTTTGTGAGGGGGGAAGGAGATGTAATATATTTGAATAATAGATGTATCCCGAGAAAGACTCCAGTCAAACGCCTGCAGTTACCAAGCGCCGTTCCAGACAAAACTAAACAGTTTCCCTCCAAATTTCTCCTTGGCGTTCCCTCCTTCAAGTCCAGCACACCCGTCGCTCTGCAGACTCCAATCGTAGTACAATAAACCCCAGAACCAAATCATAAGCTGTTCTCGCAAGTGTTGCTTTGAACAAGTGACACTAACAAGAGGGACAACAAGAACTATCATAAAAAAACAACAACAACACCAAATGCCCACTACTGACGAGGAACAGAACCACCGACCAAATCAACATAAAGCTCTAAAGCCATGGCACCCGTCCTAACAGGAGCTATCGCCACTTGTTCCTTAAAGCTCCTGCTTTACGGGCGTTTAACTCCGCCTATACGAGTGAACCCGGGCTATCGCTCACGTTGTCCGAGGGACAGTAGGCTACTGCCATCATACTGCCAGCTTGGAAAAGGGGAGACCATCGAGCTTGAGACAGCTTTCTGCCTGGTCGGTAGTAGTGACGAGGTGTGTGTGTGTGTGTGTGTGTGTGTGTGTGTGTGTGTGCGTGTGTGTGTGTGTGTGTGTGTGTGTTCGGGCGTGCGTGCGTGCGCGCACATCTGTGTGTGTGTGTGTGTGTGTGTGTGTGTGTGTGTGTGTGTGTGTGTGTGTGTGTGTGTTTGTACAAATGTCATGTACTTCCCGCTATTCGACTTTTAGCCTTTTATACGTCAATGTTCCTGCTGGCACTCAGTAGTGAAATGGTAATTAATTCAAATTAAGGTTAGCTGTCGTTTAAAAAAAAAAAAAAAAAAAGGTAACTACTTTAGCTTTGCCGAAAAAAAAAGAAAAAAAAGGTTTATCTATTCACAGACAACGTCCTCTTGCTATTAACCTTATAAGTAGTGGTTGGTAATTTGACATCATGCCACATCCCATTATGCAGGACTGTGACTTTGAAACCCGTTTTCTGTATGTTACCTCTCGCTTGCTTCGCAAGAGTGGGCGCAGTTTTGTAGCAATGTCAACCTTTCTTTTACGATTCAAGGTATTTAACCCATGCAGTGATTTGTTTGGTAACTCTTCCTTTCACATCATCCGTCTGGCTCTACGAGAGTTACAAATGCTACCTCGATCGTTAGGGGGATCCCATCACTGAAAACACGTCGGGTAACAAACTATATTTTAGATCTGATCTAAAAAGGGATTTGAAAATACACCGTTGTGTCTTTTGTTTGAACTAAATTCTGTGTGCAAACCATAGGCTACCTAATATTTTGTCTTGAGTGACAGTAACCAAGTTGTTCACTAAGATGATCACTATGGTAAAACAAACCCAAATCATAAATATTATATGAAGGTAAATTGACAAGAAAATGAAATAAATGAGTGTGAGGAAGAAAAAGATCTTGGTGTTATTTTTGACCTACTACTTTCTTTCGATGTACTTATCAATAAAATCATCAATAAAGCAAACCAAATGATAGCACTAACAAAGAGAACTTTCACATACTTGAATAAAGATATATTACTGAAATTGTACAAAAGTCTAGTACGGCCGCACTTAGAATATGGAAATATCATATGGTATCCCTTACTCAAAAGGCAGTCAAAGGCAGTAGAGAAAGTACAAAGAAGGGCTACAAAGCTACTACGGGAATGCAAAAATATGAATTATGAACAACGGCTAAGATACTTAAACTTACACTCCTTAAAAGGTAGACGTATCCGCGGTGATCTGATCGAAGTCTATAAAATATTTAACAATATGGTGGATGTACAAATAGAGGATTTCTTCAAATTATATACTGATAGTATTACAAGGAAGTCGGATGGGAAAATCTTCATTGAACACTGTCAGACTAATAAACGTAAAATGGTTTTTGGAAAAAGAATAACACATCTTTGGAATGATCTACCAACTAACATCAAGTTTGCACAATCTACTAACTCATTTAAAAATCTCCTTGATGCGGATCATAAATTCACTAAATTGTTATTTGAATTTGATTAACAAACCAATATGCGCATACGCAACAAACCAATTCAGAATACTAAACAATTCATGGATGGGGATTCAAGAAAGGCCGCGAGGCCTAGGCTACGTATATCAGCCTGTCCCCTTACTACTACTACTACTACTACTACTAGTATTGCCAGCCGATGTCAGCCATCAGACCTAAAGTTTTAGTTCTTGTTGACATGAAGGCCAGTTCACATCCGTCAATCATATATTTGTAATAGGAAATGTATTTCTTTTTATGTATATTATGCCACCTTTTTTTTTTTTTTTTTTTTAACAATTAGATTTCCGGTCACTTAATTAAAAATCCACGGCTTAACCAACAGGTTTGTAATTTACGTAGCCTACATTTCATAATAAAGAATGCTACAAAATCTTTAGAATTCGTTAGGATTTTTTAAGAGTTATCTTACATCATAAGCCTGTTATTTATTTATTCATTTATTTATTTTTTATAACGAGAGAGGGCTTTTATACACAACACTGAAGAATAGCCTACAGTTCTGGCTGTTGCAGTGGTCGCGCGCCGTCTTGAACTCGGTGATCGGTATGGAACATTAGCTATAATTTCACAGGACCGCATGTTCCCTTCAAAATGTATAGTGAATCTGAATAAGAATAATTATACTATGATCCCCACCTCATCCCATTCCTCCTCTCCCTCGCTCTCCTCCCATCCAGCATTATAAAATATATCATCTCTCTTCTCTCCTTCTTCCCCCTTACTCACAGTGAGTGTTAGGAAAATAGCTCTTCTGTGTCAAAGTTAACAAATTCTACCTTATGGTCGCGGGTTTCTGCCGGTGCTATCACGTTTTTTAGGCATTGCAAACTTCATGTGAAATGACTGAAAATTTGTGGAATCGGTGGATGAAATTGTAAACCCCACATTTAATCCATGATGTGTATTTTTTTTCCACATGATCTGATATTAATCGTCGGAGGAAGTGAAATCATACCGATTTCATAACATCGACTGGTTTTCTTTCTTTCTTCTTTCTTTCCCACATTCAATCATTGAATCAACTGTTTTGCCACAAGGGAAGATCTACGCAAGTGATGATAAAGAGCTGCACCGTGGCGAATGGTCTAGTCTATGTCGTTGTATTGTGTAACTTGACTGTGCTTTAGTAAGAAGTAGGCATAGCTTTTCATTGCGAATTTGACCAAAAGCAAGAACTGATAGGTCAAAACATTGAAGCTCATCATAGACACGATTAGAAATCTCTTGTGTTGGACATGTCGCAGAATAATTCAATCAAGCTTCTGCAGAAATTTCGGTTTTCCAAACGGATCCCCGATAATTGCGACCAGAATGGCAGCAACAACAGTGACAGTGACTCGGAAAGGAAAACTGCTGGAGATCCCGTAAATTCCAGCTCGGAATCAGACGGTAAACTTTGTCACTGTCACGTTTTTCAGTCCCTCATCTTGTCATTCTCTCACTAGCAGAAGCAGTCTCAGCTTTGCTGGCAAGTTATCTATGGTATTGATATGTTCATGTGATATTGATCCACGTTGGTAGAAAGTGCATGTTCACGAGCAATGTTTGTTGTAGGATTGCATGAAATACCTTGACCAAGAACATCAACTGGAACAAACACAACCATTTCTTCTCAACTAGTTATGGTAAAGTAAGACCAGCGCCTGTCTTCATTACACCTTGAACTCCATTCTGACTCCATTCCCCATACAGTCCTTCAAATGAGACTATAAACCGAGGTTCCATGTGTGAATGCACACACATCTTGCACACATGTAAAATTCCATCACCAGCTTTCGGAAGAGAAGGCCAGATTGGCTGTTGGTATGGATGACACGTTACACATAGCATGCACCTTCCCTGAAGTTGGGAGTATGGCTGCCTTAATGGTGGGATAAAAAAAGTCATACACACACAAGTGTCAGAATAGTCAACTTGATGATTGTGGACAAACTTTGGAAAGAAAAAAAAAGAAAGACAAGAACAAGAAGAAAGGCAGCATGCTGGAAGGCCTTGGTCACATCAGGGATCATTCTTTTCTTTTTTATTTTGTTTAGCAGTATTCACTGTCCGCCAACCTGGAAATTCTCCAAAGAAGCTCAAGAAAGAGAACTGTGCTAGACTAAAACATAGTCAAACCTCAACATTCTCAAATTTAAATGAACCACAGCCATAATGGCCACAGTGATTAATGGCATGGTGGAACTGGAAGCAGTGCAGAGGAGTAGGTCCTTTGATTTTTGTCCGGTGAGTCACCAAAAGTCAGGATTAAAAACACTGAAGTCTCCAGGTCCTGGACAGGACCTTAGGTTTAAATATATAATTGTTTCCCGCAGCCATCTGCCTCTGAAATTCCATTACATCTGAGGCTCCTTACTTAAACTCCTCCAAGGTGTTCTGATCATATATCTTTCACCCTCTTATCCCCTCTCCCTCTGCTGTCTCCATTAGGTAGGCATACTTGATCAGAAGGCCAGTAAAAGGGGAGATGCATTGATCAAGGACTGACGCATACAGTAGCTGGATTGGTTAAAACTCCTGGAGGTCTGATAATGAACAAGAACTCTTTGCGGTCATTCTCATGGAAATCATGATTTTTATGTGTGTGTGTGCACATTACTTGTTTGCGTTTTGCGCAACCCATTTTTTGGTGAGTATAATGTTGCCTGTTGGCGATTACAGGAGGATTATGAAGGGAGAAAAAGCAGTCTGGTTATTGAGTGTGCATTTGATTGTCACCTATATGTAATGTTGTGCAAGTCTGTTGGACTTGAACATTCCAACATTGTCAGAACTCCTCTATAACGTTGACATAATCAGTGGGACTATGAATACATTCTGCCTAAAAAAAAGAAACCAACAGCCTTGAAATATGGGTCTAATTATTTGTCATTTCAATAGGAATGACCTTGGATACAGCCACGGAAGTGCCAGAAACAAAAACAGTGCAGTGTATGACTATAAATGTAAAATATGAAATGTCTTGCTTGTTCTGGAGAAGTGTCAGATTTTTGTAAAATTTTCTTTGCATATTTCTGGAATTTAAGAACTTTTTGTTTTCAGGGTTAAAATAACTGATTCAATGATTGCCTGACTATTTGCTAAAAGTGAGACTGTTTTCTTTAAAACAATGCTTTCTAAAATCCTGTCATTCATTTTGTTCACTGAAGTCAGAAAAGTACCGCTAATTTTCTTTCGTCATGCCTATTTTCAGAGAAATTCTTAGTTGAGATGGTGGGTTATCTGGTCACTTAATCAAGTAAATGAATTAACTGTTTGGAAAGTAACACTTAATGCCATTTCTTTGCACAGTGTTATTTGACAGGTTAAGTAGTCTTAACATGTGTGATTTTTACCCTGTGTGTTGTTTCTGTTGTCGATGAACTCCACAGCTGCTACCTCTGCATCTTCACCCGTGTTCAACAAAAGTTTGGTTCGGCTGCTTCAGTCAAAGATTCCTCTCAAGAATCTTCCCCATGGCTATCCAAATCCAGTGGAATGAAGAAGTCGTCAGAGACCAATGGGACATCAGCATCAAAATCAAAAGGGTATGCTTGATAAGCAGATCTTACACCCTTGATAAGTGTTGTTTGAAATGAAAGGAATTTCATTAAATTTCTTTGGACAAAGCATAGAGAGCAGCTTGAACAAATGAAACTATTGATAGACAAGATCTTGACAAAAAATAAGCCATACTTTGTGGATCAGAAAAGGAAGCAAATGCACATCTGTGTCCCAGAATAGTAGGTCATAACTAATGGAAAAAAATGGGCATGTGCGTGTAAGGGTGTGTGAGTATACATGTGTATGTACACGCGTGCATGTGTGTGCTTGATTTGTACATATTTGGTGTGTCATTGTATTATACACGTTATGTAGCCATCATAAGATGTAGTTTTAAGTAAGTTATTGAACATTATAGCTTTTTTTTTGTCTTTAAGAGAAGTTTATGGACACTTGGTTTGGCTGATTGATGATCATATACATATGGGCAAATGCAAATAGCGAGACTCTTTTAAGTTTTAATTGAACTGAGAGCCAGTTTACTCTCAATATCTGGAGTTCTTTGTCACCACTTTCCTGTTTTGTACTGTCCAGAAAAAGCAAACCAAAGACCAAATACAGGAGGGTGCGAACCTACTCCTCCTCTGACTCGGACAGTGAAACGGACACCAGTAGCAGTGCTCAGACCTTGCCATCAGACAGCAAAGCAACTGAAGCAAACAGCCAGGGCAAGAATGGGCAGTGGAAACAGCAGTTAACTGACATGTTCCCAATAGCCACCCCGCTGCAGATCCAAGCGGCCATTGCTGCTGTGAGAAGAGCCAATAGTATCGAAGCAGGGGTGGACTACCTTGTCAAAGGTGAGCATTTTTAGTGGGTGAATTGACTTAGACGATAGTAAAACTGCTGCGATTAAGAGTAACTATGTTCACTGAGTGAATGATTACACTTTTTGTAAATTGTTGATTTTTGTAATTAATAATTCTCTTAATCATTAATTAAAAGGATGTGCTATTGTTCTTGTGGCAGTCATGTCATCTTTATAATCACCATCATGGTCTACTCTTCTCTGACTTGATTATTTTACACACAGGCTGTGCTTTCCCCATCACCTCCTCCCGTATTTGTGTTAAAACAAATGAATCTTAAAGGATAACTCTGTTGATTTGTATTCATGTGCTACTTTCCTCCGTAGCCAGATTCTTGCTTTACCCTTTTATAAAAATAAGGAATTGGAAATGAAACATTGTTTGAGTTTTGATAAAAGGGAAAGGCGATTTAGAAACCCTGCAAGCCATGCCATAATTCAGATCACGGAAGACTGATATTCAGACCAACTATTACACCAGTCTCTCTCTCTGGGGGGTGGGGGGGAGGGGGTGGGGGGAGGGGGGGACAATGAAATGATATAAACATATATGAATTGTCAGGAACATGAACGTGGGAATTGAAGGTCCTCATTTTTCAGTTGTGCCTTGAATATTTTGTTACATTTTATTTTTAAGCTCAAAAGCACACACACAACCCCTCCCCTTCCTCCTCCTTAATCCATATAAGTATGATTTTAGTAGTTGATGTGCTTAGCCCTGTTCCTGCTAATGGAATCTGCAAGCTCTTTCTTGACAAAATTTACAGAAAAAATCAGCAAAGTTGCATCTAATTGTACCATTCAAGCCAAATAGTCCACAGTACAAATGCATGAAAACAAGCACCAAAAACATAACAGTACAAATGAAGGAAAACAAAAAACAAAAAACACTGGAAATAAACAAAGAAGGCTGGATAATGTACAAATCTCTGCCTTCTGAGGGCACTATTCATTGTCATGATTCTTTATGTGAAGATTGAACAAAAGGGTAAAGAAGTAAATCACAGCAAAGACTAAAAGTAGAAGAGAGAGAGAGAGGGATTTAATCAGTTTAGAATTCCATGATCTTTATTGGGGGAATAAAATGTACAAAGTTCCAAGAAAACACATATTCATATAATGCCAGTGCATTAGCCAAGGAAAGTGTTGGGCAAAGACGAAGTTTCACAATTTGCAAGAATTTGACATGGTATGCTAGTTGATGCAAAAGAAAAAAAATCACAACCTTAACGCTAGAATGGGAATTATTCTCATTGTTCAGTTTAGGTTTTTGTGTTGGTAAAAGTGAATGAACCTACTCAGTAAAAATAAATTTGTGTGATGTTCTGTTCTGTTCGTATGGGTGTGTAGAGATAAGAGTTTGCTTGAAAAAAATGAATCATGTTTTTACAGGTCACTCCACAGTGAAACGCAAACGTCAAGACGCAGAAGATGATGAAAATGTGCTTCTTCCACAAATCCAGTCAAGATCTTACAAGCGTATCCGGATGATGTCAGGAGATAGTGACGATGGCCACACGTCTTTAACCTCTACCCAATCTAATTCGCATCAGCTGGATGATTCCCAGGCCTTGGAGAACTGTTCACGCTCAGAGCCACAAGGTCCTGAGGGTGAGCCCCTCTCCTCATCTGAGGAAACCAGCTTGGAGTTTTTGCAGAGTGCTTTCCCCACACTGTCAAAAAAGGTTAGAGCTTGTTTTTAATTATACTTGAGTTACTGGGAAATGTAACTTTTTTTTTTGGATTGGTAGTAGATAACTTTTTGTGTACCAGAATCAGATAAATGTCTCATATTGAATCCGTGTTTCTCTGTACAGGGTTCTTATGATTTTTATGGTGTGTGTGTTTTTCTTTGTTTTGCAAAAAAAAAAGAAAAAAATGTATAGCTTCTGATTCTCTTGTTCAAATACATACAGTTCTAAGATGTTTCGTAATTTGTTTAATTTAGTCTTTCAGAGAGTAACCTTGTGTTATGAAATGATCAGTTATACTTTGATGTTCCTATTTGTAACATGATTCACAGATCATAAACTGCATGGTAAACATGAACTTTTTTGCTAGTGATTTGCCACAACTTGTACATAAAAAGGAATGTTGAAATACTGTCTGCCAAATGATCCAAACAATGAAACAATGAGCCTCGAACTGTTAGTCTTTTTTAAGGTTAGACACGGAAAAACAAATAAGCAAGCAAGTGAATAAAGTGAATAGATAATGGAGAAAAAATGAAATGGGGTAAACAAGTCCTTTGTCTCTCTGTCTTTTATTTATATATATATATATATATATTGCGACGATATATATATATATATATATATATATATAAGGATTTCAGGAATAACAAACATGAAGGTAACTCTTGCTCCCATGATCAAATAAATAAACGCCTGTAACTCCAGATGAATGCTGTTTACAACGCTGAATCGCCTAGCAGAAATGACAACACAGAACAAGCAAGGAGACATACCCAAAAGGAAGAAGAGGTTGAGAGGGAGAGGAGGTGTTGGGTGGGGTAGATGAAGAGGGACAGAGTAAATGCAGTATTCTTCACTGACATTAATGGGAACTGTTGAGTTCTGTATTGTGAACTTATCTGATTTAAGTCAGAAACATTCCCTGTGTTTACATTTATAAACTCTACAACATTAGTAAGTGAAAAGAACTTACTTTGCATGCCCGTTTTTCAGATTGATTTTTGTTTTTTCCTGAGACACAACTAGCCTTATATTTGGTTGTATATCATCCAAGCTTCAACTCAATCCTCAAAACTCAATGAAAAAGTAGCCTTCTTTTATCACTGCAGTTGATCAGAAAATTAACCTGCTTTATTTGGTAGTCTGCATGCAACCGTTTTCATTTTCTTTTTTTTTTTCAGCCTATGATTCTGATTTTGGACTATGAAAATTGGTTAAAGTGAAGTCCACCCTGTCATTTTAAACTGATGGTCTGGTCTATAGTAAAGACTGACTGCCTGTGTTTTGCAGCGCCTTTCACAAGTCCTGCGGGACTGCAGTGGCAGCACGGACCAAGCAGTGATTGTGCTGTCTAGTGACGTCCAGGAGGCAGAGGCTGAAGGACAGGCACCATCCTCTTTGACCCAGAGAAGACAGACCCAGCCCTCCTCTGCCCATGGAACTCGCTCCATTAAAGGTGAGCCAGTGAGACTTGATGAGAAAGCAGTCCAGGCAAGCTGGTTTTGACTCGTTTGTTTTATTTTTTAATTTTTTTTTAACTTGAAGGTGGTTTTAAAGGTTTGTGTTCCCTATAATGCCTGATTGCGGGTCAGGTTGACACACAGATATTTTGAATGCTCTAGGCTGATCTGCATCTGGGAAACTGATCAGTGAAATTTTTGACATACACCTATTTTAGCCATTCAGAGAGTGTGTGTTCGTTGGCTCTTTATTAAGCGAGTTGGAATGCTACAGTGGTATGTGACTTCATGTCCCTGCAGTGATACTTCTGTATTGGTTTTCTGCTGATTGAACAACATATGATCGCTGGTCGGATAACAAGCATTCAAGTGCGCATGCCCTTCACCCTCTCCTCCCCTTCCTCCTACCAACAATGCTCCCACTTCCCCATACACACACACACACACACACACACACACACACACACACACAACACACACATCTTTGGTCCTTGAAAGTTTACTGCTGTGCTGATGTTCATTCTGCTATTGTTTATGTATTTGAACTTCAGCAGCGTCAGTATTATATGCAAAAATATTTCCAGCATGTTTTTTTGCGATGAGAACATTATACATACTAAATTCAGAGTGATGGAATATGAAGGAGAACAAAATTAGAACCAGAGAGACTCGCTTGATGAATTGCCCATATGTCATTCTTAGACATGATGAAAGTATTCTTACGTAAGTGTGAGTGAACATAGTGATAGCTGAGTTGTTAGAACTCTGATGACCAGCTTGAGGGTTTGAGTCGCAGCACCTTGTGGTTGTTGAGGTATGAAGCAGGGTGTTTAGAACATCCTGATATGTTGACCTGCTATTGATGTTCACCTCTGTGTGTGTTACCTGCCCGGAGAAGATAAGTTATAGGTCACCAGCCGCCGTGGCGAAGTGGTCAGCGTCGCGGACTCCCGGCTGGGAGGTCGTGGGTTCGAATCCCATCAGAAGTCATGTGGGTTTTTCTGCCCCGACCGGCTCCTACCCAGAGTTGAGTTGCTGCGGACTCAGTTGGGAAGACTGGGACCACACAGTCGAGTTTCATCCACTTAATAGATGCGTTTCTGAGAGTGTTGCTCAAATTTCCTGACCAACACTGCAGGTGCCTGTATCTCTCGGGCCTGGTTGACGCCGGGATATATTATGAAAGGAAGCGTAGAGTACAGCCCTGTCATGTAGTCTCAGACCGAAATGGAAATCCGTAGCATCATCTTAATCATCCTCATTCTCATCGATCAGCATAAAAAAAAAATGTCTCAAATTCTGTGGCCCTTCATGCCCTGCTCTCATGGTGACCTCAATTTCGACGTCCTCTCCACGTCTGTGGCCTTGGTTTGGTTCCGTCGGGGTCACCGGTATCGGCGAGTCCATGGGAGCTGTCGTTGGACGGACGTGGTGGCGCCCTCCGGGGGGAGAGCTCACTCACGCCGGCTCCGCGACTAAGCAATTATTGTCGTCAGTAGGGGGCTTAGTAGGTGGTGTCCTGCGTATGTTAGATCAGAACAGGCGCCACTGAACACCACCGAAGTGACTCGGCAGCAGTGCAGTGTCTCCTCCGGTGGGTTGCCTCTTGACGACTTGACATAGACTGCTCCCTGTGGATTGCCGGTGCCGGGGCTGCGGCGGGGCCGACCGGGCTGTGGCTGTGGACGGGGTGTCGGAATGAGCGGCGTGGGTGCACTGCCTCTGAGGTGACCCAGAGGTTGGGACAGCAAAAAAAAAAAAAAAAAAAAAAAAAAAAAAGATATAGGCATGAAAATCCTATTAGTAGGCCATGGAAACAGAAAAATACCAGACATGCACCAGGCTATTAGGGGAGAGGGGAGTTATTAGTCATTCATTCCCCCTTGTCCTCTGTAATATTTCATTAACACCTGAACAGCATCAACATCTGTTTGGTAATAAATGTGTGATTGAGAGTTGAGCGATGTCACTGCTCAGCTGTTGACCTGTTAAGTTACAGGATGACATGATATTGAAATTGCCCATGATGAAACTGCTCCGCCTTTGTCTGTTTCTGTGTTATTCCGCATTGTCTCAGTGTTGCTGATTTCTGTGATGAATGTTTTAAAAGGAAAGTAAGCTATAACAGCTTACTTCTGCTGAGTAGGGTTATCATACCCATGTTATGCCTTTGTTACAGTGAAGCACGAAATGATGACCAACTCTGACAATGATGACGATTATGAGGAGGAAGGGGAAGACAGTGATGATAGCTTGGTAAGTACGGGGAAGATGTTTGCTGCAACAGAATGGTCACATGAAAGGATGGTTTAAAGAGTGTGATGCAGAGTCTTGTCTTTTTCTCTTGGACCAAAGTGAAAGTTTTGACCTGTAGTTTTGATGAAACACTATTATTATCATTGAGAGTTCTAATACAGTGCCTATCCTCAGTTAACTCTTTCATCCCTACAACCCGATTTTCCGGTTTGCAGAAATCGTACCCTTCCTTCTTGCAGCCCAGAAAACCGGGCAGCACAAAATTCCTCTTTTCCTTCCTGCAGCCCGGAAAAACAGTTCTTGCAGTAAGCGCTTTGAACTTTGCACGAGTCTCATCATCGGTACACGTCATTTCTCCCTGACCGGGTCGCTTGCGGGGCAGTGTTTATGAATGGAATGGATGCCAGATGGCCCCTACAGTGTGGGATAGTGGTCGCCGCTCTATTCTGGCAGGTTTGCTACTGCATACATGGCAGTTCTCATTTTGCACTTCTTCCCTTTTCCTCTAAATCCAGGAATGAAGGGTATACTTGTATTATAAGAATCTAGCTTCCCTTTTTCTCTAAATCCAGGAATGAAGGGAATACTTGTATTATAAGAATCTAGGAACAAGGGGAAGTAATGGTTCATAGAAAAGTAAGAATGAAAGAGTTAAACCAAGCTCTAAACACTTCTCAGTCAACTCTGTTCTTTACACAATGGGCTGCCTTTCTGGCTAGAGCCGAATGAAGAGCTGCCTACTCGTGCTAGAATTAGTTATTGGCTGTGTCATTCAGTTGATCAGTCACTCAGTTTCTTCTCTCATTCTGTTGCTTTTTCACAGAGAATGCATGTATGTGTGTGTGTGTGTCATCCATACCAGCGGCCAAACTGGGCTTTTTTTCTGAAAGTCGGTGATGGAATTTTACTTGTGTGTAAGATGTTATGCATGCATTCACACACAGAACCTCAGTTCATAGTCTCATGTGAAGGTCTTTTCAGGAAATGGCGTCAGAAGTCTGACGGGGAAATTCCCCAATAGCAAAAATGCCCATCGGAGATTTGAACCTGCAACTCCAGGATCATGAGCCTGGCCCTGTATGAACTGAACTGTTCCAGCCCTCAGGCTGTTTCATAGCATCGTCTTCATCTGCTTTGATCATTAATAAAATTGAAACCAAAGATTGTGTTGCCCTTCTTGCTGTGCTATGGTGGTGACCTCCGTTCAGGCATGCCTACCGTCCCTGACCATCCGGGATTTGTCCCGGAAAGTTGATTTTAGAAGCCACTGTCCCGGAAATCCCGGATTTGCAACACGCGTCCCGGAAAAAAAAAATGGGGAGTTAAAAAGCCGTTCTTATCGTGCTGCACAGAACTGAGCCAAGAATATCGTCTGCTAGAGTGAGAAGACGTAATACGCATGCGTGCAAAAAAACCCCTCGCTTTCACTTTCAAGTCAGAACATGGCGTCGAAGAGGAGACATGATGTTGACACAGAGTCGGATTTTGACTCTTAGGATGGGTCAGAAAGGAGTGAAAAGAAGAAGAAAACGACCGTGAAGCGAGGTTGTGTCTTCAAAAAAGAATTCTCGGAAAAGTAGCCTTGTCTACAACAAGGGAGGAAAGGAGATTCGTCTGTCTGGATACTGTTCTGTCCCTGATTTTACGGATTTGTCTCTGATTTCTGTCTGTATTGTCCCTGAAAGCAAATTTTGGGGTAGGCATGCCTGTCCGTTTCAATTTCATCTCGACTTCCTTGTCGAAAGTGAGTTCATGTCAAAGTCTTTGCTGTTAAGAAGAATATGGAGAACTGTCACTGAATGGATTTGATGGTGCTCTTCAGAGGAGGGCGCTCGCCAAGGCTGGCCTCATTAACAAGCCTTTCTTGTTTTCAAAGGGTGCTGTAGTGAGTGGTATACCCTTCGTTTATTTCATTAAAACAGGCACCACTGACCTCTACTTGCATGATTCAGCATCTGTGCAGTGTCTCCTTTGGTAGGGTGCCTCTTGATGAGTTGATATTAGTAACAAATAGGAAATTTCCTCTCCCACCTATCCTCTTCCCTTAAGCTGTCGGCTGGCTCCATTCGGGGCTACAGATCAGCTATCTGCACTACCATTCGTCAACTGGGGGGCCCTTCTTTTGACAATGACTTTCTCCTCAGAGAGGTGTCTAGAGGAGTTGCTCTACGGGAAGCTCAGTCCCCTAGGCGCATTCCCCTCTGGGACCTTTTTACGGTCCTCGATGCCCTCAGAAAAACCCCTTTTGAACCCATTGCTTCTATTCCTTTTGACCTCCTCTCCTTTAAGACCACCTTTCTCCTCGCCCTGGCCTCGGCCAGAAGACGAAGTGAGATTCACGCCCTCAGCGGTGACCCCACAGATATCGCCTTCCACAGGGACGGCTCAGTCTCTCTCAAGTTCCTTCCGGAGTTCTGACATCTTGGGAAAGGGAGAAAAAGATGGAGACATGGACCTTTGCCCCTCCAGGTGTCTCAGGTACTACTGGGAACGCACACGCCCCAGGCGCTCCTCCCAGAGACGACTCCTTATCTCCCTCAACCCCAACAATACTAGAGATATCTCGGCGGGAACTATCTCCAGGTGGCTCTCCAAGACGGTGAGATCTACCTACGCTCAGGCGTACAAGGATCTCCCTGACCTATCACCCAGGGCCCACGAGGTCAGAGCACTGGCCACTTCCACAGCGTTCCAGTACTCTGTCCCCGTGCGCCACCTGCTGGAGGCAGCCTACTGGCGTTCGGAAAATCCCTTCATTAATTTTTACCTGAGGGATATCCGCATGACCAGAGCTGATGGGTCTAAGGGGATTTCCTTTGTGGCGGCCAATGCAGCCATATCGGTCAACCCCAAGAACCACTAGGGCGCTCGCCCTCCTCCGATTCCTTTAAATTCTGCTATGGTCTGACATGGTAAAGTATATGACGCCAAAATGGGGAGTTTGTGTTATACTCCCTGTTTGGCTAGTATACTTACCATGTCAGACTCTAATTCCCTCCCTACCTTCCCCTCTGGCGCCAAGGTTCTCGGGGTCACCATACACCAGGCCTCGCTGAATGACTTATAGGAAGTTGACACTGGCTTCTTCCGGGGCCGGAAGTGGGGTGACATCACGTGACTGTCTTATGACTGCATTGGCCACGGAAAAAATTCGGCCTGACAGAGCTGGCTAACTGCCGTTGAATGCTATGGTCTGACATGGTAAGTATACTAGCCAAACAGGGAGTATAACACAAACTCCCCATGTTTGGGATGCTGGAATTACAACAGGATAAAAACAGACGTAGTTGTGTCAAGAGCGGCCACAATGAAGGACACAGATGTAATGCCTCTTGAAGGACACAGAAGATGAGACTGGGGAAAAAAGGGAGAAGAGGTGTGGTCATGTTATGAATTGATAAGAATGATAACCTCTTGTAGGTGGGAGGTGTTTTTTTGTTTTTGTTTTTTGGATGTTTTCAAGTGTTTTTCTGTTGTTTTTTGTTTTGTTTTTGTTTTTGTTTTTTACTGTAAACTGAGGTGAAAAATTAAGGGGAAGGCGTGATGCTTTCAGTGTGGCATATTTTTTTTTTATTTTTCAGCTTTAAGGATGTCAATAAATGTTACAAATTAAAGTCATTTACTGTTGTGTATGAGGGTTTTTTGTTGTTTTTTTTTTTTTTTTTTGGGGGGGGGGGTTGTTTGGCAGGTTAAAACATGTTTTCCCGGACAGGTAGCAGCCCTGAAAATGCCCTGGGGTGTAAGTTGGATTATAGGTAATAATGACAATAATTTAGGAGTGGAGAAAGGACATTGGGGTCAAAGTAAAGAGCATGGGGTATTAGGGCAATAAGCATACGAGGAAAGGTTCCATTGAGTGAAGAATGAACAACAATGGACGCTAGTTTGATTGCAGGGTCTGGATTTTTGCGAAGCTTCCTGAAAATAGATATTAGTTGATGCTTTTGATGACAGCTGTTTGTGAAATAACAGAAAGTGCAGTCAACCATAGTCGTAGTCTTTGGATTGATTATGTGGATTTGGGAATGACGTAACATTTAACATGGATTACATTCCCCTTCCTGCCTGCCCCTCACTGCCCATGAGTACATACACTCGCTGTCACATTTTTATTTTATTCATAGTTCTCATTAGAAGAGGAAAACAAAAAAAAGCATCATGTACAGAAAAATTACTGTCAGTGGTTTGTAACTTCACTTAGTCAGGAATGAGATGAAACGAATCAACCACAAGGATGGATAGGAGCACACTTTTTTTTTTCATGGTCAGTATACTGTAATGCCTTGATTGTTCTCGGCAGGACGGAGAGGAAAACTACAAGAAACGGAAATCAGTGCTGTCCTTCCTGGAAGAAGCAACCTTGCCCGAGTTGCTGTTGCTGCCAGGATGCTCTCGCAAAAAAGCTGAAGCTCTGGTAGATCTTCGGCCGTTTGGATCCTGGGAAATGCTGGTTAGTCCAAGATTCGACCTTTAAGGAAAAATACATGTTTATTTTTTTTTTTAAACCCTCACCTTGGCTTAAAGCTGTGTCAGGCCAATTGACATAGGCTAGAACTCCAAGGCTACATCAAAATGTTGTTATGCTCTGCATAGTTATGCGGGGATTGTCTCCAGTCATGACAAGCGCCTAGCACAACACCATCAGTCTTCAAAATCCCTTGAAGTCAGAGTGTGGCTGCCCACATGGCGGGGTAATCAAAAACGGTCACACGCATAATGTTCTCATCCCTAGCTGATGCATTTGTACCATAGAGTTCAAGTACTTCGGCTGTTCGGATGATTGCTGGAATCTTTTTAGCCAGGGTAAGACAGCAACAACATTAAAAAAAAACATCGGAAGATTGACACTAATGTAAGTGCTAGTGTAAATCTGTGCTGTTACTCATGCATCCGGGGTTTCTTGTTCTTAGTTTACTTATGGAGTTCTTGTGACCTTCACTTCTGGGAGGCCAACCGGCTGTGTATACTTGTACATAGTGCAAAGGAAGAGGATGTTATTCATTCCATCATGACTTACACCGCTTCATGTGTGCACATGCACACAAGCACATGCATATACAGACAACAGGTAAACAGGTGTCATCTGTTTGTGAAATGGGCTTCTAGTATAGAGCATATGCAGACCCTTAAGATTTTCACAGAGCAATGACGCTTAGTCTCTGATCTTTAGGTGGTGGTGGTTATTTTGTAAACCTCGTTAAGCAAAGTGCAGATTGGTGTGATTGAGTCTCTGTATTTATGTGATTAATCCTTCTTTGGAGGTTTTTAGTAAACTTTTTTACCAGTTTGTAGGGAAGTTAACGTCTGTTGATGATTTCAAGGACGATCTTGTCAGCAGACGTTGTAGTTCACTTTAGTATGTAATATTATGGAAAAGAGCAAGAAATGTGTGAGGGCAGAAATGGCTTTTTAGTGTGTGTGTGTGTGTGTGTGTGTGTGCGCGCGTGCGTGTATGTATGTGTGTGTGTGTGTGTGTGTGTGTGTGTGTGTGTGTGTGTGTGTGTGTGTGTGTGTGTTCCTGTAAAGGGAGATAAAGCAGGAAACAGAAACTGAACTTTCAAACTGTAGACGCAATGCCAGACTTGACAAACGTTTTTCATCAACCAAATGGGTTCTGATTTAGATCAGCATCAGTTATATAGGCTTGAAATTATGAGGTCTAAATATGCAGGGTTTATTGTGCAGTCAGCCTCTACAAGTGATGAAATTCTGAGGTATGGGTTTACAGGGTTGTCTGTAGAGTCAACACGTACAAGTGATGACATTAGGTCTGATTGTACTGGGTTGTTTTTAGGGTCAAATGATCAGACTTTCAGCTCTAACTGTAAGGTCAAAATCTGCAACTGATAAAAGCTTGGGCTGTCGTAATTGCAACACAGATAAAAGAAAACAAACAAGAGTTCTGGAATCATTACATAAGATGCAGATTTTATTTGTCCAGAGACTGACATAAGGGCACAGAATTTTGGATGCCAATTTATTTATCATTATTTCTTTCCCGTTTAAGGAGGTATTAGCACAGTCTTATTTTTGGAATGATTATAATTACAGCCGATATATCCATTGTTTTCACCTCCAGACACAGGTAATGAAAATGTGCCAACTGAACAATCTTCTTGTGTGCAGATGGAAAAGCTAAGGAACTCCAAGCAGCTGTCTGACTCGTTGGTTCATGGCTGCCACGAGATCATTGGGCTGAGGAACGCCGTTGTGCAGCTGATGAAGCAGTGTGAGGAGATCTCAAGTCAGATGGAACTGGTGGTGTCCAAGTTGACAGGGAGCCTGCAGGGTCAGCGAGACGAAGAAGACCAGATCACTATACAGCCTGCTCTTCTCAACGCTGAGTGAGTGGCTTGAGGCCCATGGCATGGGATAATGGAGGCATGCCGGTTTTCTACTTTTTTAAAATTTTTTTTTTACAGAATTGGAATATAAAGAAAGGCTAAGAAATAGGTTATGGACAACTTTGTGAACAAATATTCAGGAACAGTTACATTTAGATGAAGAGAATCATAGGTATCATTTTCAGACTTTTTTTTCTTTTATTTGAACGTTGTGTGCTAAAATGGGAAGTGGAATAGTTACTTTTGTTTGAGGGCCTACACCTTTTACCGTTTACAATTTGACAGTGTCAGTTTTTTCATGTACAATTGTTTTTAGGTGATTTTTGTTTTTGTTTTAATACTCTGTGTTCTGATCAAAGGTGCGTTTGCATTGCATCTGGTTATGCCCGAAGTTAATGGCAGTCTGATAAAGATTTAGAAAGCAGCCTGCCAGTAGAAATCGTACAGTTGATATATGTGGACATTCGATCATCATTAGACATGCTGCTGTGCCCCATCTCCTAACCATGCTGCTGTGCCCCATCTCCTAACCATGCTGCTGTGCCCCATCTCCTAACCATTTTGAGATAAACTATTGTGACTCAGAGTACCTGTAATCGGTGCACCCTTTCCTGTCTTGTGGTTTTTTGCTTTTTCTGTTTTTTGTTTTTGCAGTTGGCTTGCCTAATATCTGTCACATAGTTGGAGTCTGAAAAATAAATACCTTATAAGTGTTGCAAAACTTGGTCTGAGAGATCAAAAAGCATTTTTTTTTTTTGCAGCTACCTTTCCGTAGATAATCCATAAATATGCAGTGTAAATGTAGATTTTCAAAACAAAGCGCATTGTCATGAATGCCGAGTGTGATCTGTGGGTTGTTACTTGCTTCGCATTCCCTTGTTTTCCCCATGAAAAAGGCATGTTTAGCTGTGCGAAACTTTCAAGCTAAAAGATTAAAAAAAGAAAAGAGGTTATTTGTCGGGGAGTAATGCCACTGAAAAGTGAAAGGGTTGTGGTAGATGAGACAGCAAAAGATACAAACAAAAAACAAAAAAAAGATATTGCATAGGCTTAGAACCGTGGAGAATTATTACTTACATTATGGAGGCTGAAAGATGTTTAAAAATAACAGCACAGCTGTTTTGATATAACTTTCATGTAACTACCTTTCAACTACCTTTTACGTCTGGTGGTCGTAGAGAAGAAACAGTTCTGTGCCGGCTGCACACCTGCCATTCGTATTTTACCCATTCATACCTTTTAAAGAGTGAAGAAGCTCCGTGATGCATTCCATGTCATGTGCCACTCACAATGAAACATGTTCTTTTAGAGTGTTCAGACTTGCATGATGTGAGACACAAACATTTTACAGCAGATTCCATGAAAACCTTGTTCAGAACATTCCGCCTGACGCAGTCTTTGAGTTCTTGAAAGAGATTAACATTTTTCATCGGATCCAGATTTTACAATGGAAAGTTTGTGTTTTTTTTAACAAACTTTCGGATGGGTTTTTAGAAGATGTATTTTAAAGAATTGTGTGAATGAATGACTTGTGAGTTGATTTTAACGTGGTGACAGCCCTGATATGGCCCTTTGTGGTCGGCTGGGCTATAAGCAACATTATCTTATCTTACCTTTCAAATATTTTGTTGTTTATGCTTGGTTTGTGAATTGTTGATATCGTTAACTAATTGGGTAATCAGCTCGGCATTTGAAATGATTAATGTCGGGCATCCATTTATTTTGAAATATTAATTTTTCTTTTTTGTTCATCTGTCAAAACCATACAGTGGGAAATGTGTCGATCAAGACCATACTTTGCAAGTACAATAATAGAGAACACACGCGCACACACACACACACACCACACACACACCACACACACACACACACACGCACACGCACACACACACACACACCCCTGCCAGATTTGGCTTAGAGTACAGGTACCTGATGAGTATATATAAACCACACAAACATACATGAACACATTAGCACATGCACCCTCCACCTCCTGTTGTATACACACATATACCGTACACATATAATATTATACTCACATTCATTACACACACAGTTTTGCCTTCTCTTTTATTAATATGCAGGTGATGTCTTTGTGTAGACTTGAACTGAAACCATACCAGCTCATTGGACTCAACTGGCTGCGGATCATGCACACCCAGCAACTGAATGGAATTCTTGCGGATGAAATGGTTTGTAGCTCTAAACTTGGTTGTACAGGCACTGCTCTTTTCAAGAGAGAGAAATACCTACGTGTGAGTGCGAAAGATGCAGCAGAAGACTGTGGATTCTTTTCTGCTTCAGCCTACATGGATTTCTCCATGCTTTGCTGGACTTTTATTATCAGATGTATTTGCAGTACTCTGCAGAATTTTATTTTGTCCACTTTATATTTGTTCTCAGAGCTTGGCATAATCTTCATGCTTAGATCTGTTTGCAATTTATCGCTGAACTTACGTTTTGGAAGTCCCTGCAAACCTTTCATATTCAGTATTGTAGATCTGATATTTTGCTGACTAATCTTGCCAGTGCTCACCATAGACACTGTAATTTTTTGTGAGACCTATAAAAGTAATGCTTTGAAAACGTAACAATGATTATGATAATGTAATGCTTTGAAAACGTAACAATGATTATGATAATGTACCTTTTTTCTTTGACTTATATATAAATATAGATAGATAGAAAGAGTGTGAGTGTGTGTGTGTGTGTGTTTCCTTAAAGCGTGAGCTACCTCTTTTGTTAACCTGTTATTTCTGTATGCAGGGTCTTGGTAAAACAGTGCAGGCCATTTCCTTTTTGGCTCATCTTCTGGAAGAAGGCGACGAAGGACCCCATGTTATCATTGTACCTTCATCCACAATAGGTCAGTATCTCAAGTTACATTATTTTGTTCCCTTTGTATTCATGTATGTACATGCAGTTTTTGTAATCGTACCTCGTGAGAGGGAATGGCTGACTGTCATCTGTCTGACGAATTTGATAAAATTGTTCGAGCACTGAAGGTAATGTCAGCTTGGACGGGAAAGCATTTAGTTTGAAGTAATTGAGCACAAGCGTGATCAACTAAATAGCAGAGTTTGGACTTTGGAAATTGCACCATCAAAAACATGCGTGTTTCAATTTTATGGAGGGTGAGTGGAGAGTGCAGCAGGTAAATCAACAGCTGTTGGGAAAAGAAAAAAAAAATCAAACACCAAAGTTTTCAAAACAGACCTTTCTGTATGTGTGTGTTTGAGTTTGGAGCTCAGTGAAGAGGTATTACCTTTTTTTTGTTTTGTAAAAGGAGCCATTGCAGCTCATTTTATGGGAGCCGGAATAACTCAGTTGGTAGAGCGCCGGACTCATAATCTTGGTGATCCTGGGGTTGCGGGTTCGAACCTCCGCCGGGGGCGTTTCGGTACAGGGGGATTTTTCCCTCGGAGTTAACATTGGTTCTGACTCCATTTCCCATACAGTCCTTCGAATGAGACTATAAACCGAGGTTCCGTGTGTGAACGCACGCATAGCATCTTGCACACACGTAAAATCCCATCACCAACTTTCGGAAGAGTAGGCCAGTTTGGCCGTTGGTATGGATGACACGTTACACATAGCATGCACCCTGCGTGAGAAATGGAAAGAATGAAGGAAGTAAGGAAAATGAGTGAACGATATTGAACGATACTGACTGGATGACACGGGAAACGACTGAATGAAGCGCCAGCTGGCAGCTCTTCAGTCGGCACTACCCAGGTAGGCGGCCCGTTGTGTAAACGAGTGTTGACTGTAAAGCGCTTAGAGCTTGGTCTCTAGCCGAGAATAGGCGCTATATAAGTATTCATTATTATTATTATTATTTAAATCCTGGAAGTTAGATTGACATTGTTTGCTTATGTCTTGTTATGCCAACAGTGTAAAGCTGTGCAGATGTATTCACCCTGTAAGTTAACCGTATTATTCACTCTGTAAGTTAACCATATTATTCACTCTGTAAGTTAAACATATTATTCTCTCTGTAAGTTAAACATATAATTCACTCAGTAAGTTAACCATGTCATTCACTCTGTGAGATAACCGATGTTTTGTGGAACAGAGAACTGGCTGCGTGAGTTGTCCACCTGGTGTCCAGCCCTGGGAGTCATTGTGTATTACGGGTCACAGGAAGAACGACGAGCCACCAAGCATTCTATCCTCTATGACAATAGAGAGGATTTTCATGTCCTGCTGACCACGTAAGTGGCCTGCGTGATAACTCCTCTCCCACACACCCCTTCCTTTCTCTTCTTTTTTTTTTTTTTCCAAGGGATTAGCTCTGCTGATTACATCATAAAAAATGCCTTTGGTTTTCTCTTTATTTTCTTTTAAAACAAAAAAACCCTGTTGTTTGATTGATTTCCTTGCCAAAGAGCACAAAGATAAGTCTTCTGTGTGTGTTTGTGTGTGTGTAAGAAACAGAAGTGAATAGAGATTGGGGTTGGATGTCCTGATGACAGTCTACTAGCACTTCGAAAGAGGTCTAAACATGTCATGTTTTGTCTTATGATTTGCTTGTCCACATTGTTTGGCGGAGTTATTATAAACACTTTTTGATATTTGTTGATTTCTGCCTGCGGTCGCCTCACTTTGCAACTACCTTAGAATACTGTAATGACTCATTCCATTGTAACTGATATCAGTCTTCTAATGTCAAGCCTACTAACACTTAGAATACTGTAATGACTCATTCCGTTGTAACTGATAGCAGTCTTCTAATGTCAAGCCTACTAACACTTAGAATACTGTTATGACTCATTACGTTGTAACTGATATCAGTCTTCTAATGTCAAGCTGTAATGACTCATTCCATTGTAACTGATATCAGTCTTCTAATGTCAAGCATACTAACACTTAGAATACTGTAATGACTCATTCCGTTGTAACTGATACCAGTCTTCTAATGTCAAGCCTGCTTACACTTAGAATACTATTCTGTTGTAACTGACGTAAGTCTGCTAGCACTTGAAATATTATTTTAACTTATTATGTTGTAACTGATGTCAGTTTACTGATACTTGGAATGCTGTTATAACTTGTTTTGTTGTTCAGTATGTCTGGGTTTTTGATTGGTTTTTACACATACAAACAAGTTTTGCTTGTAGAAAACCAGGAAAGCAAGGAACTTGTTTCATGTTTTTTGGTTTGTTTTCATTTTTTGTGTGTGCGCTCCAGTATAATGTTTTGAGATTAAGAATTGCATGTTTGCTGCTTTCCTTTCTAAATTTTGTTTTCGTTTTTGTTTCCAGGTACAATATAGCCACAGGCAGCGTGGAGGATCGCTCGCTGTTTAAGAAGTTCCAGTTTCATTATGCTGTGTTTGATGAGGGGCATATGCTGAAGAACATGTCATCGCTTCGATTCCAGAACTTGATGAAAATATCTGTAAGTCGCGTTAGAGAACAGATGGAAAGTGGAAGGTGTGTTCGATTTGAAGAAAAAAGTGCAGTAAAAGAATTTTTGGTTGGTGGAGTAACATGAACATATCTGAAAGTACGATGCATGGCTATTTCTGGTATGACAGAAGAGGTGACATGTTTTTGGTGTGGTCCTGTGTTTTGTTATGAAAGTATGTTTATTGCAAATCTTTTAAATCTGGAAAGTGGGAAGGCAGGGGTAGGGGGAACAAGCAAAGTATAAAGTATTATATATAAAGAAAGTGTGTGTGGTGGTGTGTGTGTGTGTGTGTGTGTGTGTGTGTGTGTGTGTGTGTGTGTGAAGAAAAGAAATTGTTATGCATTGAATGGTATTTTTGTGTGTGTGCCAAGAACAGAAATGCCGTATTCTTTTGTTATATTTTTGTCACTGGTAATTTGATCACATATATCTACCTCATTCAAAATTTCCAGTGTGGAAACCAGGCAATATGGAGACATGCATATTCATATACACACCCTCTGGGAGGCCGCGCACACGCACGCACACACACACACCACACACACACACACACACACACACACACACACACACACACACACACACACCATACACACACACACACACACACACACAGAGGCATGTAGAAAACTGTATGTCTGTTGCAGGCTAAACGAAGGCTGTTGCTGACAGGCACACCTTTGCAAAATAATTTGCTGGAGCTGATGTCACTGCTTTGCTTTGTCATGCCGGACATATTCCAGGGCAAGACAGAGTCCCTAAAAAAGATGTTCTCCATGATCACGGTCAGTGACAATGATGGTCTGTAGGTAGTGGTACTAAACAATAAACAATAAGACTTTTTGTTACACTTACCTGTCGAAACAAATGCCTTAACCCCACTTGTTATGGAACATCACCATGTTATCACAATAAAAAAACAACAACAAAAAAACCCACAAAAACAAGATTGGGTAGGGAGCTAACTTCACCTCAATCCCTAGATCAATCAGTGAGAGTGATTGCCCTTTATGAGTTCACAACATTGTGCCATATCTGAACTAGCAGTTATTTGCTTTTCCTCAGTGGAGGAACATGCCCCTTATGGCTCTATATTTTTTTGTTTCAATTGTCATTGTGGATCCTTACAAACTACTATTTCAGCTTGCTTTTGTGGAGGGAGAAGCTAGCGCATCTTTGGCTTCTCAAGAGGGAATTTCAACTGAATATTCCCAGAAATTACAGTACGTCACTACTTCATTGCAGTAGTCGGCCCCTTCATTGATGGCCATAGCTTCTTCCAAGTCAGCTCCTAAACCTGCTGCTACCTCACCTGCTTCTGGTGTCTGTTGTACTTGCCACAGATAGTGCCTTCTTGTTGATACGAGTGAGACTAGCATCTCCTGTGTTAGATGTTCCCCTTTCTTACCTTTTAATTCATGCGATGATTACTCAGATTTAACCTGGCCTTCAGTTCGCGAGTTTGATATTCATGTTGGCAAGTTTGATATTCGTGTTCGCTTTCTTGATGGTCCACCAGTTTTGGCCCTCTTGCACCCTCTGGCAAAACATTGCGGGTGCCAGCATTTGTTTGGCAGCAGGCTGGAAGTCACAAACTTCACATGGGCGGCAGCATGTCCACACTGATTTGGGTCACTGGTTCTTTCTGCCCATTCTGACTTTTTTTTTTTTTTTTTTTTTGCTTTGTAGTTTTGTCTTAACACCTTATTCAAGTTGCCGTTGATAATTGTATGATTGTTTGTTAAAGGGATCTTTCTTTCATGCTTTTAGGTACTTGGGTTGTTCTTTCTTTTATGTTTTTAGGTACTTGGGTTTTTATTGGATGGTACCATCAGTGTTCACTTTTTGGGTCTTCTCCGTTTCCTGATTCTGCTTTTGATTTTTCGGTCTTAGTTATTTGCTCAATTCATGTCAATTTGAGCCTTTGAGGGAGAGTGGAGACCAAGCATTTTCACCTCCAGATTGAAGGAGACCATTCTTTAAGGGCCTTTTGTGCCTGTGGTACAGAGTTCTTGGTTTGGGAACTGTACAGGGACATCATAATGTGGATCAGTGTCTTATCTTCTCAGGTGAGCATGGTCTCACCATTCGTTTCAACGCTCAGACGTTTGTTTGGACAGGTAAGAATATGAAAAAGGAAGCTTACTTCTAAAAGTAGATTTACATATGATTACCTATCCAAACACATGGATGCCTTCTGTTCTTTCCGCTGTTGGAAAAATGTGTGAAAACTAAACTAGTTCGGATATGGTGCAATGTTTTGAATCCATTAAGGGCGATCACTCTAGCTGGCTAATCTGGGGATTAAAGGCAAGCTAGCTCTGCTCGCCCAATATTTTTTCCGGGGAAGGGGGGCATGAGGGTGTATGATCCTGAAAATATGAAGATATAGATATATATATATATATATATATAATAAAACTACTTTTAGCAGTCAAATTCCTATTCAGGTATGCCAGCTCAGGTCAGTTATGAGATAATAAAGAAAAAAGAGTAAAGTCACACAGATGGTCAGTACTTCAATTTGACAAGTGATCAAACAATCTAGAAGGAGCATCGAGTCATGCACTGACAGTTAAATATTGCAGTTATGTATGAATATATGTAAATATCCCATACAGACATAATTGGCCAGGTGAGATTCTTGGGTTTTGTATGTAATGCCTTTGGTTTGCTTCACTTTATCAGTTTTCCATTGATTTCATTAGTACACCCTAAGTTTTCCATTGATTGCATTTGTGCATCCTGAGTTTTCCATTCATTGCATTTGTACACCCTGAATTTCTTTGTTTCGTTTTGAAATTTGCTAGAGCTGATAGTACCGTTCTGTTTTGCCAGTTTTCCAGTATTTTTTTTATTGTCTCTGATTGTTTGATTCCTGTCTCTGTTGTTCTAATTGCCTTGTTTTCTTGTGTGTGTTTTTTTCCCTTCTCCAGAGAGTAGAAAACGAACAAGGAAAATATGAAAAGGAACGAATTGCTCAGGCTCAACGCATTATGCGCCCATTTGTTTTACGAAGGCTTAAAAAAGATGTAAGTTGTGTGTGAATGAACTTACCAGTGTGATACTGTGCCCAGGCTAAAAAATCTGATTATGCAGATGTCTGTATATCCAGGTTGGACATATGTGATAGTTTTGTCATGACATTCTTTATGTGGATCGGCATTGTAGAAAAGAAATTTTCAGTGCAGTTACAGATACCGAATCAGCAAGCGTCTGCCTCCTGTCAGTTTACACATGCTAGGGGAGTCATTGCTTGTGATTTGTTTGCTTCATTGGTGGATAAGTTATGTGTGAGGTGACTTTTTTTTTTTTTTTGAGTGTGTGAGGAAGCAACAGGGATGGGAGTGAGGGGTGAGGTTTGGTTTTTAATGCTTAAAAGATATCCTTACTTTCCCATTAAATAATTTTCTGACAAGGGAGTGTTTTGGCCCTTTTTTCTGTTGTGTTCCAAGGAGACACAAGAGGCAGCGTTGAATTAGTTAATCCGCATATTTATTTAATTGTAAAAAAAAAAAAAACTGGTTCAGTGGGGGTTTTGTTGTTTTGGGGCTTTTGTTTTAATTACTTTTTAACAATGAGACACTTGATATGTTTTTAAATGAATTCAGTTTGATGTTGTCTGTGAGAAGAGAAACGGTCTGATAGGACTCGTGGTAAGATCACAGTAAGAGAATTTTTCTGGCTTGTTGGTTAGGACTGATGTGTGTCGTTGGGGGAACTGCATCAGTCAGGTTCAGTTTCGCTACTTTCTTGCTTGATACGGTCGAATGTCAATTGTCATTACCTTCTCTTGATACGATTGAATTGCTGTCATCGTTACCTTTTCTTCTCCATTGTCTCTGCTTTGTCTCATCTCGTGCTGCCCCTGCTCCTCCCCTTCCCCCCCCCCCCCCTTCCTCACATCCCACCTCCTCCCATACCCCTCTCTTTCTACCCTCCACTCCCCTCCGCCTTCCCATCTACCTGCAGGTGCTGACCCAGCTGCCCAAGAAGGAGGAGGAGGTGAAGCGATGTCCCCTGCTGCCGGACCAGCAGGCCCTGTACACCAGCCTGCTGCAGAAGTTCTCTCAGGAGGTGGAGGAGGGGCAAGGGGCCGACCTGGGTGGGGGCATGGCCATGTTCATGCAGTTGAGGAAGGCCGCCAATCACCCTCTGCTGCTGCGCAATCACTACACCGACGAGAAGCTGCACCTCATGGCCCAAGCCCTGGCCAAGGTGGGTGGTGCCCAGGATAGATGTGCTGCATATCGGCAGGATCTGTGAGATTTAATCTAGCAGGTCAGGTAGTTCAGGATTATGGTACAGTACGGTTTGTGTGGTGTTTTTGAAAAATTGGGTGGTTTTGTGGGGAGGATTGTACAGTACAGATTTCAAGTTTACTGGTAGGATGTGTGTGTCTGTGTGGTTTTTATTGTGAAAGATCAGATTGCTCAGAATGGTTCAGAAAGAAGTGTCCAGTATGGTTTGTATGTTTGTAGAATTGTGTGTTTTTGTGGAGAGGATTCTTCATGAGGGTCTGTGTGAAGGACCTGTTTGTTTTGTAACAGGGATTATTCAGTAGGGTCTGTGTGAAGGTTCATTTGTTCTGTAGGGAGATACTTTGCTAGTGTCTGTGTTGCTGATCAGGTCGCTTTGTAAGAAGGGTTGTTCAGCAGGGTCAGAGTGAAGGACCAGATTGTTTAGGTAAGGTCATGTTGCTTATAGCCCAGCCAACTGCAAAGGGCCTTATGAGGGCTGTCACCATACTGAAGTCAACTCGCAAGTCGCTGAAAAAAAAAACAAACTTGCTCACACAACGCTTTAAATACACCTTCTTAAAACATACAGGTAATTTTGTTTAAAATCTTTCTTCTGCAAATTCTTAGATCAGATGAAAAATGTTGATCTCTTTCAAAAATTCAAAGATCACATCGGGCAGGACATCTCTGAACAAGGTTTTCATCGTTACGAGGATGTTTCAGTGGATGGTTGTGAAAGATCTGGTGGTTTTGTGATGGGAATAGTTCAGAAAGATCTGGTGGTTTTGTGACGGGAATAGTTCAGAAAGATCTGTGTTGTGACGGTAGTCAGAAGATGTGTTTTGTGACGGGAATAGTTCAGAAAGATCTGGTGGTTTTGTGACGGGAATAGTTCAGAAAGATCAGTCATTTTGTGGTGAGGATAGTTCAGTAGGATCAGTATGGAGGACCAGGTCATTTTATTAAGAGGATTGGAGAATAATGTTGTTCTTTACCTGGGATCGTTTAGTAGGGTCTGTGTCGTATCTGAAAGATGTATTTTCAAGGTAATATCAGTGGGGAAGGGAAAACAAAGTTAATGGTTCAAATATGATGTTCAGCTTCATGTCACTGAACAACATTTGTTCTGGTTTTTTTTTTTTTATTGTGGGATGTGATACATCATGCTGAGAAGGAGGCAGCGCACAGTAAACGGTGAAACAAATCCCCCTAATGAAACCTCTGACAGTTGAATGCGGTGAGGTGTTGACTGAACGTGGTGCAATGCTGTGTCAGGAGCACTCCCACAGGGAAAGGGGAGCTCTGCCTGAACTGATCATGGAGGACATGGCGGTGATGAACGACTTTGACCTCATTGGCCTGTGTAAGGAATACAAGGTACGGCAGTCTGTTTGTACACTTCTTGTTTGTCTCCTTGGCTTTCATGAGTTGCTCTGGGTTTTTAGCTGTTTGTTCGTTACACTGGTCAAGGCATGTTCTAGATTTCTTTTGTGTACAGGATGGTTTTGACAGCTTACTATTACTTATTTACATCTTTTTGGTGCAGAGCTGATGAAATCATTGAGGAAAAAATTCTCAATTTCCATTTCTGCTTTTTTTATGTTATTCTTCACATGGATTGCGTCCCTTTATGAGAAGCTAGTTTCTAATGTGTGTGTGTGTGTGTGTGTTTTACTGTTGCCCAAACACTGGATGACTCCGGCAAACATCTCAGGGTATGCAGCTTGCCATTAAAGTCTATAACGATTTGCTGAAGGTGTTCTTTCGGCACTTCGCCAACAAACTGAGATGTGCCAGAGTTGTGATTTTAGTAGGATGCAGAGTTTTTGTTTATGGATATCCATGCTTCGATACAAGGAAACCTGCCTTGGCCATGATTTGATATACCTTTCACAATTTGAAAGAAAAAAGAATTAGGTGACATTTTAAAAATTGCAGTATTTGAAAGATAGCAGGATATACAAATTGCACTCATGAAATTTGTATGCGAGTATTCTTAAAGCAAATATTATAAATTCAAATCTTGTGTAGATTCTGTTTATATATCATTTAGTGCAAATGTGTTGAATTTTTGAATTATGTCCAAAATGTTACAACGTCAGAAGATGAGCCTTTTTTTTTTTTGGCATAGTATGCTCCTAATGAGTTTTAGAAAAACATTAAATCTAAAGGATGGAATTACATTAAAAAAAAGATATATTTGGTGTCTGTGCGTATCTGTGTGTGTTAAGGTGTTTTTTTTTCCTTCTGTATATGTGTATGTTTTTAAGCAAGAGAGAAATTGTTCATGTCCTGGGAATGTGTTAATGATTTTGTTAGATTTATCTACATAACTGAAACTTTCTCTTAAAAAAATTTATGTGACTCCACATTGACAGAAATCTTTTTTTTTTTTCTTTTTAAAGACTTAGGAGAAAAAAAAGAAATCCAAGATTCATTGTCTGTTAATGTTCAGGTTCTCCCTTTAAGCCAAGGAAATTCTGTTGGGAAAAATGGGGGAATAACTTGATCAGCAGAGTTTAAATATCAGTCTGTTATCCCAGATTTGTTCATGCACACAGCATGAATGACTCAGACTCCACTGATCATCACTGAGCAAGTGCTCAACTGCATTGTGCTGTTGATTGTTAATACTGAAGTGTCTTTGACTTGTGCAGAAACATTTAGGCAAGTATGAGCTGGACCCACGGTGGATCGGAGAATCTGGAAAATTCCATGTTCTGAACACTCTTTTTCAAACCATGAAACAACAGGTGGGATGTTTTCTGAAAAATAAATGTGGGAGAATGGAAGTGACAAATGTAGGAAATCTGGACAAGTTGATAGAATTATAAATTTGTGTTTAAGTGGAGGAGAGAAGGACAGTAAGTAAAGAGATGCATGCTTCTGCTCTTGGCTTTACTTATTGCATCTGTAAATGTTATTTGAATTCTGGTTGAATTTTTTCAGCTTGATTTTTCTTTTCTTTTTACTTTAATTACATGTAGTAGGCTGTATGTTACTTTTTCTGAATCTCCTTAAAGGCTACAGCCAGAGTTAATGTTGGAATTTTTAAGAAAGGTGAACTCATAGGCACGTGACTTAACAATGCACAGAGCAGAGACAGTATCATGTTAACTTCATTCTGTGTGTACGGCATGATCAGCATGATTATCTTAAATGAAAATGTACAGGTGTGTGTACACACGTGTGCTATGTGTGTGTGGACTTGGCATGTGCAGAAGGACAGAGTGCTGCTCTTCAGCCAGTTCACCATGATGCTGGACATTGTGGAGGTTTTCCTCAAACAGAAGAACATTCACTACCTACGTCTGGACGGCAGCACACCTGTCACAGATAGGTAAGCAGCATTGACCTATTGAAGTGTCATGTTCTAGTCAGATGTACTGGGGTGCAGGTAACCAGTTTGAATGATAACAAAAAAAAAATTGCCCAGAAGCTCTTTATAATGGTAACTATTGGTAACATGGCAAAGAGAACATCTTGTGATTTGTTTTTTACTAAGTCATTTCAAATCTTTGTAATTTATCTTCATAAGTATGATGTCCATTTGAAACAGAGACTGCCCTCTGTTTCGAAATGAATTAAAACTACAAAACTGTGAAAAAATGTTTATTTTCACCTGTAGGATATTTTTGAATGTTTCAATTTTGTGAATATTTCTGTCTCATTTTGAAGCTTCTGTTTCATTTTGACAACAGGTCAGATGCCAAACTGTGAAATATGTTTGTTGCCAATATGTTGAATTCTGGAACTGCTAGGTAAGTGTGCAAGAAAGATGAAGGAATAGAGGTTATATGAAATGATTATTGGAATGTAACGAGTGCTTTCTGGGGGATTGGGTGCTCATGAAATTGAATATATATATATATATTTTTTTTAATGCTGCCAGAAGTTACAACTGAGTGAAACGTCCCTAAATCAAAAAGTAGTTGGCATATCTTGGCATTATTCTTGAAATGAACATCATCCCATAATGGCATGGGCAGACAACGGCTGATTGATGAGTTCAACAAGGACCCAGAAATCTTCATCTTTCTGTTGTCGACTCGAGCTGGAGGCCTGGGGATTAACCTGACATCAGCCAACACAATCATTCTGCATGACATCGACTTCAACCCCTACAATGACAAACAGGCTGAGGACAGGTGCCATCGCATGGGCCAGAAAAGGTGGGTGGAAAACTTCACAGGTGCAAGGACATGCATATGTTTACCACACTTGCTTTAGCATCAATGCATTCACATGCTCATGTGCAGACATGGGCATACATGTGGATTTTCACAATGGACATTTATATTTTAATAAAAGGTTTTGAATATGTATTAGTGAAAGAACGTGTACTGTGAAAGTCATCTTTTTGTATGTGCTTGGGTTTTTGTTTTGTTTTGTTTTCGTGTGGAGAGAGTGTAATTACTGTGTAGTGCTACAAAATGCTTGTTAAACAAAAATGATTTAAGTGGGACTGAAGAATTCAGAGTTAGAAGCTTGGGTTTCACTTATTGCATGGTGTTTAGCTTTGGATATGTTGATTGTTGTGTGACCAGAACAGTGAAGATCATTCGACTCATTTCTGAGAACACGGTGGAAGAAGGTATGCTGAGATGCGCCAAGGCCAAACTGCGTCTGGAGCAGGATGTCACCACAGCCAATGGTAAGAAAAGATGGCTAGTTCGTTGTCCGTGTGAAGAAGCTGTTAGTTCAGTCTATGTAGTGAAGCATGAGGCATACCGGACATCATAAGAATTTTATGATGCTGATTTTACAGGTGTATATGCAGGGTTCGTACAGATCCTGGAAATCTTGAAAAGGCCTTGAAATTTGGCAAGGCCCTTTTTCAGGGCTTGAAAAGTGCTGGAAAAACAGTACAGGCTCTCAAACTCTTCGAAAAATCCTGGAATTTTCTAAACGTCCTGACCATATTCTTATTCTCAAACCAGCAAAATTTAAAATTGTTCTCTAAAAAAAAAAATTCAGTGGAAGAGAATAATTTCGAATGAAAAATTCAGATTTGTTCACCGCCTCGCCGTCACGATCACAACAGATGACAATTCTGCTGGTTGTCTGCCTCAGGATTTATTTCCCTTTGCGAGACGTCCGGTTTCCAGTAAACGTTCAGAAGAGGTAAACGAAGATGGGGAAATGCGACTGTGTTTTCAGTGGTGGCGGGTTAGGAAAGAACGACTACTGGAACTGGTTGGCTCCTTCGACAGATGGATGTAGACAGAGGCCGAGCGAACTGCATAGTGTGCATAAAAAAACAACTTTGAAATCACGAACATGGGCGAAAGTGCATTGAAAAGCCATTTCTTACTGTAATTTTCCTGTGTTAGGTGCGTTACTTTAGGCCTTGAAATTTACTAGCAATGCCCTGGAAAAGTCCTAGAAAAGTCCTTGAATTTTTCTTCAAGAGATCTGCGGGAACCTGTTAATATGGAACTTTTCAAGATGGCAGCTTTTTTTTTTTTCAAAGTATTTTCTGCAAGAGCAAATTTTGAGCTAGAATGAAGGCGAAAAGCCTTATTGGACGTTGATTATATGTCCACAGAAAATGAAGGAGGAACTTAACGAGATGACATGTCAGAATGTAACTGGTCTGAGATGAAAGGGTATGCCAATTAGGATCCGCGTCAGTATTGAACAGTTAACATAAAAGAACCACATGATGAAGGTGAAGCTAGTTGGTTGATGAATTAACATAAGGACATTTTTGAACAAAATCACATATTTTTCATTCACCGAGTCTTGACTAATTAGTCTCATAGCTCCTTATTGTGATATTGTAAAATGATCCTGTTTCGGCGATTGACTAATTAGTCTCATAGCTCCTCATTATGATATTGTGAATTGATCCCGTTTTGGCAATTGACTAATTAGTCTCATAGCTCCTTTTTGTGATATTGTAAAATGATCTTGTTTCGGCGATTGACTAATAAGTCTCATAGCTCCTTATTGTGATATTGTAAAATGATCCCGTTTCGGCAGTTGACTAATAAGTCGCATAGTCCCTTATTGTTATATAGTTAAATGGTCCCCTTTCTGCAAACTTTTTCCAGGTAGAAAGAAAGAGCAGGGTCTGTTTGGGTGTGGGAAAGTGCAAAAGTCATGGAAAACAATAGATATAATTTTGGCGAGAATCCGGGAATTTGTTCATATGCTGAACAAGAACGAAACGCTAAAAAAGCACTCACATTAACAAGATCACAATCAAGGAGAGGAAAAAGATTTCATTTTACTTTTGTTTGGAAACGAGGTGTATACAGAACAGAACAAAACAAAATCCCTGAAATGAAATGAAACAAACTTGTATTCTGACTGAACAGTCATGGGTACGTCTTTTGTTTTATGACTTTTGCAGTTTAAGGGGTTCATTTTCAAAAAAGGTTGTTGTTTTGTTTTGTTATTGTTTGTTTGATTCTTTTAATGACAGAAAGAGAGAGAAAGAGAGATGTTTGTTACTTCTCTATTGTTTTGTGCTAACCTTGTTAAATCTTCATAAAGAACTTGTTGCTTACTCATGTTTTCTTTACTATTCAGTTGTGCATATTCAGAGATTTGTCAGGTTTTTCTAAAATTCATTTTTTTTTATTTATGCCCACAGAGGAGTCTGATGAGACTCAGACAGACGTTGCCATGTTGTTACGAGAAGCCATTAGCAAGGCCAAAAACACACCACTTTCCACCTCGACTTCTTCGACGACCTTTTCATCAGCCTCTGCTTCTTCCAGTTCAGTGTCATGACAACAGTTCTGACGTTCAGGGGAACGGTTTAGGGAATCCCAGATAGAGGCATTAACAGTGATGTGTTTACGTTTTGTTATGTGAACGAGTGTTATCAGGTGATTATGTTGTGCTTATGGGTACAGTGTTCTTAGACCTCATTAGTTGGTGCAGTTGGCTGGAGTCTCATGTTCACGGGTGTTTGTTTTCCATTTTTTTTTTTTTTTTTTTTTTTGCTCTTGCTGCCTCATTTCCTGCACCTTCACTGTAGCGTTACTCCAGTGCCACATCCAGTGTTGTCCGGTGGCAACCCCAGTGCCAGCAGTCTACAAGGAGCTGTCACTGTCAGATTATCATGAGGCCATTCCATCACAGAAGACCTGCATTATTATGGAAAACTTCATTGGTGTTCAGTGGTGCCTGGTATGAGCAACTTCTCGAGTCCACTATACACATAGACCCCTCTTAACAGCAGTGACAGTTAAGTTGCGGAAGGAATTTAAAAAAAAAAAAAAAAAAAAACCCACCCCCACCCTCCTTCTCCCTTCCCTTTCTTGTGGTCCTGTCTCCCCTGTCTAGTGGAGACTACCACCTTATTTCTCCGGCAAGTCTACACGAGTCTTCGGGCTGCAGATGGAGATGAACTTAACATGGGCCTGGATGTGGAGGGAACTCAAAACTGGTCACCATGGGACCAGGACATGAAGAACGTGAGGGTTTTTAAGTCTTTCTCCTCTGTTGATTATGTACTTTGCTGACTGTTTAGGTATTTGTAGATTTTTTTTTTCAACATACTCTTTTTTTTTTTTCGTAATGGGTCCAGCAAAACAGCGTTGTTGCTATTTCACGTATGTGTTGAACTGTTGTACACTTTTGTAACCCACCTAATTGTGGAGGTCTTCAGTTGATAAAGAAAACTTGTATTTGAACATGTTATGTCAGCTCATGTGGTAAAAGGCATCAAAGAATAAGGGAAAGACGTCATTATGACACATTCAGTGTGATATGATTTTAACATTGATCTTAATGTGTTTGTGTTCTTTATGTGACCTTGATGGTCATTGATGTTTAAGAATAAAATTGAATTATGAAAGGAAAAAAGAGATATGTGTTAAATTTGTACATGGGCACAAGATTCTATAAGGGGATTTGAGGGGGGCAGGGTGGGGGGGGGGTGGGGGGGGTCATATTAACACTGACAAGAGGCCAGCATTTGTCTTTACCAAAGTCTTTACTTCAATTGACTTTCCATTTCTGTTCATACATCTTCTTGCTTTCCATTTCTGCTCAGAACCTGCTTTTCTTATTTGTGTGTTGTCGTTTTTTACCACTTGATTTCCATTAATAAATTGCCCTTTGCATGTTTTCATATTGAATGAATTGCCCAACCAAACAGAGAAAGGACAGAGTCTGTGTACGTAATCATGAGTTTTATTAGATTAAAAGAGTAATAAACCACACACTGTACACCTAAAAGCAAACAAATGAAAATAAATGTTCTGTACAATATAATACATTTCTAAGTGTAGAAGCTGTTTGGATTTGCAATCATTTCTCAGTCCATCTACCAGCATGAACTTTAAAAAAAAAATTGTAGTACAAGACTTCATGCTGGTTTTTTAAGAAAACCTGTAGTTTGTCAAAATGCAGACAAGAAAAAGGGGGACTAAATGACAACAATGTAAATGAAGTGATGACGACATCACCAAAGAGATGCATTCACAAAATGCACTTGAACTTACGGATAAACATGTGTAAAAGTCATGAAAACAGATGGCAGAGTTTGAGAGTGGGAGGGGGGGGGGGGGGGGGGGGGGGGGGGAGGGCACAGAATCTTTGGAAACTGTCTGCTGAAGTTTCATATCAGGTGGGTCTGAAATGTGATAAAGAGTTTTATCTGCAAGGTAGGCTGGGTTGCTTATTACTGTCCCCGGATGTAAATCTAGTATAAACAAAGAAAAATATATCTTAAAGAGTAAAAACTATGTAAATGGAGAGAAATGTAAATAAAAGCATATTGTGGGTTTCATTGCATTTTCTGGAAGATGTGATGGTGTGTGTAGGGTGGTTTTACGATTCAACAATAGTAATTGCACCTTCCAGCGAGTCAATCATGCATACAAAAAAAGTGCTAGGATTTAATCAAGGTTCTTAGTATATAGTTTTAACCTTTAGGTTTAAAATCTGTGCTTTTTAATGGAGACTGTCCAAACCTTGATCACCAGCATAATCATGTTCTGGTTTGCACAAGCTTTGCCTTTCAATACATTAGGTTTTCAGGGGCATAGACCTATGCTTTCTGATCTAAACTGAATGGCCAGCCATTCAGTACAATCACATTATGTTTCATGTATGGCACTGTGCCTTGGTGTGTGTTGTTTCCAGAACATTCAAAATCTGAAGAACTTTCTAAACAGAAACGTTTTGTTTTATTGTTTTTAAGTTTGGACATATCTGATAACAAAATACCTAGAATACTATTTTTTTTTAATCCAGACCTTAAAAACACTGCTACTTATTTTATTTAGAAATGAAAATGCTGCTACTTGATCACAAGTAGTGTTCAAATTTCAATGAATTCTCTGCTTCTTCCACAGTTCATTGATACAGATACAGAAAATGAGTATGTCCTGTCTTCCTTTTTTTGTGATGAACTCCTGCTTCAGTAGAATACAAAACTGAAAATATCAATTCAGAAAATTCAAGGACTAAGGAAACACAGAAAGAAATTATACAATATGGCTTAGATTTACAATTCACAAAACAAAACACTTGAAAAAAGAAAGGAAGGAAACAACCACTGTAAAATGATAGAGAGCACTGCTGCGGTGAGCAGGTTGACAAAGTCGGTGGATTTTTTTTTTCACGTTTATTAGTGTTGGTAAAATTCTGCATGTGACCAAAAAGACATACACATGTACAAACCCTTTATACATCAGCAAGTATATGACACATTTAAGAACAGACTGTTTACCATGATCATGACAATGATGATGCAATGGTGAGAGTAGATACGAGCTCAAGAACCACTGAACAGGCACTGAACAGAAGTGCAGAAATTGAACTAATCCATCCCTTTCTCCAGTCCCATTGTCTGAGGCTCTAAAGAAATGTTTCAGTCACACAAGCTTACTCACAGTCACATTCACAAGGGATCACTTTTAATTTTGAAAAAAACAAAACAAACACACACTGTATGTTAGCACAATGCCCTGCTGTAAATGGAAGCATAGGATGTAGTATCTGTTTGTACACCATGAATCTTTATGACAAGACACCAGTAAAATACAGAACGCAGTTTGATCTGAAATCGATGAAAGTTCATGATCACAAGATGGTGTTTCCTGTCTGATCCCTAGCAAGTATTACCTTGGATGTTACATGTCGCTCCTGATGAACAGGTGTAACCAAGCTGGAGACACCTAAGAGCGAAATGAGCTAAAACACGCAAGCCCAAAAGCATGAGTTTAAGTGTTGAAATGCGCGAATGATGAATGTCAAAAAGGGCGAACATTCAGTTGCAAAGCGTAAACATGGCTTTTCACTTCATATGCAAACCTGACTCTATTCTGTAAATGCTGATGTGGAAAGATTTCCTTTCGCAACTCCCATCTGTAGCTTCTTTCTGTCAAAATGTAGAAGCTGATCAAATAAAATCGAATGATAATCTCTTGTCTGGCTATAGCATTTTCTGTTTTTTTTTGCAAAGAAACCATCCTTGATATTTAATGGAACACAACATACCACACACACTTGATACTTCATATGCAACAGGTAGCACACTCGCAAGCTCAGCTTCAGAGAAAAAAGAAAGTAACGGATCATGGAGCATTCACTCTTTCTGACACTAAAATTCATGCTTTTTTTACTATTTATGACTTGCACTGTTCGACACTTGCTCACACTGAGCGTTGCAGGAGTTTTCTTCTATCAGATGCAAACAACCAATCATTACAACAACAAATACATAAGCTTCTAAATGGACACTTAAGATTCGCAAGAACTGTTACGCTTTACCAAACGGTTCTGTCAAAGGTATACTCTTGACACTGCCAAAGGCATTCAATCAAATAAGCAAATAAATTCATGAGTCCATTTATCCCAACTTCAAAGCTTTGTATGAAACTGGCTTGCTCTGCTTCATTTCTGAATGTAGGAAAGTAGAATCGACTTGATGATGCACAAGTTATAGTTTCTGAAGCTGGTGCAGAAGTATGAATGCGCTGTTTCTTTGGTTTCTTTCTTTTTTGTTCTATCTGTTGTTAATAATCTGACTCCATGCTGATAGCGCAGCAGTTTTTGCACTTCCTTTTTTCCTTCTCACAGGTCAGTTGACAAATGAATTATGTCAATAATCTAATAGGTCAAGTAATGTACAAATAATATCCAAATCAACCAGCTGCAAAGCAATTTTGGTTGTATGCCTGATATCTGTGTCAAGATAAATACCCCTTTTCAAAGTGTGAAAGACACTGGTGTCCATGACGGAGAATTCTTTTCACGCTTCCTGATGTATATACTGTGCACATTGGTAGCATTTTGCTGACCATTCAAAGGGTAATCATTCACACAAGCCAAGTGTACCTAAAGATAAACATCACATGAAAAATATTTGCCAATGCAATGTACAGAGACCAAATCGGCAAACTAAATCAACTTTGAAACCCAAATCCCTGTATTCACAGCTGACATACAAGTCTCTACATCAATCAAGAGAGATTGCCAGGCAAATATTTACAGAATCAGAATCAAACCACAAAGTACAGACTGAAACCAACACCACTACACTAGTAACAAACACACAGACCGGATCTCGGTCAAGAATGCTACTAGGTCAGATATCATTTACAAGCCTGAACACAGGATCAAGTCACTTTTCAAACTCCAAAATCTTTTGACACAGCAAAGATGTGGTGTTGCCAAATTTAACATTATAATAAGAAAAGAAACACCACCAAATGGATGCTGCTGACCTCACAACAAAGAATCTTTAAGAACTATGTTCACAAGACCCATTTCCCAAAGACAAGTTGAAGAAAAGGCTGTTACATATATGTTATTTAAATCAATGCCCACTGACATACACTGCTGTCCTTAACTCACTGTTGTGTCAAAAAGATCCCATTTTCAGAATTTGTACAAGCAAGGCATCTTCAGTTTTTCTGAACTTGTTGAAAACCAGGTAACACGAAACATCCAAAGGCATTGGTACACCATTTGCCCTTCAGAACCTTTTGTACTATTGCAAATCAGTCTTGAATTAAAAAAAAATTACAAAGCACAATTTGTTTATACCTCTCTGTAACACAATTATATATTGTATCTTGGAGGCAAGAATAAAGTGAAATCACATAATATGTGTATGTTAGGTACTGTTTGCATTGTCTCAACAATCTAACTTTTCACACAGTCCAAAACTGGACTGCAATCCCTCCAAAGTCATACCATTATCATTTTAAAAAAATTTTTAAAAACATATCTTTTTATAACTGAAAATGTAATGTCTGTATCCTGATCCCATTCTCCAATTATTCTGCTGTTCACTAAATTATCATTGTTAATACAGCAGAGCTTTTTTTTCGGGACAGCAATCCCACCAGACATACAGCATTCTTATCAATTTTTCCTGGAAAGTTAATTATCAGTATAATATTAATTTCTTTTTCCAAGATGACCCTTCATTCACAACAATGGTAACCTCATGAAATGAGAGACACTTAAAGCAAACGGTCTAGTAAAACTCGACAACAAAACGAAAGGAGAACACTACACAAATAACAAAAGCATAAAATTAACAGTTAATAAAAGACAAAACAAATCTGTTGTCAACAAAAAGTATTTCTATCTGAAGATTCCTTCCTGTGACTATTCAATCCAAGCCTTTGCTTATCAAGGATTTTATTTGTTCTTTTGACTTTTGTATGCATGTGCCTAGAAATATGTCTGCATGCAAAGTTTTACGTAAGAAGTTTGGGTGTGCATGCATGCCTGCAAGCACATGTGTAAGGGTGGTGATGTGTATGTGTGGCTCCATGTATTTACTTGGTTTCACACATTTACTTTTGAGTGTATATGTGCTGGGCAGATCTCTCTTGCTGCCCACTTCATTTTCAAGCACAGTGCAACACGCATCCAGCATGATTCGCAGTATCATGATGGGTCAAATGACTTGAGCTGACAGTACGATGCTTTTTCCATGTGTTGTACAACATTTTCTTTTGTGTTCTGCCATCAGTAATCAGAAGACGATTTAAATGATCTCTGGCCATAGTCATGCCACAATATTGTTTTTTGAAAAGGTCCTTTAGCTCACCACTTGCTGTCACTTTCTAAACGCAGCTCTGGTGCCATTAAGTTTATTTATTGCCTTCTCAGATTATCAAGTCGTGCCTCCAAATCAGCGTCAGCATCTCCTTCAGCAGCTGCTGCGGCTGGTGCTTTGGCAGCAGCTGCTCCTTTTGCCGACAGTGACTGGCCTGTGCCTGGCAGACCTGTAAACAAATAACAACTGATAATGTAAAGTGCCAAACGTACAAATTTCCATACAGCATGTTGTACAAAGAAAATGGAAAACTGGCATTGAATTTCACAGCCTTTAGCCCCACAGTTGTTTGTTTGTCTTGGCTAGAGTTCTCATTGATTGGTCTAAGCGTTGAAATTGGCATACCAAGATAACAATACACTCCAAAGGTGCAGTTACAACTACAGAACTTTGTGCCTTGATTTTTTTATTTAAGGTATTCTGATTTATATTCAGCATATCTGGCACACTTTTGCAAAACTCAAGCACAGAATATGCTCAAATCGTAAAACAGTCTGGCAAAGCATTCATCAACACTTAACTGCAAGCCTGCCAGTATCTGACGGTACTGTGTTAAGAAAAACACTTGTCAGTCAATCTTTCATCATAAACTGAAGAAGGGCATTTTTGTTGGAAGTCTGTATCAGCTGCTGCTCGTTCTTAGCATCTCACAAGAAACATCTCCCTTCTTCACCATCACTGTCTCCATTTTTATCTCTGGAGGCAGTCTCCAGTGCACTTTCCTGTCAGTGCACTTTCCTGTCCATGCAAGTCAAAGGAATAACTGTAATCATCATCAGAATCGATATCTGAACTTAATGTTTGAAGCAGCTCAATGGCTCCATTCCAGTGTTATGGCCTAGACTTTTATTTCACGTGCCGAAGCCCTGAAAGGGCCGTGACTGGCCAGCAGGGCCATGTTAAACCTGAAACTGATGTATGTCTGTTAGTGTGTAAGTTTGTCACTCTGTGTGAATGTGTGTGTGTGATGCCAGAATTTGTTTTCATTAGTATGTATGTTAGCAGGTCAGTAAATGTGATAGGTATTTAGTATTTTGACAGTTGCACCAAAAAATCTGCAGGCAGTTTTGGCCCTCACAGATACCCATGTATGTGCACAAAAAGGAATTTTCTTATTATAAAAAGTTTTTGGAAATACTTAACTGTCTAACAATGCCCTAGCCAATCAGGTTACCCTAAGAAAATGTTGACAGGAAAGGGAGACAAACCCATAACTCATGGCCTCAACAGAGCTTGTATTCCCAGTGTGCTTTCTTATAAGTTATCTAACACTTCTGAAAGTGAACCCCTCTTCAGATCCCTTTCTTTCCTTGGTGAATGAACAAACTCTTTTCCTGGGTCTCGTTTTCCTACTTTTTGCCTTTGCTTATAATGGAACCTCTCCAGGGACCCCCTGTAAGCTTGCTTTTATATCAGATGTTCAATCATCTATTCTTTGCCTTCTCGGAGCAGCACTTCGTTTGAAATTGTTGAGAATGTGTTCCAGTTGGCAGCTGCAATACAAATGTCGGCTACAGCACCACTTTGCACCATGGCATCTATTACTTCATCAATAAACCTGACTTAACCAGTACCATCCACTGCACATGCAGCTTGTGCTGAACTTGGTGTTCCCCTCCCCAGCCATGCAATGCTTGGGAGACTTACTAAGTTTCGACAATGAAATACATTTTTTTTTAGTCTGACTTGTCCTGCTGTTGATCCCCTGGTTTGGTCCTGTAACTGAGTAATGCTCAGACCTGTTTACTCTAAAGCTGCCACTGGTGTATTTCTAAATGCAAATGAGCGTATTTACCTATAAAAGTGTGTACACATCTAAATTTTTGAATTTTCATAAAAGCAGGGGTCCCTGCTATTGTTCCAACATCATCCAGATGTGAGTTCTGGCACACAATGTTGCGCAAGTTGTCACTCTTTGATTATGGCACTCAAACACAATGGTTATACACCACAAATGGACTACTACTCAAAAGAACTTCCGTCTCAAGATTCCTTTTTTTCTTTTTGGCATAGTTTTTCTGGTTCATTGTCTTCATCATATTTTTGCCAAATATGTGTACAAAATATGGCAAAATCATATGGATAAACAGGTCTGAATACTCTCATACCATGCACTGCATTCTATGCAGTATGGAACGTTCAAAAGTCAAGCAGTGCCTCCCCTCTTCCCACAAGCCACTCTTGTCCCAGCCCCCACCCTCCCCCATCCCCTGAGCGCTTAGGTATGTGTAAGAAAAACAATGTACAAACCTGAGAGTTCATCTGCCATCTGCAATCCCAATTCATCCAACACCTGGGCAACAACAGCTTCACTGGGGAAAAAAAAAATCAAGTTTCTTGTTATGACCGTTTTAACACTGCAAATAATTTCTTATCAGGGTTGAGCGAAAACCCTAACATGGTCATGATTTACAAAAACAGTTTAAATTCAGCCACCAGCAACTTTTGTATGGGCTACGCTCCAGGTAATTTTTTTTTCTAAGCACTTCAATTTTCTTTATGCCCCATAATTAGGAAGAGAGGAGGTTAGTTACCTCCAAGGACACAGACAAACATAGCACAGGACAAGAAGCAATGCATTTCGACCTCTTGGGTCTTCTTCAGGCGAAAACAAATAACATTTAGGACAGTGAAGATGACGAAAGAAAAAAAGACACTTATCTAGTCATGGTCAAAATGGCCACCAGGTGGAAATGGGGCCACCCAGCAAGGGATCATGGGAGAGGAAATAATAAAAATAATAACAGATAAATAAATGAAAAAATAAAATAAAAAATTTTAATATAATAAAAAGAAAAGAAATAAAGTGAAATAAATAAATAAGCAAATAAATTTTTTAGAAATATGTAATAAATAAAATAAAATAATACAAAATAAAATAAATGGAGGGTGGCTGCAATTTCTATGTGAGGTGGGTAGTGGGGGGTATGGTGATGGTGTGTATATATATGTATTATGTATGTGTGTGTTGATGGAAAATATAGCCGACTGGTGTTGAAGTAGTGGGTATGCATATCTGTGTTACTATTGGATGTTGATGCCTTGGGGCTGTAGCATACAGAGTTTGGCAATGAGATGGGTCTCTTGTGTAGTGCGTTCAAAGTTGTCACTCTGTGATTGCCAGAGTGCCAAGACTTTCACATGGTTGGTGTTGTGTTGGGAGTGGTTGAAATGCAGGGCAACGGGTTTGGGTCGGTGGTGGCGGATGTCAGCCAGGTGTTCAGAGCTGCATATCTCAAGTGTGCAGGATATATAGGTGAAACATCCCGCATACTTGAGACATGCATCTCTTCTTACTGATATTTACACCATTTCAGAGTTCTGTTGTACAACAAAACACCTTCATAATCTTAAACATAAACTTCTGAATGGAGATGAAACATCTATTTCATACACACCTTTCTTCTTCGTCTTCTTCATCACCAAGAGCATCGTCAATGGCATCACTCATCATTTCTTCCTTCATGTCCATCATTTCTGATTGTTTCTCAAACTCCATCATGATTTTCTGGATCTGGGGCAACTTCAGCTGTAAAAATAAAAACAGAAGTATATCACTTTCACATGTTGTATTAAAAAATAATTGTTTTAAAAAGGAGGAGGGGAAGATTTAGTATAAATAATAAAATATGGATACTTTCAGTTTCTCAACTTACCAATGCACCCACATACTGACCATTTAACTGACATACTTGATAATTCACCAATCTCAAGCCCCATCATCTACCATACAGCTCTTTGACTACAGATCAGTCCAATCCACCCATCTACCATTGCTCTTTGACTACAGATCAGTCCAATCCACCCATCTACCATTGCTCTTTGACTACAGATCAGTCCAATCACTCACATACCTTTCTACATCTACCAATTCAGCTCTTGTCGACTACAGATCAGTCCAATCCACCCATCTACCATTGCTCTTTGACTATAGATCAGTCCAATCCACCCATCTATCATAGCTCTTTGACTACAGATCTACCCAATCCATCCATCTACCATTGCTCTTTGACTACAGATCTACCCAATCCACCCATCTACCATTGCTATTTGACTACAGCTCTGTCCAGTCCATCCATCTTTCTTTGCTCTTTAACAACAGATCTGTTCTCCATGGGTGACTGTATGTTTCATTTCCACAAAAGTCATTTCTGAAGGGTTGAGCATAAAAACACAGCACCTTGAACCAGCTGGTGTAGTTCTTGCCATATACTTCAAGACACGCCCAAAAGCTTTAAAACATTCTTTTCCATGTTGTATCAGGTGTGAATGATATAGGGGAACATATGTTTAATATGACTGTCCAAGATCTGGCAACTCCGGACCCACTAAATTAATGACGACTCGGACATCAATCCAGATTATACAATTACAAATATTGTTTGAAATCGACGAAGCATACATGGCAAGATCTTAGATGTGGACAGCTGGTGGTGATGTTTGGATCAATGTTCAGATCTTCACCCCAAATGTGAGCGACTACAACGGTCAGTGAAAAACATCAATTACACACAACCAATCACATGAACATAAAACTACAATCACTGTTAGATCGTAACACAAAATTTGGCGCAATTTCGGCTGACAGGGTTGTTCTGGTAAATTTTCTTGTAAAATAATAACTTTGCGGAGTATGGCAAACCAGAAGATGAACTGATAGTTTGCTCCATGTTTTGTCACACAAAATTAATTGTTAATTAAAAGATTAATATGAAATTTTCAATTCAAGATGATACAAAGAAACAATCTTTTCTCAATATATCATTTCTCCTCCAATTCACCACAGAATTCGTTCTTTGATAAAAAAAATAAAATAAAATACGGACATATAAAAAAAAAAAAGTACAATAAATCTTAATGAATACCTTATTCTGTTTCACCAGAAAATCAATATCCTAAATCCGCCACAACAAAAATACATATCATCATCTAATCACTGTAGAGAAGTAAGTTGCATGCTGTATGTTGTTGCAATGGAGTCCATTACAATCTAACTGTGCCTGCTACCAAACTTTTAGCAGCGACTAATCCTTATGTAAGTATCCTGTGGCATGATAACAATTCAAATCAGTGTTTCCATATAACCAGCAAACATTGACCCTAAGACAGGAAATATATTCCATATTTACACCCACCTTGGCTTAAGGCTGTGTCAGGCCAATTGACATAGGCTAGAACATCAGGGCTACATCAAAATGTTGTTATGCTCTGCATAGTTATGCGGGGATTGTCTTCAGTTGTGACAAACTCCTAGCATAACATTATCAGTCTCCAAAATCCCCTGAAGTCGGAGTGTGGCTGCCCATGTGGCGGGGTAATCAAAAACGGTCACACACGTAATGTTCTCATCCCCTGCTGATGTATTTGTACCATAGTGTTCAAGTACTTCGGCTGTTTGGATGATCCCTGGAGTCTTTTAGCCAGGGTACGACAACAACAACATATTTACATAACCCACTTATTCCTGTGTGTTTGATTGGTTGGTGTTCAGTGTGCATATACATAGGAAGAGGTTTCATGCACTAGCAGACCTGGAAGACTGGGAAAACATGGCTACCACCATCACCCTACAGGTGTTCACAATATGAACCAGCAGCCCTCACACTGACAGCCCATTTCTGCAACTCAGCAACTGCACCAGTCAAATACAAATAAGGCCACAAAAAAAAGAGGCTTGCAAAATCTGCAGCACAAATACTCTCCGTTGTCACCTTCATCTGAAGCAAATGGTACTGAAGTGCCAGACAAAAATTAAGCATGTTCAGAACTGACTCAAACAATGCAGATTACAAAAAGAAAAACAAAAGCAATTCAGAAGTAAAGTGAGTTAATCTCTTAAGATTGCATGTATTTTCATTTGTTTTTGTTTTCTTTCCAGTCCTTCAAGCAAAGAAACAGTTAAAACCATTGGGCAGTCAAAGAAAACTATCTAAATAATTTAAAACAACTGCTTACCTGCTTGTTCATGGTAGCCATAGCTTTGGTGACCCCTTTCATGGCCTGCGCCATGGTGTTGTTGGCCTTCAGAGTCTGGATCTTAAGTGACACTGCTTGTATGTTGGCCCGAAGGGAGATGAACTTCTTCACATAGCGACGTGTCCGGACCAAATCTTTGGCCATAATTTTCACAGCATCCTGAAACAATGCGCCAGACTGCTGATATTTGACAGAGACATGAAAAAAAGTCAACTGCTTGAAAAATTGCAGCATGTGGAAGGGGGATGGTGGGTGTGATTGCATATGAAAGTTGTACATCAAAACATATGTCCATACAATGCATAGCACTCTCACACTTGCATGTGCAGTTGACTGCATGCACTCACATGTAAGCATATACACATATATGCACACGCACACATGAGCTGTAGTAGTAGCCCAGACCTTGTTAGCTATGCTATCAAGATCTGACCAGTACAATGGGTTACTGCAGAAGTCAGGAATCTGCTAAGTCTTGTCTATGAGTATGCCTCTTTCCAAATCCTTACTTATTCATTTACTATTTATCTACTGAGCTCTGAGTGTAACCTCTGCCATAGTTCTATGGCCTAATGGCTTAGCAGGTGTGGTGTAGCATCTAAGGAATGGTCCATACGCAGTGATGCCTTCTTGATCAAAGTGATAACACAAACAGGGCAGAAAACAGATTTGCTGCACTTGGAAACACCAGTGTAAATGTTAGTGAAGACATAACAGATGAGAGATCTGCTGCACTTGAAACCACATGTGTAAAATTTAGTGGAAAAAAAGTTTAAATAATAGTAATATAATGAATATTTCTATAGCACAAATCCTAGATGAGCTCTAAGCGCTTTACAATACAAGGACTAATGAAAACACGCAAGCATGCATGCACACACACACACACACGCGCACGCACACACACACACGCACATGCACACACCACAACACACCCCGCACACACACACACACACACACACACAAACTGCATACTCAGGCACGGGGAAGCAGATACGCACAGCACACACGGGAAAACTGACACGCACAACCACTCGCGCGCACCTTCGCACACACCACATGAAACATCTTGCAGCAAATGCTTGTAATATCCAGATTTAAATGTGAACTTAAAGGATAGCAAATACACAGATGCCAGACTGCATCAGAGTATAAAAATAAATGTGCAAGTTACAATGTATTCTGTCATCTAATCTACTGATCTTGATTAGTCAAATCATTAAAATGATATTAGAAAACATTTGTCTCACAGAATGGCTGGAAGACATTAAAAAGAAAATGCATGCTGATTATTGCTGAAAGAACAACTTACAAGTAACCACTGTTTAAACTGTGTAATGTTTATATAAATACCTTTAATTTCTCTCGCAATACACAGTGTGTATGTCTGTGTATGTGTGTGCACTCTGCATATGTACGTGCTTGCACTGATGTCTGTGCACACACATTTATGTACTGAGTGTATTTAACAGTCCATGCATGAGTGTGCGTGGGTGTGCGAGAGCATGCATACATATTTGTGCATGAGAGAGAATCAGAGAGAGAGAGAGAGAGAAAAAAAACAAGCATATTACCTATTCATCTATGTATGTGCAGGCCTACATGCACTGTATGTTCTTACACTGCTACAGGCATTGTTATTGATATTCCACATGAATGTATTTTACAAACCATACCATCTGTCCTTGCTTGGCCATCTTCTTAATGTCTGCAATGACTTTCTTTTCTTGTTGCTCCATCTTTTGCCGCTCACGGTCAAGGTCGCGCATGGCTTTGTTCAATGCCCTCTGGTTTTGCCGCAGCATTTCCTCTGGGGTTTTCTTGCGGCCAAATAGAAATTCCAGCGGCATGATGGCCAATCTGCAGGTGACAAAAACGTACATTTTAATGGGTCAGTACTCAAAGCACTACCCTGGTATGTTAATATAAGGAAGGGAGTATCCATGAGGATGAGAATTCTATAAACATGAATTCTAAGAGATTGTACTGATACTGGTAATATTCATTTGCCATTACATACTCATTTTTTTCTTTTGCTCAAATACAACTGTGTTCCTTAAATTACTGCGATGAAGTGGAATCAATGAAAAGATGAGGACCATTATCAAAATGGGATCTAGACTGACTTTATTTTGAAGTGCATATGTCACTGAATACCTCGTCGAACAGCACTAACATGTGTGTTTTTCTTTTTTCTTGTTATTTTTTTTTTTTTCAAATCTAACCATCCATACTTCATTACTTGGTTACCATGACAGATTTTTTCTTTCTAAAAGTATCATTTGGGCTCAGTTGTTCATGACTTCCATCAAATTGAGCACTACTGGTGCATGTGGTTGTCTAAATACATGCTGGGTATACTCAAGTTATGAAAACGTTTCTTTTGGAAGGATAACATAAAGTGTCACAGTGTAAAATCTCAGACTTTTGTTTTCTTAAATATAACACTAAATACCTTTCACTTCCATATATTCAGTCTAATAGTCTGATCAGGAACATTCAAACCAACCCTCCAAATCACTAGAATGGTAACAGTGACACATACCCACTCCACAGAGGACTGACATAGTGACAAGAATCAAAAACGCACAAATATCTTCCAGGGTAGCTGGAATGTCATGCAGTGTGAATTATGACCATCAACTTGGCATACTTGGGCCTGACCTGGAACTGCCACAGACCTGGTCTGGCTCAGAGGTGAGAGAGAGAGAAAGACAGAGACAGAGGGAGGCAGAGAGAGTGTCAGAGAGGCAAGAAAGGGAGAGAGGAGGTAAGGTAGGATGGTCAGATGTAATTGAACTCTGTCAAAGTTAGCTGCAGCATGGGCTGGGTGGTGCTGGCACATTAAGTTTGTCACATGAGCAAATAAACAGGAACTGAAAAAAAGAGAGAAAAAAAAACACACACACGCTCAGAAGGTGTTCCATTTTCACTGGTGTGTGTGTGTGTGTGTGTGTGTGTGTGTGTGTGTGTGTGTGTGCATGCGTGTGCGTGCATGCATATGTACATGTCTGTTTGTGTGTGTGTGTGTGTGTGTGTGTGCGCGCGCGTGTGTGCGCGTGTTCAACTAATATGAGCGAGTGTGGGAAAGGGATGGACAAGCTGCAAAAGTTTACTTGACTTGATTTTTCTTTCCTGTAGTAAAGCTCATACAACAGATCACCTGAATAATGCTCTAAAAGTAGGCATCCTTATCATTATCTAAAAAAAAAAAGAGAAAGAAACAGGGCAGATATAGTGTTTGATTAATAAAATTTGTTAACTTACACCAGCAATGTTTCAAAATTTACTAACACAGAATTGCATCTTTATCAGTTCATCAAACAAAATAACTAATGACATCAAAACAGCTTAAAATATTAGCAATAACATTTTCAAAATTTTAACTTACCAGGGAAAGACAATATATGACAATTATAAATGTGTCATGAAACTGGTGTCCTAAAAACTATACTTCGATCAATCATGTACATCCAGACAACAACAACAACAAAAGAGCGGAGAGAGGAAAGGAGGATTTAAAGCATGACAGTTAGTTGCATTCGACTGAATTATTTTTTTGTATTTTTATTTTTTCTGGTTGACTGCTTACCACATTGTTCCTTCGACACATCAATAACCTCTCAAAATCGGTAAAGGCAACAGTATGCCTCTTAGCAGCTGACAGCTTGCTGTATGGAGAGAGTTTCGATACATCTGGGACCTTGTGGTCAGGTAGTAAGAACTCAAAAACCTTGAAAAGTGGGCAAGCCAGTGGAGAATGAGCTATAATCAATGCGAAAAAGGCAACATTCTCCACAAATACCAGTCAGTCAGCTCAAAAATGCCATCCTGAAACAAGGGAACCAAAATATCAACCATAGAGCCCAGATCTCATCTGACTAAAAATGATCCACTCTGATCAGTCATCACTGGCCTCCAATCCAAACACACACATTTTCAGTCTCCTTTTTTTTCAGGTCCTCAAATGCTTGTTAATGATTTTTTTTTTTTTACAGTATCCTGTGCTCTCATACACCCAAGTTTAGGTGGGGTAAACTTGTAATTACTGCTAATTCACCAATTTAGTTGATGGAATATCAGGGAAGGGGTGGGGGCAGCCTGTTATTACTGCTATTTCACCAGTTTAGTTGACTGAATAACAAAACTGTCGACCCCTAATATAGTATACTAATCAAATTTTTGTCTGACTTGATGTTAGCAGTGGGAAACTGGACTGTTGCAGTCATAGCACTTGACTTTTACCAGTTGCTATGAGCCCTTCCATCTTCTTTCAAAATCATTGGCTATCTCAAATTTGCTGTTTTAGAAATTACTATTGTCACCTCTTAAGTTGTATAGCAGCCTATAGTCATCATGGCTTATTGTTATTACAGCCTTTCTAAAGTTCACTCCAATATTTTCACAAATACACCCATTCAACTGACACAGATTGACTTTTATGATAAGGATGCTGTACATTATTTGCAAATTCCACATGAGATATAACAAGTATTTTTATAATAAAAAAAAGAAACAAAGTTTATCCAGACATGAGAATGTTCTTTATAAAACATACAGTTTTGCCTAGTTATGAGCACGTTCTATTCATACAACCAATTACTTGATTTGCTTTAATTGCACTTGTCGATATGTGCGTCAAATGAGAACAATAAAAATAACACCTTATCAAGTCGATTCTGTCTGCAACCGGTGGCCTGTGCAGGAATGGTGGTGTTGTACTACACTGGTTATATGTTACTGGATCATGAAAAACATTTAACTAATTATGACTTATGAGTAATCTTCATGCGACGGAGAGAAGTACACGGTGATGGCGATCTCGTCTGTAAAAATCTTTCGACACGCCTGTCAATCGAGGTTTTATTTAGGCGACTTCTTTTCATTGCTATAACTGTGAACATTTCTCCACAGACTAATATATGCTGTATAATATGAAATATATAAATGCATCCAGGTATTACTCACGGGTCTCTTTAACCAGCAGAAGAATGTTAATCAACAGAAAATTACGATCGTCTGCTGTTCTGAGGAAGTGCTGTTATTGTTGATGGTTAACAGCTGACGTCATAACTATTTGCGTACTTCTTCATAGCCTAATTTACTTTTAATGTTTCAAGCAATCCAGACATGGGGTTTGTCATGATATAAGTGCTATTTACATTTATGATGATTCTCAAGTACGCTCATGGAAAAAAGTACACCTTTAAAACGTGGACAGTTGGTTGTGCTTTATAAGAACATCTTCTTACTCAAATACATACATGGCGCGAACCCCTTCTAAGTCAAATTTATGGCGAAAGGCTGAAATTTTGCGGGACAGCACGTTATCATCCTTGCATAACAACCATGATTGTGTGAGTGTTAATAATGATTAGAATGGGACAACATTACCTGTCACATCCCGTGATAAAACTGCTCTCTAAGCAAAGCTAGCTTGATAATTATTGATCGCTAGAAATAATGATGACCACCTTTGCATAAGTATTTTTGCCATACCTACGAATTTGTGTGTTCGTTGTATCACAGACGCTTTCGCACTATTTTCCCCCATTTTCCTTTCATTAACACGATGTCAAACTACCTACTTTCCTTGGCAAAAACATCCGTACAGGTGGACTACTCAAAACTTAACCTACCGATTCACATTCACATTTGATTTCCTACAAACCGTCCACAAAACACAGCATTCAATACTCTGAATTCCTCCACCCGTACAGACTCTGCTCTGACGAAGACTGTTTTGCACTGCAAGAAACCAGAATGTATGAGTTTCATCAACCGTGGATACCCAGTACTGTCATTAAGGATGCTCTCAGCTGCACGCCAGATGTGTCCAGAACAACTGCCTTGGAAACCTAACCTCCAAAACAAACAGGTCCACCATCTGTCTCCTCTTCCAACCCCACACTCTTCCCATCTGCAGGACCCTCAAGTCCAAGTGGCACATGGTAGAGGAACATAAACCTGCCTTTGAGACCAAATGCGTAGTTCATTTCAGGCGTAACAAAAATCCCAAAGACCCATTTGAGCGCTCCAAACTGTACAAAATCGTTACACCGAGGGTACCTGGTGCCTTTCCCTGCTCTAAACACAACTGCAAACTCTGTCCTCTCCTAACAACCCAGACACGTTCTTACTTGGGCCCAAAGACTAGTTCAAAATGAAATATACATTCTTCTGGCATGGCCGCAACATTGTGTGTGCTATCCACTGTGAACAGTGCAATATGATCTGTCAGTGAGATCTCTATCCCACACAGGCTGGGGACCCTCTACCCACTTGGTATCAACATCAAAAAGTAGCGTGGACCTGTCCACCCATACACCACCAGCCAACAATATTCTCTACAGGCACAATTCCATACTGCATTTATCTAATGTGTATGTTATAGCTAACTCTCAAGTTTTTCTTCCTTCCTTTACTCTCCACATTTTCTTAACCAAACTATACACTGGCTTGTCTATTCTGAAAGCTGGCATAGCGAAGGGTTCTAGAATTTCTCCATAACTGTTTGTGTTGGCAATAGAGGTCACCTCGACAGCTGCCATGAACCGTACAGGTTCAGTAGATCTTGGGAATGGATATCAAATGCTCCCTCTAAACGCCCACATGAATGGCACAACGGTGTTTTCCATCAAGAAGATAAAACACGCAAAATATTGAAGTAGTAAGACAAGTTGGCTGCTTCATCATGATGAGTGTCAAACCAAAGTAGTCATGCAGTCTCTCCCTGCAGAAAGGAAAAGTAACTGAAACAGTCACGGTCACTGTAGTCAACCAAGCCATTCCAACAGCAGCAGAAGAACCCACCATGAGCCTTGGAAGGTGATATGATGACTCACTGAAAGACTCAAAGAGGGGGAAAGGAAACTAAGCAAATGGCAGAAGAAAGCCTGTAGACATTAAACCAGTGTGGGCTCCATGGCAAATATGAGCTCTTGTGTCTGCAGTTCATGCTGATCCCAAAGCTACTCTGGCCTCTTCAGCTGTACAGTATCAGCACCAGCATAGTGGAATCAATGGAAACCAAAATCAACAAATACAGAAAGAAATGGCTTGGTGTCCCACCTGATCTCCCTGACGTTCCATTGTGTTGCCGCCAAGCAAGGCTGATGCTTCCTCTAAAATTCATTCTTGAGGAGTGCAAAGTGCACAAAACAAGGTTAGTAACCATGCTGCAGAACTCCGGAGACAAGGTTGTGTGATCAGTTCAGCCCAAGCTTAAAGACTGACAGAAAAAGGAAAGTTCAGGGGGTAGCAGATGTGGCCGGTGTCGAAGGAAAATCTCAATATCAGGGAAATAGCAGGACACACACAAACCAACAGACACAGGCTGGGATCAACACAAATGAAGTGATGGTGAAAAGCAAAAATGAAAGCAAGAGAGAACGTGGTAATACACATCACACACAGTTGAATATACAAAAAGACTGCCATATAAGCGGAATCTGTGGATAATTGGGTGAGAGGGGGGGGGGGGGGGGGGGGGGGGCTTGTTTTACTTCTCTCTGTAACTTTCACGCACACGCACATGAATCTCGGATGCATTTTCACAAGTACGCAATACATGATCAACCCGCAAAACCTTTAATCAAGAAATGTGTACTATGACAACGGAGGAGAAAAACAAAACAAACAAAAAAACTTTCACGAACTTGAAAAGGCTTATGGATACCTCTCTGATTTATCAATAACTCTAGGGCAGCAGCATCACAAGGCATTCAGTGCTGGTCTCATAATGGGTCGACCCACTGTGTTATGGTCGACCCATTAGGTGACAGCTGTTTTGGCACAAATTGGGGTTGATCCGCTCCTCAGTTTCACGTAGCAACTCAAAACTGACAGGTGCTTTAATTCATAGCAGAGAAAAAAGCTGTGTAAAATCTTGGCCTGGGCAATTAAAGCTAACTCGACATATTTCAACGGGTATCAATACTTAAGATAAAAAGGTTTAAGAAAAAAAAAAGGAAAAAAAAAAGACTTGTAATCGTACAAACGATAATTCAGAACCAACAACTCTCGTTTTGATTTTTTAATAAATTCGACTCGATCATGCGAACATCAAATCAGTATAACAATTGTCCCTCACCATCTCGACCCCGGCCGGACTCCGATCTAAGGAACAAAACTGGATGACATAATATTAATTAATCTCACTGTCATTAAATTACTACTGATTCTTCAGCTGATCCTCGCATCGTCTGTGCATCCTGTTGTCATCATCGCTGTCATCGTTTCTGTTGCCTCTAGTTCCGGAGTTAGCCGTCGTCCATTATTTCATCTCGCTATGTCGGCGTTGTTAACTGCAGTGCGGACTTCGGTAAACTGCTGCGGGAACTTCCTATCTGAACATTTCCATCCGTTTCGCCAACCGGTTCCGATCCGACACCGTGGGATGACTCACAGTGTGACCAAGGGCATTCTATTTCTGCTGATGTGAAGGAATGCTCAGAGATGGTGATATGCTGATGGTGGGAACAGTCTTGAGTCAACTGGGCTTCCCGCCCCTCCCCCTCCCTAGCATCTTCCTGGATATAGTATAATTGCTTGTGATGACGATGGTCGCAGTTGTGCTGTCCCAATTGACTTGGGTGTCATGCTTGCATGCCTTCTTGCTAAGCAGGCGGGGTGCGGATGCCTCTGCTTCCAAACTCGAAGACAAGAAAGCTCATTTTCACAGATTAAAGATCAGAGGTAGGGGAGGAAGGCGAGGGAGGACACTGCAGCGAATTGCTGCCTTTGGTCTTAAGACTCTGACATGAAAGCACATCTCTCCAGGCTCTTTGGTAAAAGGGAGGGGGAGATGGGGCACTGCAGCGGAAGTCTTCTTGATCCTGCATAGCCTCTCCTAATCCAAGACAATGTGTGGCGTGACGAGGAGCCACATCCTCTTTGAGATGGTGCTAGAAACTGGATGGCTAAACATGGTGGATCTAGAGGGGTAAACCTTGAGAAAAAAAGGAGGAAGGCTATGCCCCCCCCCCCCCACACACACACTTCATCCTCATTTAGAAGGCATTGTGCTCAGATCCATCGGCAAATGGACACATCTTGACACTTACTAATCCATAACGCAGCTGTTGGGTCAAATAAGATGAATGAACTACCCACTGAAGATAGAGAATGTTGGCTGAGGGCGGCGGGTACTAGACCTCCTTTTCCCTGACGCCATTCCAAAGGAGAAAACCGGACATGTATGCAACTCACCAACTATGGCCATGCAGATGGATACAGGCCTACGACGGCATGGTGCTCGTCCTGCGACTGAACTGCAGGTGGTGACGGCACTGGATGCCCAGCCTCAAAGGGGTTCATCACGTACAACGACTTGTGAAGTGAAAAGATTGGCTGATACAAATGTGGCAACAACGGCAATCAAACATCCTACGACAGGAAACATACGCGGCCCAGAGTAAGGAGAAGTTGCTGGGATCGGCGACAGCGGACTTCACATACAACACTATACGGCATGGCCGGTCATGTAGAAGTTTTCTGCCACTCCTCCTCTCCCTCTTCCCCACTGTTGAGTACAAAAACCATAGTGGAATGAGACAAAGGTCGCAGAACAATCGTCTGATCCCTGCCCTACAGTTAGATATTACAGGGCCTGCCAGGACCCCCCCTCTCTCTCTCTCTCTCTCTCTCTCTCTCTCTCTCTCTCATCTTCATCCACTTCAGCGCAAGATAGGCGTTCCTATCTTCCACTGAAGTGGATGAAGATAAGTGATTGCTCGTTCATTTTCGTTGTCCTAATTGTTTTGTATCTTGCCTGAAGAAGACCTAAGAGGTTGAAACGCGTCGTGTTTTGTGTTGTGATTCGTTTGTCCACGTTTTTTTTTTGTTTGTTTGTTTTTTTTCGGTGCGCTAACACTAATACTTAAAATTCACTTTCATAAAATATCCCGGCGTCAACCCGGCCTGAGAGATACAAACACCTGCAGTGTTTGTCAGGAAATTTGACCAATACTCTCAGAGACGCATCCTTTAAGTGGATGAAACTCAACTGTGTGGTCTCAGTCTTCCCAAATCAGCTTATAGCAAACTCAGCCTTGGGTAGGAGCCGGTCGAGGAGACAAATCCCACAAATAAATGGCTCTGATGGGACTTGAACCCACGACTTCCCAGCCGGGATTCCTCAACACTAACCACTTCACCACGGCGGCTGGTTCACTGAAGCACATTCTGCAGGCCATACATCTTCTGGGTTGTCAGGCTTGCATGCAATCTGACCTGCCTCTTCTTTTTCGACCTGGTACTCACCTGTAGAACACACTGGAAGCATTGCCAGCAGGATTAACAGACCCAGTGCCCTATATCTTTCGCGCATTTGACATAAATTGTTCTATCTGTATGACGGCCTCTTTAGGAAGCTCAGTGTCTTGGCAACTGCCTTCATATCTGCTTCCCCTTGTGCCTCACAGGGCAGATTCATCTGCTCCTGGGTGTTTGGGATCCAGGCCTATTGTCTCTATGAGCTTGCGCAACTCACTTAGAGACTGTTTTGCAATTCTGAGAATTTTGTATCCTGAACTGCTTTTTCATCTGCGTCAGTTCCAGCCTTTGTTGCAGCTTGAGGCCAGTTGATTTCCATCAGAGCTCGGGGGGTTATCGGTCTGTGTGTCAGTCTCGATTGCTGTTCGAGGCTAATGGTCGGTTGGTTGGTTGGTTTGTTGGTTCACTTACTATTCTGTTCATCTGCTGTTTCTAGACTCTGAATAAAGTTTGTCATTGGAGCAATGATTTCGGTAGAATAAACCAAAGCCAAGACAGAACAAAACGTAAGGAAAGGGAAGGCAGAGTGGTGATGAAGGGGGTGGGTGGGTGTGGTGGTGGTGGGTGAGGGTGGGGGTGGGGGATAGCGGATGGGATAGGGTGGTAATTGGCAACTGAACAGGGATAAAATGAAAGAGTTCACAAGAATCGGCCAAATATATTATATTAAAGATGAGTGGCCAATTTAAGAACATTTGGAAACATTTTTTTCTCTCCCAAAACTGCCAACGTCCGAAACCTGCAACACATCCTCAACGACTTCTGTGTGAAAAAATGTCCTATTTGTTCACTAAGAAGTAAAATGTGTTCAGCTGTCAATTCTGCATTACATATGCAACTGATTTCATTGCAGTACTTTGAGGATGGAGAATTCCAGTGTAATTTGAACGATAAACCTTTGATAGGTTATGCAGGACCTCTTACATCTAATAAGAAGGATTCACTTATGTCAGGATGAGGAAAAAGCTGACATGTCTTTCAAGGGCCTAATCATGATTCCAAATCTCAGTTCGCATGACACACATAACAGTTCAACAACTTCACTAACACTTCCCCGTTTCGCAAAACGATCAGCAAGTTCATTGTAAATAATCCCACCATGCAAAGCAATCCAACAAAAATCAATGCTCATTCCTCAAGTTGGCCTGTTAGAATGTTAAGGCGCGTGTAATGTAGCTCTTCATCCCTAGCTGGTTTGTCTGTCCAAGCTTTTCAGACTGGTCAGTCAATTCGTAGGTGGCGGTGTGGTCACCTCGATTTCTGTCAATCGGGTTTCTTTCTGAAGAATTTGGTAAAAAGACATAACCCGAAACTGGTTGACAGTCACCCGAAAATGGTCAAATGCAAACAAAACAAAGACATGGGACCGATCGGCACCAGTTACTCCTATAATAATTCACAACGCAGTCAGCTACCTCTGTTGCAGAAGACTCCAAGAAGAGTTGATGACTGATAACCCCATTTTGTTAACCCGGAAGTAGTTAAAGTATTTTGAACCAAAATGGATTCTCAAGGTAAGCACGTGTGTATGGGGAAAAAAAACAGGAAAGTTTAATGGAAGAATCTATATAATCGACGAACATAGTGAAAAAAAAAGGCAAAATAGAGGTGTGATGTTGACAAATGGCTACTTTCCCCCATCTGTGTGATACTCCAGAGGTACGTTGTGCAGTTCTAAAGTCCGTCGCGAGTAATGAATGAATGGTGATTTTTATCTTACCATGGTGATAACCATGATCGTCAGTAGACCGTAGATGATGATTTATGGACATAGTATGGAAATGAAATGACAACAAACAAACTACAAATAAGCGACTACGAAACAAAACAAACAAATAACAAAAACAAGACGACTAGAACAGACGGTGATTGGTAGGCAACATCCACATTTACCCCCTGTGCTCATCTGCGTGAAGTACGCAAAAGCAGCTTTCCCAAAGTAGCGTAACGACAGGAGTAGCATGCTGATGATAGGTATGCAGGTTGGAGAAAGTTGTTTTTCAGTACTACAAACAAAAGAGTACACGGGTGTAAATGTTGATATTGCTGATTGGTGACGGCATTGATGTTTTATCTTCTTCAGTTAAGGGCCCATGATCAGTCGTTTTGGCACTTAAACTGACTTGACTTGACTTGAATCAATGATTTAGGCCTCTCCTGAGGCCTGTTCACATTCTAAAAACTGTCACTGACTTGGTTGCATGCGTGGCGAGCGTGGGTGAACCAAATCAGTTGGTCTGGCAAGACGGGTTGTGCAGACCAGGTAGGTTCCTCCACTTATCCTTAAACAAATAAGAATGTGTAGTGATGCACGGTTTCTGTGCACATAGGCGAGCTCAGCGGAAGTGCACCTCACGTGAGAAGTGTTCACTGACAGGTAAACAAGCAGACGAACTCCAGTAGTACGATACTCGGGGCTTGAACTATTTGAAGAGAGCGGACCGGCTAACTTGTAGAACTTTAGTTAAGGAGCTTCGTCATGCTGAAAATAACACTAGTGACAGACCAGTTCTAGGGCGTCCAGTTAATAGGAGACAGTTCTACCCTAGCACTGCGAGAGAACAGCCGTAGACGGTTACAATGGCAAGGACGGCTTTGACAGGATCACTGCTGGGCACGGAGACTGACGCTGACAGAAAGACAGTGACTGTGGCAGACTCGACTTGGTAGTTGGTGCCATTGAAGGGCTTGGGGAAAGAATCCTGATGAAACCCCCAAGCCAGAGTCTGGACTGACCAGGTAAGGTAGAGTGTGTGTGTGAGTGTGCAATTGCTCAAGTATAAAAACGAACTTCTCCAAAGTGTAGGGAAAACACTTTAGATGTGTCAAGTCCAGAGTTTTGTCCTTTGCTTTTCTTGCAGACCAGGGTGATGGGTTGGGGAGTTCAGGAGGTGGAAAGGAGGATAGAGGAGGTTGCTCAGTGTGTTATACAGACTTGTGCTCTCCACACATTTGGTGTGTTATGTGTATAGGCCTGCACAGCTTCTGTTGACAGGCCATTCCATTCCCTGATTGCTATCGGAAGGAGGGAGGAGTATCATGCTCTTGATTGATTGAGGAAGAGCTGCTGGTCACATCCTTGATGCTGCCAACAGGGGAAGGGAACAAGTTTTGCTTGCAGGCTGGGACTGTGGACAAGGCTTATGCGGATCTTATGCAACATGAACAGCCTGGCTATTTGCTGTCTGATGTCCAGTGTTGGCATGCCCTGTCTCAAGCATGAGGAGAAAATATGCTGCCTGTCTCTGCACTGCCTCCATCTTGATGATGTTCTTCTGTGTGTAGAAGACCCATATTCCAGCAAGGGATACACAAAGGGTTTGTAAGTTCACTCTTTGATGCTGGTGCTGCAGATCTGTAGATTTTGTCTGAGGAACTACAGGGTCTTGTTTGCCTTTGCATGGAAGGCAGTCATATAGTCGTCCCAGTTAATTGTCAGTAGATGATAATTTCAGGGTTTGTGGATCTCATGACAGTATCCAGAGTGTGTCTATGCAGCACATAGGAGTACTGGAGTGGTTTTCTGCTCCTGGTGATTGTCAGAGTTTGACATTTATCACCTGGGATGAAACTTCATGTTCCAGCTCTTCTCCCAGTGAGCTAAGCGGCGGCAGTCTTGATGTAGCTGGAGTTAATCAAGATAGATGGAGTCATATTATCTGCAAACAATCTTGCTGTTGAGCTCAGGCTGTCTGGCAGATCACTAATGTGTGCCAGGAACAAAAATGATCCTGGTATTGAGTGTCGAGGTACTCCTGATCTCATGCCAACATCATATGAGAAGACTGACTCTGGTCTCTGAGAAAGTAGGTGAACCAAGTGTGAGTAATCCATGACACTTTAGCATTGGACTTGTACATTCATTTAACATCAATAACTTTCTAATAAAACCAAAAAATGTATTAAAAAAACCCTGCATTCTTTGTTTTCATATTTTAACATTGTATTATATTAATCCATTCAGACACAAATAGATGTCTGTAATGAGACAACTAACCCAGCATTATTTCATATTTTAACATTGTATTATATTAATCCATTCAGACACAAATAGATCTCTGTAATGAGACAACTAGCAAAATGATTTGAGTTAATGATGCCACTAGTGTTTATCCCTGCTGCAGATGACATGGATATTCCCCCCCTGGTTGAGGATAACATGGAGCACGATGATGATGACGACAATATCGGATGGGATGACGGCGACGACGATGTTGGAGAGGGAAATGAAGACCTGCTTCAGGGACCTGTCAAGTGTTTGTTTTGTGACAGCGTCTTGAACTCGGCGCTAGAAGTGTTCTCCCATTGCACCAGCTGTCACAACTTTAGCTTGGTGTCATTCTGTAGAAGGTGGTCTCTGGATTGTATTGGCTACATCAAGCTGATCAACTTCATCAGGTTACAGGTGAGGAAGTGAGCTCCGGCTGTCAGAGGAATGTTCATGATTTACTGTTGGCTGGGAGTAGGTTTTGTGTTGTTCATCTTGTCAGTGATGTGTACACTTTTTGAAATAACCTGTTAGATGCTCCTCATATTTTTCTGTAAGGAGAAGGGACTCCCCCTCTCTTTTTTTTTCTCTTTAATTATTTATATTTTTTGTTGATTTACTTTATCATTCCCCCCCCCCTTCCACTTATTTGCTTTTTTCATTTTTCAATGTATATTAATTCTTTTTTTTATACTGAACTCATAACACCCATGGAAGTTGGTACTACACTTGAATGTAAGTGTGTGTGTGTGTGTGTGTGTGTGTGTGTGTGTGTGTGTGTGTGTGTGTGTGTGTATCTATTCTATATAACTAATTGTATATTCACTTGTGTACATAGACACATGCATCTGTGCTCTCTGGATGGATACACCATTACATGCATTGATCTGTGTAGGCTTATGTACATGGGTGTGCATTTATGTATAAATCTGAAGAAAAAAAATTAGAAAAAAAGAAAAAGAAATAACCTGTTAGAGACAGGTCACTTGATGGAATGATTAATTTTTCATTTTGTATTTCCTGGGTTAGTTACATCAGTATTGTTTCTGCTGCCTTAGCACCCAACACCAGATGCCCTGAAACAGATGCAACCTGGACCGGGCTTAGCATCGTGCCCATGGAACGAAGACTGCTTCATGAAACCTGCTGATCCTGAGGACCTCTTGCTTCAGTTTGGTTGGTCACTTTTGCATATGTGGTGAACTATAGTATGCTGGCACTTGTCCATTATGGCCCTCAGAATTCCTTCAAGTCTGGGTCTTTAATCACCGGGTGACTACTCTTGTATCTATAGGCAAATACAAAAAATGTGCCAGACAAAACAAGCCTTTTAAAGGAAGCCAGTCTTTATTTGGGGAATACGGGCGGGTGGGGGTGGGGTTAGGGATGGTGGAATGATGGGGGATAGGGTTGATGGGAAAGAGCGGTGAAGGGAGATGTGTGTATTGGGTGGTTTGACTCTGTTAGCACCAGCCGATTGAAAAGAGAGACTCACTGATGTGCTTTGTGACTATTTCAAGGAATCTCTACATGCATTGTTTTCTGAGTAGACAGCAGTTTAAATTTGTTAAAAAAATTAGATTTAGTTCAAGGTATGTTGGAGGTAAAAGATGAAAAAAAGCACATGAACTTGATCTTTCTGTCATTGATCCTTTTGCTGTGATTATGAGCAAGCAGCATGGCAAAAGTGGAACCTGTCACTAGTGTCAGTAACAACTCCAAAAGAACTTTGTTTCTTTTCTTAGAAACGATGGCAATATTCATGTTCTTGCTTGGATCCTGGATGATGCTGGCAGCTAAGGCAATGAAGCAGCTGACCAGCTTGCCAAGAGTGTGTCAAGTTATGAACTGCTAATGATGTGTGTTCCCTTCACGGACCTCAAATCACAAACCCAAAAATATGTCTAAGACCTCTGGCAAGAAGAACAGAAAACACAGACTAACAGTGAACTCTCTCAGAACCACCCAGTCGAAAAGGATTCCTTCCATCTCTCTGCAGAAACATAAAGGGAAATGGTGTTGTGCAGATGACATTCTGGTCACAGCTGTTTACACATTTTCACCTTTCGAAGAGCCAGGAGGTTGCGTGGTATATATGGTGAAATAAACCGCTCAGCGTTACATTTCTTTTCTTGATTAAGTCTTAATAGTGTGTTCGATTAAAGACAAACGTTTTACTGTGGATTCTATGAAGAATTATTCAGAGACGTTCCACCAGGTGAGGTTTGAACATTTTTTTCAAGTGAATCAAGTATGTTCCATTTGATCTGACAACCCTTTCATTGCCATTCGCCGTTGGGGTGCCACAGAAGCCATTTGGTACCACAGGAATGCTGTGTCTTTGTGTTTGTTTGTGTATTTCTGTTCAGGTTTCCTCTCATATTTGAATGCAACATGGAATAGATGAGTTGTATCATACTTATTATGGGATTTTCATGATTGCTACCAATTGGTTTAGTGGTTCAAAAGTTTTTAGCCCAATAAAGCTAATACCCTTCAGTAGCTTTGCTGTGCAGCTGGTTTTCAGAATTGCTTGCAGCTTGGGGATCACTGGCACTGAAAGGGTTTCATGTGATTGATGATAACACATTGTTTTAGACCAGTCTGTCAGTTTCAGCTCTTAACTTTGTTTGATACTTAGTCTTTGGCATTTTTAGGTTGTAGTTCCATTTTCATTTACTTTTGCTGCCTGGATATCATAATTATGTGTGGTGGGCTGGACTGTAAACAGCATGACCATTAATTTGGATTGTGCATAGTTTTTTTTTTTTTCCCATTTTAACTGTATTTTACAGCCTTGATAGGAGCTGGGTGGTTGGTTGGGCTATAACACTATAAGAGGTAACTGAACTGAATTCAAAACCCTTGAAACATTGGGTTTTTAATGGGAGAGAGTCTTAAAAGCGAGGTAATTTTTATGTCTGTTCCTGTAATGTAAAGAGAAAGAAAACTATTTCAGATTGAAAAAAAAGCCTCCCCCCCCAACCCCCCCCCCCCAACCCCCCCTTGGTAGTCCAAGACCACCGTTTTGGATACTTTTGTGAGCAGTTTTTCTATTTATTTTGTCTGGCTTTTTATTCCACACAAATTTGTAACAGTATTTTTGTAAAGTCTGAAAAAAGTGTCAGGTGGGTTAGGTAGTAATATCCACAAATGGATGAGTTTTGATAAAATGAGCGATTTTAAAACTGCCACTCTGCCCAAAGGAGTTAGTTGTCTTCTCACCCAAATCTTGAACAAATGTTTCACGTCCGCTAATTTTTCAGAATAATTAATATCTGCACAGTTTTGCAAATCGTTGGTAAATCAGATTCCAAGAATTTTGAATTTTTGTGGGTTCCACTCCATACCTAAATGGTCCATGGAACAGCAGAATTTTTACAGCTCCCCAACCAAACAGCGCTCCCCAACCAAACAGCGCTAGTTTTTCCAGGATATATAACCCCGATATTCGACCAAACATTTCCAGTACGTTTATACATGTTTCAGATGATTTTATGTCACCTGCTAAAAGAAATTCCGTGTCATCTGCATACTGAGAGAGCTTATGTTCGACTGTATCTATAACTATTCCACGTATGTTTACATTTTCCCGAATCATTAATGCTAGAATTTCAACACATAATAGGAATAAATATGGCGATAGTGGATCACCTTGTCTGCATCCACGGTCTATCTCAAACCAACTAGAAACTTGACCATTAACAAGGACACAAAACAAAATGCCCTTCCTCCCCCCTCCCTCCCCCCGTACGCACATGCAAGACCCAAAACTCTGTTGATCTTGTGTTCATGTCTGATTTCTGTTTCTGATTTTATGCCTGATGATAAGGTGATTATTAATCAGTAATCACTTGAGGGATAGATGACATGATTACTGATTTGAACTGTTCCTGGAAAATGTTTCTGGAAAGGAATCAATCAGTCGTTAAAGATCACACACCACACACACACACACACACACACACACACACACACACACACACACACACACAAACAATGAAACACACACACACACACACACACACACACACACACACACACACACACACACACACACACACACAAACAATGAAACACACACACACACACTCGCACACTTGTGAGCCTCCGTATAGTAGTATTGTATGATTGATCTATGGAAGAATAAAGTGATGTAGAAATGAATAGTATTTTCTTACATTTTGTTGTCGGTTCTATCCTAGTTGTATATACATTTGATGTATACTTTAATTGCATATTTGAATGATCTTTTATAGACTGCTTAAAGACTTGAGTGCTTGTGGCAGTGGCCTCCTGTCTTGTGTACTTCAAACGCAGTGTGTGTGTGCCTGCAGTGGTTCCACACCTCACTTTTAATAACAGTCTCCGATCTCTCTCTTGGTCTCTCTGTCTTTGTAACACACGGTCCTCGCAACTTCCTGATCTCTGTGATTGTATGCATATATATATGTTCTCTTATAGAGTTCGAGTAGATAGTATGAATAGTTGTAGTTTAGGCGGCAATATTGCCTCCAGTCCACTCTCGTGCTTGTATGAGATCCTCAACAACTGACCACAATATACTGCAATCATGATTTGATTATATGTACATCTGTCATTCTTACAGATATTGACTCCGAAGACTGTCTTCAGGAAGGTAAGATTTGCCAGTTGGAATGTAACGGGGCATGACATTTGACACTGTTACAGACATCGAGTCCGAAGACTGTTGCCCAGGTGAGGTACCAGAGATGGCAGTAGGAACTTCCTGTGCTCCTGGCGCTGGTCCAGGGACAGAAACAGCTGATGAAACTATTGCCATCAAGGCCAGCGAGTTGCAGGCTTTGATCAGACGGGTCAGCGAGGCTGAAGCGAAAGCATCGGCATTAGAGGCTGACCTGGAAAGGGCAGTCGGCGATTTGAATGCTGTCAGGTAAAGTATGAAACACAGGTTTACCCACTCCCCCCCCCCCCCTCCCCCCTTGTAAAATGCATTAATTTATTTTCATTATGAAATCCTGTCATTCCATTTTTTTCCTTCTTTTTCGTCATCCCTTTTTCTCATGTTCTTCTGGCATCCCCCTTGTCTCTGCCATTTTTCCAGTTTTTTATGCAGTTGAAGGGACAGAAATATTCTTTCTGGGTTGGCCAAATTTTGGGTTTACCAAATAAAGCTGTTGGTACCAGTTATTTCATTCGTGTTGGTCAGTGATTTGACATGTTCAGTTTCAAATTAATTTTACTTGACTGTGAATTACTTGCTCACATCCCTGGCATGTTTTGTCTGGTGCATCATCAGCGCAGTACCATCACAGCTCACTGTATAACATGCAAATTCAAATGCTTTGGTTGTGACTGTCACAGGAATAGGGCTCAGGACCTTATAGGCTTGGGGGCTGATTACCAGGCTGAGGGGCCTAGCGGACAGAGACATAATGGTATAGCATGTGATGGAAAGGAGGCTGATGGCGTGACTACAATGACTGTCAACTCTGTGGAGCGGCTGTCTTTGGAAGAAGACGAAAGTTATTTTTCTGGTTACGGCAACGTGGACATCCACGCTGAAATGCTTCAGGTACACAGTAACTTATGATATCTTCTGGAAAGCTATGTAGGGGTCAGTTGTCTGAAATGCTCCAGGTAGACAGTAACTTATGATGTCTTCTGGATACCTACGTAGAGATCAGTTGTTTGAAATGGAAAAAAAAACCCAACAAAATGTCCATTCTGTTTCATGAATACATACAAACAGCAGTAGTGATCATGATTATGAAAAGAAAGATTCTTTTCAAAGAGGGAATGGTAGGTAAAATAATATTGGAAACAGATCACATGATAGTGTGATTGTGTTAAGAGACCATGATCCAGGTGTTAAAGTGTTAGAAGAGTAATTGGGAGAGAAAATAGTTTTTAAAACAGATGACATGATGATTCTTTTTTGTTTTGTTTGTGTTGTTTGTTTATTTTCTAATAGATTCTGATCCGTTCTATTAAGAGTAAGAAGCTGCGTTTAAATCATGAGTGAGACAAAAGGTATTTTGGAAGGTCACCACCCACCAGGAAAATAACAACCGCGGCGGCAGATGGCAAAATTAATTAACATAGAATTCGTCATTGTGTGAAGGGGCCACTTTTAGTTTTTGAGAAAATGTCTGAAAGTGTGTATTGACACATCTTGATGAATCTTTTTTAAAATTCATTTTATTATTATTATTTTTTTTTTGCTGCCTCATCTTCCTTGCCACTTCAGTGGCATTGCCTTCATTCCACTCCTTCCTGCTCCCCATCCACAGCCACAACCAGGCTTTTTCCACTACAGCTCCAGCACTGGCAGTCCACGGGGAGCAGTTGGTGTCAGGTCGACATGAGGCAACCCAGCAAAGGAGACACTGCTCTGCTGTACACTACACACACATACAGTGATTAAACAAGATGCAAAGCATATAAACGTACTCCCAGTTTATCTTGAATACGACGTCACAATCAAACATGCGTCATAATGTATTTCATCACTTCAGCTTATGACACAAAGAAGCTTTGAAGTAATTTTTTTTGTTTTGTTTGCGTAACCGTTTTGGGCCATTATAGTCGTTAGTAATGGTTATTCTGGTAAAACAAAACATCGGGCATCATCCGTGACCCATAATGAACATACCTACAAATTTTTTTCAGAAAGATCGGCCCAGAAGTTTTGACCATGGACAGACAGACAGACACACACACAGACAGCATTTCTTCGTTCCCATCCTAAAGTACTCCCTGTTCTATAAGAACTGGGAGTACAAAAAAAAAAGGCACAGCTAATGTTAGGTAGGCACTCAAGGTCCAACCAGCCTGTGGGCTAATGCGTAGGTCAGATATCCACAAAGTTGTAGCCATGAGACCCTCTTCTTCAATTCTCTCATCTTAGTTTTTAATTCATTTATCCATCAGCTTAAAATCATGCACAGTGTGGTCTCAAAGCTTAGCGGATGTGGTGTAGCGTATATGGACTAGTCTGCATGCAGTGACGCCTCTTTGATGAAACTGAAACTGAAACTGCACTGCTCTCGAATCACTCTGGTGGTGTTCAGTGATGTCTGTTCTGATACAAAGTTCACAGGTCACCGCCCACTAAGCCCCCTCCTGATGATAATGACCATTTAGTCACAGAGCCTGTGTATGTATGGGTTCCCCTTCAGAGGGTGCCACTACATATTTCCAACGACAGTTCCCATGACCTTACTGATGATACTGGCAAGCAAAATTACTATCATGCCTTTTGCATCTTGTGCCTTTTCAGAATGCTGTCTTTATCAAGGAATGATGCTCATTATCATTTTTCCCTCCCATGAAGCCATAGTGCAAATTTACGTAAATTTAACTTCAGAGAAAAAGTTGTTGTACCCTGACATTAGAAGTACCAGTGGAAATAAGAAAAATGCAGGGTGTGTGCTTTCTCCATGGTTCTCCATGGTTCCTGTCATCAAAGATCTGTTTTGTACATGCATGATTTAGTCTTTACAGGTTTGGTAAATTTGTGCAGGTGTGTGTGTGTGTGTGTGTGTGTGTGTGTGTGTGTGTGTGTGTGTGTGTGTGTGAGAGAGAGAGAGAGAGAGAGAGAGAAAGTGTGTGTGTGTATGAGAGAGAGAGACAGAGAGAGAGAGAGATACAGAGAGAGAGAGCGAGAGCGAGCAAGCTTTATGAGAGGGCATGTGCTGCATGAGACACCATCTTGAGTTTGTCCAGGTTGCATGAAACTAAGATCACATAATGCCTGAGAGGCTGCCTTAAGTTTGTGTTTTACAAGTATGGAAGTTGTAATTGTCATAGCTACTGTAAAGTTCAGACTATAAGCCGCGACTTTTTTCCCCAGCTTTAAACCCTGCGGCTTAAACAACGATGCGGCTTATTTGCGGATTTTTCCGATTTCAGAAGCATCACACCCTCGTCTATTCTTAGCTTCTCTGTAACTCACCATATTGTGTTTACTGTTAATGAATTTTTATGATGCTTTTAACTACGATTTTCGCTGTAATCGTGTAATGGAATCAGTAACCCGTTCAGAAATACAGGAATCGACATAAGTAAAGCCCATTACTGATATCTTTTTTCATCAGTTTGTCTTCTACAAAAATACGATCGCTTCGAACGGCGTAATGTGTGGGCCGTTTCCGACCTGTTTAATCTTGACTAACACTAGCTGAATTACGAACAAAATAACTCAGCATTGGCACGGTATTAAGCGAAATAAAACAATCGAATCGTTTCATTAATGTTCTGGTTTGTTATTATATGCGTTATCTTACCAAGTGCGTCTTGCAATTCAAAAACGATTAGCGCATTCGACTCGGTCATTGTCAGACCTTGGCTTTGATCCGCCATTGTTGAAATCGTGGACAGGGAGTGAAGGTTTGCATTTGATACCTTCGCTTTGATTGGCTTGCGCTTTCGAGTACTCAACCAATCGCTTAGCTTGATACACCAATGAATGCAGGAGAGAACTGCCTTTCTAGTGCATCGTTAATGTGTTTGTTTTTTTTTTGTATTTCTTTTTAAAGTAATGATGTTGGAAAGACAACACTTGTAAGAAGCCTCATAAAAACTTCGATTCTAATTGATTTAAAACACATCGTACTGAAAAAAAAAAAAGACTGAAGTAAAGCTGGAAACATGCTCTTGTATTCTGACCTATTTAAACACCAATGAATGCAATGAACACATTGTATGTGTTGATTTTCGACACTATGTTAACTCAACGCTCGGCCAGCTGCCGCCTGCGGCACATCGGACTGTGCAGCTTATAAACCAGTGCAGCTTATTTGTGAAAAAAGTTAAGATTTTAAAAAAATTTAGTGGGTGCGGCTTATATACAGGTGCGCTCAATAGACCAAACTTTACGGTACATAGAAATCAGACGTAGAGTGATCAGCATAAGTTTTTAGGTCTGAAGTGTACCCTCCACAGGACAAAGTTCGCACAGAGAGCTACCGTGACTTCATCCTGGGCAACCCAGAGGTCTTCCAAGGCAAGACGGTCCTGGACGTCGGGTGTGGGACTGGCATTCTGTCCATGTTCGCTGCTAAAGCGGGAGCAGGTCATGTGATAGGTGTTGACCAGTCTGACATCATCTACAGTGCCATGGATATTGCTAGGTAATGTAGATAAAGCCAAGACTTCATTTTGATATATTTATATTCAGGGAATAATGATTGTTCACTTCCGTGCTTTCCAATATTAGATAACTGACTTGTTGATTTTTGTTTCACTTCGACATTGTTTTCAACCTGCCATTTCCATTGAAGAAAAAACAACAGTAAACAGCAAAACAACAACAACAGCGATAACAACCACAGCAACAACAAGAACACGCACATACACATACACACACATACACACACACACACACATGCACACACACAGACACACACACGCACGCACGCACGCACATGCACACGCACACGCACACACACACACACACACACACACACACACACACTCATGCACACATGCACACTGAAAAAGGTTTGATTGACAACTTTGTGAAGAAGTTTGGTTCCACATTACTTGTTTGAACAGACATTCTGACACAGTGTTCCCAGATACATTTCCTCCACATGTCCATATGCATCCTTTCTCCTACCCACCCTTCCTCCCTCCCCTCATCTGCCTTTCTGCCTCCCTCTACCTCCTTTCTCCACTGACCACATCCCTCGAGGTTGATAAGTTCCAGATCACATCTCCCCCCCCCCCCCCCCCCCCCCCCCCCCCGCGTGTCCCATCCACCCCTTCCCTTTCTCTCTTTCTTCCCTTCTCCCGCTCTTAGTTTCTAAACTGTTTTCATTTCTGGATTCCTTTTATTGAATGTCATTCTCATGCTGGCTGCAATCTGGAGAGTATCGTCTAGCACATTTTCTGCCTTTGTGTTTTTTTGTGTGTTGTGTATGAAATAAGTGTTGCTTTGCAAACTGTTTTGTGTGTTCATGAGTATTTTGCTTTGTTTTCAGTTACGCTGCTGCGTTTTTATTTGACTATGTAAAGAGATGTTCCAGAATGGTCATATCATCAATTGCGCTGATTGAAAGGAAGTGGAAGTACTTCTTTTTGTGAATAATTATGAGGAATCGTGAGAAAAAAAACTGGTATGGGGAAAGTGGGTCGAATCAGATGATTTCTTTCGATCGCCTTCTCATGTTGCCGTTAACCCCCCTCCCACTCACACCCCGTGAACATTCTCCGCCCATTCAGGCATCATTTATTCTCTAGAGATTTATTTATAGCTGGTGGACCCCCCCCCCCCCCCCCCTTGAACCCCCACACACACCCCTCGCTCCCCTGTTTCCTACTCCATGCCCCCTTCTCTAACATTCCTGTCCCCATCTCGAAGCCCCCTGCCTCCCTCTCCACTCCTTTTTAGACCATTAGACATCAGTTGTTCTTTTTTTTTCTGCCATCTGTTAGGTCCTCTCCTCTTTAGTCCGTTGAACACCAGTTTTTTTCCCCCCGCCAGTGTAAGTAGGTTCTTGGGGCAAGGGAATAACCGTACTTATAGTGACTCATCGTGATATGAAAAAAAAAAAAAAAGAGCTACAGAGGTTCATTTAGTCTGTTGGGTGATTGTGTAATCTATATTTATGTATTGGTATATTCATATCTGTTTGTCTATATTTGTTGTTAAAGAGAAAATGGACTGGACCAGAACATCACGTTTATCAAGGGAAGGATGGACCTGGTTCAGCTGCCATGTGAAAAGGTAACGGTGATTCTCTGTGACGTTTTTATGTGGGGAGGAAAGTGGGGTAGGCGGGTGGGGGGGGGGGGGGGGGGGGGGGGGGGGGGGGGGGGGGGGGGGGGGGGGGGAAGAGTGAGGAGAAGGAGAGTAAGTGAAATATCTATCATGTATGCTTATTTTGGAATATGCGTGTGTGTGTGTGTGTGCTATTAATTTCATTCTTGATATGCAAGTCTTACCAGAAAGAATACTGATTTTGTCAGATTCCAAGTCTGCTTTAACGGCTTTACACCTTCAAAATACATCAAGTCGTCCTGATCTCGTCAGTGAAATTTTATTTTCATTTCACCAGTTAATGATGCGAGGTTCTAAAATAACATTATTATGGGTACCCGGTCACTGCAATCTTCGAGGGAATGAACTGGCTGATACCTGTGCAAAAGAGGCTTCAATGTGCAAATCGAATACAGTTGTATGTGATATTCCTTATTCGGTTCTTGAAATAAACAGTATTCTAACAAAAGCACTCTGGGACCAGAGAAGAACACAGTACCTTGAAGCTGCCATTCAGAAGAACAGATGGGATTTTTCTGCACCCAGCAGTCATTGTATAAGTCCGCCAGGTTCTATTCCGAATCGAAATTTATTGCACAGAAGACGGGTGGATGGTTGGTTAGGCAGGTTTTTAAAACCATCTCCTTTGTGTGTCTGTGGTCAAAACCTTAATGTATCTCATTTTTTACTTGAATGTTCATTAACAAAAGCGTATTTTCAATGTCTTCATGATAAAATTTTGTGTAAAAATCTACCTTTAACATTGCATAGTGTTTTTTGTCCCAACCCAGAAAATGGGTGGAGTCTAGCCAGTTTGGCTGTAAATCTGATCAAGTCTCATCCACTTGGCAGATTTTTCTAACGGATATTTTTTTTTTTTTTTTTTTTTTTAAATTTGTGTTTCTTTTTTGGTTTAGTGGTCTGATGTACATGTACAGCAAAGAATTTGTTACATGACATAGCTGTCTGACTCTCACGTGTACTAGGTCGCATTATTCCATTTACAAAACTTTTGCATAGGTTGTGCGCGCGCTAGAGAGAGAGAGAGAGAGAGGGGGGGGGGGGGGACTTGGTTTTGTTTATATGTGAGTGCATGTTGTGCGTATGTATATATGTTTTTTGTGTGGATATGTTTTGAGTGAGTGTAGGGGAGGGGGGCGGTTTGTGCGTGCGTGTGTGTGTGTGTGTGTGTGTGTGTGTGCGCGCGCGCGTGCGCGCGTGCGAGAGAGAGTTTTGGTTTTTATTTGTTTGTCTGTGAGTGAATATATGTGCGTGCTCGCATACACGTGAGTAGGGGGAAGGGGAAGCGTGGTTTTTGTGAGTGTGTGTGTGTGTGTGTGTGTGTGTGTGTGTGTGTGAGTGTGTGTGTGTGTATGTGTGTGTGTGTGTGTGTGTGTGTGTGTGTGTGAGTGATTGGATGGTGTATGTTTTTGTGTGCATGTGTTTTGGGGGGGGGGGGGGGGGGGGGGGGGTCTTTCTTTTTTTTTAAATTTTATTTTATTTTATTTTTATGGTGTTCTGAGAGAGAGAGAGAGAGAGAGAGAGAGAGAGAGAGATTTGATTTTCAGTACAGTCAAGATGTAATTTGCTTTATTGTTACAATTTCTGATTTTTATTATGTTACTTACAAATGTTAAATGTTTCCCTGTTAATCTTCCTTTATGATTTTTATGTCGTTCAGATGTTATTTGTATTATTTTCGTTTTCTCATTAACTTATTAAGGTTTTTCTTTTTAAAATGTCAGTACAACACTATGTTAATCTGACAGTAAATGGTTTCAGTCAGTCAGTGTGTGTGCGCGCGTGTGCACACATTTTTTCTGAGTGTCCCTATCTTATCCAAACATTTCTTTATTGCTGAACTTTAACAAAAATAGGTGTGGGGTGCATATTGGAATGAATAGGCTGTGTGGGTGGATGCAGGCTTATAAATGCAAGGGTATTTTGTAGCCTGTGGGCTGCTTTGTCAATTGTTTACCATCAGTTTACTGAAAGTCATTTCAGGGACATGTATGGGAATATGAAGTTAAACGTATATTAAAACCTTGTATGATTAACTTCAGGATTTGCGGTCATGTGTTTGTGTGTGTGTGTGTGCGAAAACTGCATAGAAATTGAAAGCTCACGGTTTGGTCAGTTATGATGAACTACAAGATTAAAACAATAAGTTCAACTGATGAAAGTTTCTTGTTTCCTTCTCTCTCCAGGTGGATGTAATAATATCAGAATGGATGGGATACTTCTTGCTGTTCGAGTCCATGCTGGACACTGTCATTGGTGCGCGGGACAAATTTCTAGCAGAGGGTGGCAGGGGTAAGCCTGTCTTTATGGGTGTGCCTGATTTCTTTCCTTGCTGTCTGATTTTTTAAAGTTTGATATTCATAATGAACAAGAGGGTATCTCTCGCTCCTATGATGAAATAGATACATGCCCATAACTCCAGAGGAACACTGCTTGTGACAGCAGATTGCTAAGCAGAAATGACAGTACACGAAACAAACAAGAAAACATCCCCAGAAAAGAATGTTCCACTTCCAAGCTTGCGCATCTACCCTGTACCTGACACATCTACACACAACAGCAAATTAGAGAAACGAACAAACACAAAATCAACTTTTTTTCAAGACTGGCCCAGCCCTTTTAATTTTGAATAGTCAAACACACACACAGATGAACAGTAACAGATACAGGTGAACTCAATTTGATTGGTATGAAACGATTCGCAAATGAGGCAGGGAACAGCAAACAGTACATAATAAACAAGCAGAGTATCTTGCTCCTATGATGAAATGCATACACACTGCTTATGACACCAAATCGCCTAGCAGAAGTGACAACACATAGCACACAGAGCAAACTAGGAGACATCAGCTTGGAACATCCTTTTTAGGAGGCGGTATACATTTCATCATGGGAATCAGAGTTGCCCTACTTGTTCATTATGTACTGTTTACTGTTCCCTGCCTCATTTATAAATTTTCTTTGATATTCATGTTTACCAGGGATTTCTGGTATTTCCTCTATGGAAATTGTGAAATAACGGAAGAAAAAAAAAAGTTTCTCTGGAATGATGTATGCCCTTCCAGTTCATCTGAAGTAGACGAGTTCTGGACGCTGGCCTTTTTCAGAGATTTTTGTAGTCAGCTGTTTTGCAACCTGATGTGAATTCAAAGTGGTTGGACAGACTTCCTGAAAATTTGCCCAGATATTTTGGAAGGCCTTGATTTACACGTGACATAATTTTGAAGATTGCAGGAAAACAAACAAACAAAAAAAAAGCATGCAAAGAAAAGAAGGAAATTTGCAGATGGGTTGAAATTGTCTGGGAGGTAATGTACTGGATAGTGTTTGGAAATTAATGCAACATGGAGACAAACAAGCTGCTTTTAAGTACTGCATAAACTGCAAGAAAAATGCAAATGAAGTCTGCTCATGTGTCATGGGATGCCTTGTGTAGTCCTGTTGGGTTGCCAAACCTTAACAAGACTGCAAGAATGAAAGTGTCATCAAAAGCCATAGACCACTGACCCATTTTTTTTTTGGATTCAATGATGTCATCTTGCTCTCTCAAAAGGAGTTTTCTCTGTTTAGGGAGTGGTTCAGATGAGGCCACGAACGGCCAACCAGCCATATGGAAGGAGAAAGGCATTCTGCGCGTGCTTGAACAATACTGTCTTGTATCAAAGATCAGAAACACCAATTTGTTTATCCCCTCCCCTCCCCCCACCCCCCCTCCCCCTCCACCAAGATTTTCCGTGACAAGCCTGTTTTTATTTTGGCCTCAAATAACTTGAGCATGCAACTGCTATTTTCATAACCACAGAGTTAGTACTGTGTGGCAAGTTGTTCTAATTTATAATTTAACTCATTGACTCAGTTGCCAAAACAATCAGCACTGTGGCCTGAGATGCCTCGAAGGAAATGCAGGAAAAACAAACAAACTGCGTGCACAGTAAAAAATAGTGATGCCAAAACTCCTGAGCAGTGAGGATGCTCTGAAGGACTTTGTACAAGGGAAGTAAGCATGAAAACATGGTCTCAACTGAAGGTAATTGTACTTGTTGAAGGACTTGGACCAACACTTGCTGTTCAGAGTTATTTCATAAGTCGGCTGGTGCAGCAGCCATTTTGTTAAGAGATATCTGTGGGAGTCCGAATGAATTTAAATACTGAATTTGGGGATTATAAATATGCTTGTTCATTTGAGTCCAAATGAATTGAAATACTGAATTTGGGGATGTAAAAACTATGTGTAAGTATGCTTGTTCATTTGAGTCCAAAGGAATTAAAATACTACATTCGGGGATGTAAAAACTATGCGTAAATATGCTTGTTCATTAAAATTCTGGCATGTCAGTTGTCCTTTTTCCACGGATGATTTCTTCCTTTTTTCCCCAGCTGATTTCCTTTTTTCAGCTGATTTCTTCGGTGGCCGAAAATCTTTTGCAGTGTCACTCCCATTCCCTGATATTTTTTTTTTTTTTTTTTTTAAACTGATAATGCGAAAAATTGTGGAAATACATTGGAAAGCAGCAAATAGTTAATTAGTGACGTGAAACTGGCGCTCGTGAGCACTGTCTGTTCCCCACCCCCTACCCCCTTCCACTCCTGTCCACTGCAGTTGGAATTTTTCCCCTTTTATTGAAAATCTTCAATAAGCTGGCATGCCTGAAGAATAAAAATCCTCCTTTCCCCCACCTTGTATCTGGTTTGTGTCAACATCGACATCGACCATGTTAGAGTTTGAAGGGAGAGCTGTTCATATGCAGTGCACCCTTGGCTGTGTTTTTTTTTTTTTTTTAAAGCCTTGTTTTGGTTGGCCAGCTGTGACAACTCTGTCTAGACTGATTTTATCATCTGTGAAGGACGTGAACCCTCATGGCCAATGGCCACTGAACCCTGGCCACAGTAATACCCCCCCCACCCCCACCCCAAATCTCTTTCACACCCTCATTGATAGTCCCTTGTGTAAATTCTAATAACTGCCAACCTGTAATGATCTTTATTAATGAAAAAATTAAAAACTAAAGTATTGGCTTTTTTTTTTATCCAATAAACAAACCCAAAACAAATTTAGTAAAGTAGAGAATCACAAAGAAAATGAAAAACCCCTTGGTGGTGGTTTGATCCTGGTACATGTGTGTGACATGAATATTATTTAGACATGGGGACTGTTCCATTTCTGTAGGATATAAATACTTCAGTTTATAATTATGGGTGACAGGTCTTCTGACCACTCTCATGATGTCATGAAGGATGCGTCCTGAATCCTGTCTTCAACAGGACTTATATTTGCACTTCTTCGTCTGCCTTAAATATCATCTTATCTGGTGGTCCAGATGTGAACTCTAAGCAATGTCATGGTGATGCCATCTTTGCAGTGTACCCAGACAAGTGTTCCATGTGGCTAGCTGGATTTTGTGATGACGCTTTGCGTGGCCGAGCTGTGGATTTTTGGGACAATGTCTACGGCTTTAAGATGTCGTGCCTGAAGGCTGATGTGATGACTCAGACGGCCGTGGAAGTCATAGGGGATGATAAGATGGTGACGATGCCGTGTGTGATCAAGGTTAGTGTGTCTGTGATGCTGCTATGGAATGTGTATATGATTGTCTATTGCTTATAGATTTTGGAGGCAGTTTTGTTATCTGACTTGCGGATTTTTCTTTCACATTTGTGTGATGTGTAGATGCACTTTATTTGAACAAATCTTGAAAAGTATATGAAAGAACTCTGCCAAACAAAGTGGACAAACGAATCACAAGACAAAAGGAATTTTGTGTTGTGATTCGTTCATCCACTTTGTTTGGTGGAGTTCTTACATATGCTTTTCAAGATTTGTTTACATTTCCGCCTGCAGTCGCCTCACTTTGCAACTAACACACATTCCTTGGATAAAACTGTGTGTTACAGAGTCAGATTGATTTGGCAACAGCTAAGAAGTATGTCATTAAAATCCCCCCCTGCCCTCCCCCCCCCCCCCCCCCCCCCCCCCCCCCCTTACAAGTGCACAGATTCAGAAGAAAATGGTGCACATTGATGGGAGAGTGCACATATCCTGGAAATTATTCAAAACATGTTAGGAAAGGTTAGCATTTTTGTGACACTTACACTTAAAAATGTCTGTTACCTATATTGAAACAGAAAGCTGATTTCAGAATAAAAACAGCATAAGGACCTCGTATTTTATTCAAATGAAATGCTGCATAAGTGCTCTGTGTAAGGTCTAAAAACAATCAGCAGGAGATTTATTCGGATGTTTGGCCTTTTGACGCTGGCTGTTCAGGAATCCCAGTTTGTCTTGTAGCCAGCTCTGTTGACAGTAATTCTCTCATTTTACAGTTAAGCTCTTTAATCGTATGCTTGTTCTATAGCCAGCTGTATTGACAGCTGTTCTCTCATTTCACAGTTAAGCTCTTTAATTGTGTGTTTGTCTCGTAGCCAGCTCTATTGACAGTAATTCTCTCATTTTGCAGTTATGCTCTTTAAATGTGTGTCACCTCATCATTTATCAAACCTCTGTCTTGCTTGTTTCTGTTAAAAATTAAGGAAAATGAGTTTAAAACCAATTGCAGATTTTTGTTCTTCTATCCACAATAAAGAGCCATCAGTTGTAAAAGTGGTGTCGCATGAGTTTATGCAGAAATGCAGCATGATCCTCAAGCCTGGCTGTAGTGTTCTTACGCTTCTTGTAAAGAAAGGGTTTACTACGCTTTCAGTCCAATTTCATCTTGACCAGACAAACAAAGATGATGAAGCAAGAAAACAGGTGATACCAGCCGCCGTGGCGAAGTGGTTAGCGTCGCGGACTCCCGGCTGGGAGGTCGTGGGTTCGAATCCCATCAGAGTCATGTGGGTTTTTCTGCCCAGACCGGCTCCTACCCAGAGTTGAGTTTGCTGCGGACTCAGTTGGGAAAACTGGGACCACACAGTCGAGTTTCATCCACTTAATGGATGCATTTCTGAGAGTGTTGCTCAAATTTCCTGACCAACACTGCAGGTGCCTGTATCTCTCGGGCCTGGTTGACGCCAGGATATATTATGAAAGGAAGCGTAGAGTACAGCCCTGTCATGTAGTCTCAGACCGAAATGGACATCCGTAGCATCATCTTAATCATCCTCATTCTCATCGATCAGCATAAAAAAAAAAGTCTCAAATTCTGTGGCCCTTCATGCCCTGCTATCATGGTGACCTCAGTTTCGATGTCCTCTCCACATCTGTGGCCTTGGTTTGGTTCCGTTGGGGTCACCAGTATCGGCGAGTCCATGGGGGCTGTCGTTGGACGGACGTGGTGGCGCCCTCCGGAGGGAGAGCTCACTCACTCCGGCTCCGCGACTAAGCAATTATTGTCATCAGTAGGGGGCTTAGTAGGTGGTATCCTGCGTATGTTAGATCAGAACAGGCGCCACTGAACACCACCGAAGTGACTCAGCAGCAGTGCAGTGTCTCCTCCGGTGGGTTGCCTCTTGACGACTTGACATTGACTGCTCCCTGTGGATTGCCGGTGCCGGGGCTGCGGCGGGGCCGACCGGGCTGTGGCTGTGGATGGGGTGTCGGAATGAGCGGCGTGGGTGCACTGCCTCTGAGGTGGCGCAGAGGTTGGGACAGCAAAAAAAAAAAAAAAGAAAGAAAACAGGTGATGAACTTCACTATTTTACCTTTATGTGTGTATATGCTTACTATTTTCACTTTTCAGTCACATCTTAAAAATACAGAAGTTTAGAATCCCCTTCTACCTCCTCTCAAGAGGAGAGAGTGAGAGAGAGAGCATTTATTTATTTATATTTTCACAGAGGCCCTGAGCATTCAAACAAACAGTATTGTGAAAGTATGCGTTCATGCATGTGCATGCATACATTTTCTCTCTTTCTCTCTCTCTGTGTCGCTGTCTTTCAAGCTAGGGGCAGGGAAAGGGAGTGAGGAGGGGTGACATGAGTGAATGAGTTTACTGAGATATGTTCAAACATGCCCCCTTGTCTGAGGGGCTTAATTGCTGAAATGGACAATGAAACATTTATCATTGTCATTGCCTCTGTCTTTCTCTCTTTCACACACACACACAGACACACACACACAGAAACACACACACACACACAAACACACACACACACACAAACACACACACACACACACACACACACACACACACACACACACACACACACACACAGAGAGGCTCGGTCAATATAATTCGCAGTGTGTGGCTTCTGTCCTCAGGAGTTTGATGTGAACACCTGTAAGCTGTCTGATGTGAATTTCAAGTCCTCCTTCTCCATGACATGCTCCAAGGACGGAGTCCTCCATGGATTTGTGGGCTACTTTGACATCGGCTTTGAGGCTGGATGTTCAGCACAGGTAATGTGAAGTGATGCTTTGCATTTTTTTTTGTGGTATTGTTTAATTTGTCACACCATAATATATTTGTGTGAATTGGGGCTCTTTTTGTTAGTGAGCATGCGTAGTCATTGTACAGTACTACATCTTTGTTGTTGTTGTTGTTGTTGTGCATGTGTTTTTGTTGATTTACTTTGTGGATTATTGCAGCTTTTTCCCAGGGACAACTCCATTGTGATACCTACTGTCCTGGAACAGCCATATTATTTTGTTACAAGATAACCAGTCCAAGTGTTACAGCTATGGATTGCATGTTACTGAAAAAAAGGGAAACAAAACAGGAGCGCCTTTTTTCACAGGTATACAAAGCTGACAGTAGACAGGAAATTGTAACTCAAACACTTTGTGTAAAGACTCAAACTGAGCCAAAGTTAAGAGTAAGCGCTACGCAGATAGATTGTTGTGACAAGTTAATCAGAAGGCGTAAGACTGATGAAATTTGAAATGGAATCCCACCTCAAAAAAGAAAAAAAAGGAAAAAAAAAAAAAAAGAAATCAGTGACACCAGACCTTCAGGAAATACTACGATGAACAGTAGCCCTGTTTACAACAAGGACAGATGAATATGACTGAGAAAGGAGAAGACTTCTCAGTAGTGAATGATCTGCAAAATTTTCATTAGTGAACGATCTGCAAGTGTGTGTTCTCTGACTCTTTATCAGTCATAAGGGCTGGGATGATTTGTGTGTATGAACATGCATACATGTACATCTACATAACATCACGTATGTAAGAATTTAGTGTGCTCCGAAAAAAAATTATCAAAAATTGCAGTTTGTTCCTGATTTTTACTTTGTCTGATCGTGATGGAAAGATTTTTTGGGTATGCATGTCAGCATGGTTTATTTTGAGTGTGTTTTGTAAGTGTGTGTTGTTCACTGATCCCTTTTGTTGTCTCATTTGGAAGTCTTGTTGGTGTGGAAGTAGTTGAGGTTGTGAAGGTTGATATTGCTGTGCTTGCTTCTATTGTTATTATTATAATGTTGTTTGTTAACTGTTGTAATGGTTATTGTCCTTTGTTATGATGCTGGTGCCAGTATAGGTTCACATGGTTAGGGCTGTATTCAGAATGAAAATGCTGAAAAAGAAAACAAGGAAGGAAAATGAGGTGAAAGAAGAAAAATTGAAGCTTTGCAGTTGCATTCATGCTTGCTTTTATTTACTTGGACATATTAGCGTCACACACTTCCTGTATGACACATACACACACATATGTATGATGGCAGTGACTGAAAGTTATACAAGTTAGTATAAGCAAACCAGACACAGTGTTCAAGATAAGCCTCATGTGGATATCCAACTCATGGACATGAGACTAGCGAAGAATCTGTTCATCTTTCTGTAAACTGCTTTAGCACTGATTGGTAAATCTGTTTACACTGTTGTGTTGTGTTTTGTTTTCAGCTGAATAGGGACAAATACTTCTGCATGTGGTGTTGTCTGGATCTACTCAGGCTTTGTTCAGGGAGCTCTGGTAATGCTGTACATCTGGTTTCAGGTTCATTTCAGCACAGGGCCTGGTAGCACCAGCACTCACTGGAAGCAGACCCTCTTCTTGGTGAAAAATCCTGTAAACGTCTCTAAAGGTGAGGGTCTGTGAGTAAATGTTTGGCACCTGCGTTTGTGCACCTTCGTCAACACACATGGGCATTCCCTCTCCCCATTCCCTCCCCTCCCAGTGAGGTTGTGTGTGTGTGTGTGTGGAGGAGGGAGGGAGGGGGGGAAGTTGAGTGTGATGTCTCCATCTTCTGAATTATTTGCTAGTAATTTCCCCCTTTCCTGGTGTTCTCTTTGACTCTGCCTCTTCTTTTTTTTTTTTTTTTTTTTTCTTCTTCTGCTATTTCTTTTCTCATTCATTGTTCTTGTGCCTTTGCAATCCATTCACACAAGTCTGTTCTAGGAGAACTTTTACACTTTGCTCTCCTTACAATTGATAACACGCTAGCCTTTCCCCCCCTGTCTGGTGACTTTGTAGCAAGATTGTACACACTGTCCTTGCTGTCCATTCAGTGGCATCAGTTCTCGACAGGGCCTTCTTTACTTTGTTTCGTGGGGTCGCTGCATTTGATTAATTTACCACGCCTCATGAAATCTCCTAGCTAAAAGGTTTGGTTCCAGCGTGCGTCATTGGTGTGTATGATTTCTGGTAAAAAATATTTTCGAATGGTCTGTGATAGAATGGAGATTTATTGTCTACAGCTTCTGTGGCAGGTTTACTAGGGTTTTTTTTTCTTCTCACTAACGTGTAATGAAGGACTTGGTGTTTTCCAGTCTCTTATGTATTCTGATTTTGCTGGTGGTGGGGTGGAGGAAAAGTGGAGGGACAGGGTGTGCAGCAGGAAAAAAAGGATGAAACGTAGAAAAATGTGAACTTTATTCAGCTCAGGTTTAAGGAATTGGGGTAGTTGTTTGCATATTGCCTTTTTATTTCTTTAACTTTTTAAGGAGTTGGGGTAGTTGTTTTGTACACTTCCTCCTCTTTCTTCAACACCCACAGTCTGAAGTGCACCCTCTCCTCAACCTCATCCATTCCTCTGTGCTTCCCTTCTCCCCATCTGTGGAGCTGGTTTTTGACTCATCTCCCAGATGAATACGACTGTGAAGAAATCTACCAATGCCAAAATCTCCTTGTGTGCATGCTTGAAGAAAATCAGAAGCGTCTGTTAAAGATTTCATGGTCCATGTGGTTGGTGGTTTTGTTATGAAAGAGGCCCAGGAAGCACAAAGCTGCCTTGAGATGACATGGGCACAGAACAGCAATAACCCCTGTACCTGCTGAAATCCTGAAATTGGGTGTCAGACATCTGCAGCATTCCTGTGCATAGGATTGATAATGGTGTCTGTCTGTCTGTGTTCCTTGTTACCTGCCTGTTGATTATGGGAGAATACTATGATGATGATCACTACCTGCTCCCTTGAACTGCATCTTGCCATGAGACAGGCACCACTTGGATGATACTGGCAGGCTTTCGAGTCAGTGAAGAAACTGCATTTACTTGTGAACTGTGTCACTGAGATGGTGTATCTTGCTGTCGTTGGCAGGACAAGTCCTGGAGTGCAGCATAAAAGTCTACAAGAGCAAGGAAGATCCTCGCAGCCTGGACATCCGGATTATTGTTGACGGTGTGTCACACAAGTACATCATGGATTAGATCTGTTCGGCATTTGTGTTGTGTTCAGGATTTTTATCTCATGTCATCAGTGCCAAATGTTTCAATAGTCTGCAGATGACATGTGAAAACTCTTAGTTAAAACATAGAATAAACAAAGCAAAAAACTGATGATGCTTGAATTCCTGAAATGCAACTCCCCCCCCCCCCCCCCCCCCCCCACCTCTTTCATACATTTCTGTTTCACAAAGTGTGGATCTGCTGGAATCTCTGTAGAAACAGCTTACAAATGATAAAATTCTGTTCCTTGTCTGGAGATCAAGTCATTTGATGTCTTTGATTAAGGTGATCAGAATTATTTTGTCTTTCTTCTTTTTTTTGTTTATGTTTTTAAGTTACGAAGTGACTGTCGTGAAAAAGGTGCAATAAGAAATATATGTGGGATATGAAACGGTGTTATGGTGCACTGAATTGAAAGACGTTGGGACTCTTGTTGGTTCGTAGTTGAGGAAGGCATAAGGTTTGCTGTTCAAACCTTAGAATGGGATGCTTAGTGTTGTGATTGAAATGTCTGTAATGTAGTGAATTTAAGGCACTTATACCAGTATGGTGTTGTGTCAGGATGCACAGGCTTTATCAGGGAATATGAGTGGCAAGTGTAAATGCTGAATGTAGAATGGAACACAAGCGGATGAGAAGTGAAAGTATTGGAGAGAATGCCACTTTTTATTGGTTTGTCAAGTATGTAAATAAATATTGAATTATACAGTTCATGTTTGTATTTTTAGCTCATGAAGGAATTATGCTGTTGAAATTGTTAGGTTCCAGATTATTTTCTTTTTGTAGTATACTGTGTGTGTGTGTATGTGTGTGTGTGTGTGTGTGTGTGTGTGGTGTGTGTGTGTGTGTGTGTGTGTGTTTGTGCACTCACACATGTGTGGGTGCATCAGTGCACAAGAGCGAATAAATATGCTGGAATGTTTTGAAATAAAGGATTTTAGCCATGTTATCCAACATGTGCTTTCAACATTACTGTGTGTGCGCATTGCTATCCATCTTTCATACAATAACAACATGAGAACCTCAGTTAAAGCTGATGATAGAACAAGTTTATTTTCAACAATTCAAAAATGTTCTCTTTGTTCATAGTGCATTTTACAACTTGTGCTTATAACAAAAAGTGATACCTGAAATGAAGATGTTTGATGAACGAGAACAGGCAAAAGTCAAAGTCAATACATCGGTAAAAGCAGTGAGAGGAAAAAGGCAGTTGTTGTCCCATGCCCCCAGTCTCCTGTGCCGTTGTCCTACCGTAAGTGCCCATTGAAATGACGAAGATGTGAAAAGCAGCAAGTTGAAATTATTCATTAATACAAAACGACCATCAAGTATGTGACAGTAGAAAAGCTGGTTATTGAGAATCAGAAATAAACAAGACCCTGCATGATTACAAGCTCAAAACATCAGTATGACTGAGGAAGAGTGCAGGTGCATGTGGATTATTGGCATTTTACTGATACTGCATAACATCAATGGTCAAGAATTTATGACACAGTGACTGATGAAGAGTTTACTATATGGCAATGCTTTAATCATCATTGGTGATATTTACTTGATACGTACACAGTTGATAACGTAAACTTTAAGATTTGAACATCGAACAGGTATCCTGTAGCATTGCGGGTAAGACATCTATCTAAAAGAGATGACACCTTGAGACGACCTTCCATCCAGAAGTTGCTGGTTCAAATCCTGGCAGTGCCAGGAAAATATTGGCAGCAGAAGGGCAACTAGGAGTCATGACATGTATGCGTCCCAGCCTCCTTTGAGTGTTAGGGGTTCAGGGCTGAAACAGTCGCCTGGGAGGGGGGTGGGGTGGGGGTCTTCTATGAAGACCTTCCACTCTCTGATTGCCCCGTAGAGTTTCTTCCTACAACTACGACAAAAAAGCAAAAGAGCACACAAAACAAAGTGTAAAGTAACGCAGTTTCAATGGACGACACAAAACAGGATAAGAAATTTTCGGCAATATGCCTTCCTCAGCAACAAAAAAATACAGACATGAACATGCACAATACTCCCCTTGTGAAGCCAAAGTGAAGCCATTCACCACTTTGGCTTCACAAGGGGAGTATTGTGCATGTTCATGTCTGTATTTTTTTGTCGCTGAGGAAGGCATATTGCCGAAAATTTCTTGTCCTGTTTTGTGTCGTCCATTAAAACTGCGTTACTTCACACTTTGTTTTGTGTGCTCTTTTGCTTTCTTGTCATGTTCCAGTAATGCTGCAGTTTGTTTCTTTTGCCGTTCTTCCTACAACTAGTTTCACTAGGTGCTGACACACTTGGAAACATGAAAACACATGTTGCATTGCCACTTTAACTGTGAAAGCAAAAATTATTAATGCTGACAAGACTATGTCTCTTTTTATGGAAACAGTGATGAATTATGATTTGTGTAACAGTGAAGATAAAACAATAGCTTGTTACATGGAAATTAAAAGAAAAAAACCTCTCATGTTGAAATGTAGCATTTTATATCTCACAAACTTTGGAAGGGGTATAATTGGGGTTATGTAGCTTGTAAAAACTTCCATCATTACAAAAGAATTTGAAGACATCCAGGACATGGATGAAGATATAATAAATAGTTATTGCTACAGTTTTTGTTAAGGATGTATATTTAGAGCTGAAAACAAAAGACAACATAGACTGAACAGTATAACAAAAGCAGAATTGATGGAACAAGCAAGAGACATTGTACGGAATAAGCGAAAGACGTTGGTATTTGCTTTGATGGCAGATGAAAATGGCTGCCATTTTCATCAAAGCATAGCAGCATGTGTACAGCAACAGCCACTATGGAAAACTTAATTTATGCAATAATAATCATAAGCACAGTGTCTTATAATTGATGCATGTATGTGTCTGTAGAATCACTTATCTTTTTTTGTTGTAGATTCCTTAATCAGAGCATGATTATTACAGTACAAAACACATCAATTGACTTTCATTTGTCTGTTTCATGTAATGCTGGTCAGGTTCATGTAAGCGAGTTGAAAACGGTTCTTTGGAATGAAGGAAATATGTGTTTGGAAAGTGAAGTGATGACCATGCAGATATAAAACATCTCTATATATAAAAGTGTAAGGCACTTTGTGAGATATGAACTTGTGTTAAAAGTTTGCAAATCCATGTTTATATGTCTGTCACGCACACACATATTCAAACACACACACACATACACACACTCACAGACACACACACACACACACACACACACACACACACACACACACATACACGCACACACACACACACACACACACACACACACACATATCACAGCCATTCTACGATGTATAGACAGCATTTTGCACAAATGCAAAGGCACAAGTATATTCATAGGGCAAATTAAATTGGTTTGTAACATAATCATCCAAATGAATTGTCTTTGGATGGCAGTTTTTATGATTCTAGATTGATTGAAAAATAAAACTCATGTTAGGAAGAAGAGGAAAAAGACACCAAGTGCGTTTATGTTCACAGCATTGGAAAAGTGCACAAAGAAAAATTACTGAGCCAGAAAATCTTATTAATTATATTGTGCAGATAATTACAAAATAAAATGTTAAAAAAAAGGAAAAAAGAAAGTGATGTATTAATCACCAGCAATAAATGCATGCGGTCAATATATATCATGTTTAACAACAACAACAAAAAGAGTTGTCATCAGCAGAACATCACAGACATCACAGCCAAAATACACATGCCAGCGCTAGAAATGGAAAGACCCGCTCTCCTCTGCTCAACAGAGCCATAACTGATTCTTTGAAGGTTCAGAATAAAAACAAACCATTAACTTACTGAAAGGAGACATGGACGATTTAGCTTCACTAAAGTTCAGATTGAAAACAAACTTTAAACTTAGTGAAAGGAGTGTTTGAAATTAAACTTCTTAACTTGCGCATGAGAAAGAAAAAAACAGCCTGACTGAAACATACAGTATGAAAGACACATCCAGAAATAGTAATGAACTTTTTCAAATCATTGAGCTATGGATGCAAATACACACACATGCATGCACACACGCATGCACGCACAAACATACACATACACACACACACACACAAAACCAAAAAAAGCATTTCTCCAGTTTGCATGATCAGCGGGGGAAAAAAACAGAATGCTAACAAGTATGGAATATCAACAAATCAATGACCTTTATTCAGTGCGGTACATGCCGGTTTAAAGACTGGAAAATGCGATGAAGGAAGTAGGACCCATGAAATGTCATGAGACATCATTGCACATTTTTCTCCCGGGCTGCAAAGCGTGATTAAATCTTTTGTCTGGGTTTAAAACAATAAACATAGCATAAAAAGAAGGTAGCTAAGCAGTACATTTATAAAAAAAATATACACTCATGTCGACTGATAGTAAAATATGTTTCAGTCTTGTCAATTTGCTTGCAGAACATGAATATGCTTTTTGCTTGTTTTAAAGAAAAGCAGAAGGAAAGAGGATGATTGTTTTCTGTCTCTTGGTCTCATTTTAGATCATATTGAGAGTGCTGGTTTTTCAAGTATCTGTCATCTTGAGCCAAGGTTCAAATGATTATTAGTCAATAATTTTCTTGACATTGTGCATCAGTTCAAAATCATTTAAAATGTATGCTAGAATTTATTACATCATTTTGCAACAAACTAGGCTTCCACATGTTGACCACAACCTTTTTTTCAAAGTCATTTAGGAAGCTCTGATTGGGAAAAAAAACCATATAGAAGGACTGCAGGACAATTCTGCATGTGGAATCCCCCAAGGAAAGAGAGAAGTCACCCAAAGAACATTGGGCACAGGACCTCAAGGTTAGTTGGTTAGCCCAGCTTTTGGTGTAATGATTCTGGTTCCTCTTTTGCTTACTGTATTTCACATCATGTAGTACAGACTGAATTGAAACCGTGTTTTTGACATTGAAACTATTTTCAAGGTGAAAATCATGCTTTCTCTTTTTTGCATGTGTTAGGAAAGTATGGAATCGTGGATTTTTAAGTCAAAGCTGCACTGAAATCTGCACAAATTGTAATCAATAAAAAGAATACACCACACACACACACACACACACACACAGTGTCACACGGACACACAGACGCATGCACGCACGCACACGCACACACATACACACACACACACACGTGACGTGAAATGGATAAACAGATAAGCGGCATGATAATTTTCCTTCAATGCCAATTTTTGTCTCCATAAAGAGTGAAGAGAAAAATTTTGGATGGCAGGGAAGAAGAAAAGTTTCAGCTGCTGTGGTGAAATGGTTAGCGCCACGGACTCCTGTCTGGGAGGTCATGAGTTTGATTCTCACCATAGCCATTTATTTGTGGTGGTTTTCTGCCCTCACCAGATACTACCCAGAGTTGACTTTGGTTTGGGCTCATTTGGGAAGACTAGGACCACACAGTCAAGTTTCATCCACTTATTGGATCTGACTCTGAGGGTGTCGCTCAAATTTCCTGACCAACACTACAGGTATCTGTATCTCTCAGGCCCGATCGATGTCGAGATACATTATGAAAGCGAGCATAGAGTTCAGCCCTGAGACTTGATTCCGAGATCTATCATGAGAGTAAGCATAAGGTACAGCCCTGTCATGCAGTCTCAGACCAGAATGGAAATCCAAAGCATCACCTTCGTCATCCTCATCCTCATTGATCAGCATTAAAAAGACAGTCTCGAAGTCTGTGGCTCTTTATGCCCTGCTCTCGTGGTGACCTCAGTTTTGACTTGCCCTCCACATGTATGTCGTTGGTGAGGTTCTGTCAGGGTCACTGGTATCAGTGCATGGGGAGTGTGCTTGGGCAGACATGGCGCCTTACAGAGCGGGAGCTCATTCAGGTTGGCTCTGTAACTGAGCAGTTATCGTCAGTAGGGGGGTTAGTCAATGATGTCATGCCTATGCTGGATCTGAACAGGCATCACGGAACATCACTGAAGGGACTCCGGAGCAGTGCAGTTGGTGGGTTGCCTCATGATGACTGCTCCGTGTGGATTGCCAGTGCTGGGGCTGTGGCAGAACGATCCAGGGTGTGGCTGTGGACGGGTGGAGCCAGAATGAGCAGTGTGGATGCCAATGCCACTGATATGGCATAGAAGATGAAAGAGGAAAAGTGAATGCTGACGGTGTCACCAAGTCAAAATGCAAACTGAAACCACTGGCGACCGCAATTCTTTTTTTTTCTTCATTTTTCTTTTTTTTTAGGTGGCTTTGCTCGTAGAGGCAGAGAAGTATTTTGTTACCCTTTTTCTGGGGACGTTTAGTGGGAATGGGATCTCCAAATAAGAAAACTGCACAGTGTTCTGCCTATTTCTTTTTGCCGGTGGCTTTGCTCATAGAGGCACGGAGGGAAGCACAGCGTCCACCCACGTGTCGGGCTGTGCCATCATGTTTTTCCAGGCTGTTGACTCCTCCCCTCTGCCGTCCATCCACTCCACCTGGTGTCCATCTTTTGTCGCACCTGTGCAGAGAGAGGGGAGCGAAGCAAGGGGGAGACCATTCATTTAAGGGGACTGAAATGTGATTGTATGGCGACAATCTGGATAAAACGTCATAGTGAATCAGAGACTGGTTTTGGCCTCTAGATTTTTCAGTGATTGATACATGCTGGGAAGGAAGAACTGAGTGTAGTGTTTTTGATTGTTTAAAGTTTGTCTTTACTGGTAATTTTAGACTTTTTGACCACCCTCTGTTCATCACACGCTTGTATCTTTCACCCCCTCCCCTCCATCTAAAAACGACGAACACGAAGAACATTCCAACAATGAAGTCTGGAGAGAGATGCAGAACATGCGTAAGTTAACACCATCGATTTCCAAATGAGAAAATCTCTCTCTCTCTCTCTCTCTCTCTCTCTCTCTCTCTCTCTCTCTCTCTCTCTCTCTCTCTCTCTCCCCCCCCCCCCCTCCACCATTTCAAAGTGAATGTCAAAACAGTTCTGATCAGCATTTCAACAGTTTCACACCTGGCCGGAATAAAACTAAGGTTTTGAACCTGACACCCCCCCAAACTTGAATCATTTCTGCACACTGATCTTAAAAAGCATCGCAATACAATCTTATCTCAATACAGTCTGATGAAGATCCGCTCTTGAGTTATCTTGTGGGCAGATGCGACAACAGACTGTGTTCTTTCCTGAAGTGCACATGGTAAAGAAATGGGAAACAAATCCCTAAAACAACCAAGCAAGAGATGCCTACCCAAAGGTACCCATCCACTCCATGTCAGATCTCCCCTTCCTCATAACGGTTTCTGAGACTGGCATTCCTTCATGACAGTCAGTGAAATGGACTGAAATGTTATGTATGACAACAATTTGTATAGAACATCATAGTGAATCGGGGATTGGTTTTGGCCTCTAGATTTCTCAGTGATTGATAAATGATGGACGTAGCTGCAACATGCTTCAAAATATGTATTATGCAATGCATTGTTAAGTGGAGATTGCCTTCAGCCTCGGTAAACTCTGAGCATAAGGGTGTTCATCCTCCAAACATAGAGTGTGGGTGCCAACATGCTCAGGTGATTAAAAACGGCGATCCACTCCTGTAACATTCTCTGACCTGGCATTACAGTTGCATGCAGTGGATAATCTCTAATGTCTTCCCTCATTCTTACATCGCTGATACTGGTTTCAGATTCCATGAATAATTTTTCTGCCTTTGTTCTGAAAGACTAGATCAAGAACAGCATGGCCACATGTTAAACCTGATTAGTCAAGGTGCGGTAGTAAGCAGCAGTTCATTGCCGTCACACTATGGAATCGTTCCCTGCAGAAAGGAAAAGCAGCAGTAACAGCCAACCAAGCCATTCCAATAGTGACTGAAGAACTAGTCAAGAACCTTCGAATGCGGTTTGATGACTCTTTGAAGGACCCAAAGAAGGGAAACAAAACCAAGCAAATAGCAGAAAAAAAAGTCTGCAAGTAGTGTGGCTCCCCAGGCTGATGCAAAGTCTGGTGTCTGCAGTTAATGATGATCCAGAAGCTCCTCTGATCTCCATTGATATGCGACATCAGCATTAGCATAGTGGAATAAATGGAGGCCAGAATCAATGAATACACAAGGAAATGGCTTGAATTGCCACTGACGTTTTGCTCTACTTCTCCAAGCAAAGCTAAAGCTATCCCAGAAATCTTCCGTGCAAGAGTACACAGTGGAAGAACCAAGGTTAATAACTATGCTCGAGGACTCGGAAGACAATGCAGTGAGATCAGTTCAGGTCCCAATCTGAAGACTACCAGGAAATGCAAAGTCAGGGAGGCAGCGGACGTCCCAAGTACAAACCTTAAAGATCAGGAAAGAACAGGGGCCTGGTTGGACGAGTGGGTAAGACGGGCTCTCGTTCCAAGGTCTGAGGTTCGATTCGCGTGCGAGATAAACGGTGTAGAAGAGATTTTCCTCTTTGGAATTAGCATCTGTGCAGACTCTTCCCAGTGTTTCGGATGAGAGTTTAAACCGAGGTCCTGTGTCTGGAAGCATGCACAACAAATCATGCACACACGTTACACCCCATTCTATCTTTCGGAGAAGAGAAAAGCATTGAGTGCTACTGGGACGTGTGGCACGGAAATAAGACTGATGTCGTATTTTGATATCACCCCCGCACGCAGAATGTAGCTTTGCATCCTAAATGGTAAGATGAAAAATAGTCGCGTATGCAAAACTCTTATCAACAGTGAACCTCAGCGTTCTAGCAGAAGAACAAATGTAAGAAAGAAAGGGAAATAACTAGACACAAACCATCAGGGAGGGATCGGGATCAGCAGAAATGAAATGGTGGTCAAAGGCAAAGCGGCAAGCAAAGACAGACATAGTAGTATAGGAGTTGAAAAAAAGATGAGGATGTCCAAAGAGCTCAGAGGGAAGTCCAGCCAAGCCTTTAGGGCAAATGGACTACGTGGTAAAGCGTATTCTGAAGAAATCTCAGCTGGAACGAATATGTCATTTGGGCCCTCTTTGAACCGGCACCATCCTGTATAATGACCCCCCTGCCCTCAAATACAACCCTGGTGAAATGGTCATGCTCACTCCGTCAGGGAAACAAATCGTGGAACAGACCCTGAGTGAATTCAAAGCAACGTTAACCCAAGGAAGGCATACGCTGAAGCACAATCAAGTGCGTGCGGAGATCACACATGCAGTGAGTCAATACTGCCAGAGGATATGCCACCGCAAGCTCCAGCAATGACATACTGCACGGCAGGAGGCCACAAATCGTGGTCTGGAACAGCTGCAGCGTCTACAGTTCAAAAACGGGGTTAATGGGATGAAGTGGGTGACTGGGTATGCACAGCAGACCTTCCAAAATGGTAAAACCATCCACAGATCATCAGACAGAGAGGCATGGGACCAGACAATGTGTTCCACGCAAGTTCATGAGCACGAATTATTCTGATTGAACTCACTGTGCCAGATGACAGCTGATTGGACGAAGCTCATATCTACAAGAGCGCGAAGCATGCCAGTCTAGACAGTACCTTGAGGGAATCTGGCTTCCAAGCAAACATCTTCCCCAAAGGGGTTGGAGCAGGACGGGGCTGCAGGTTCATTTGCCCATTATCTCATTGAACAGCTCTTGATTTCTGGTAAGTGTGGAGCCTTCAACAATGGCAGATCTGATCGAGAAGGAACAAACGTGAACATCACAACGCTCAAATGTCCCACACAGAAGAGGTGTTCAATGGCCATGTGGTTAAGACATTCGTCACAGGGGGTTTGGCCTTGAGGCGTCTCACCACTCAGGACTTGCAGGGTCGAATCACAGCAGAAGGGCATGCAGGAGTCAGGGCTAGGT
>CM065724.1:60433083-60458083 GCA_033310375.1 Conus canariensis
CAAGAGGGGAAGAGGAAGGGGCCACCTAGAAGCACCGCTCCCTCCCCATGAAAATATTGGGAAAAGGGGCGACGGTGGGGGGTGGGGGTGGGGGGCACTATCTCCCGACCCCCCCCCCCCCCCCCCGCCCTCCCACTATTTCAAACAAAAAATATGGAGAGTACAAAATAGTGATCCTCCCATTCTCCCCCTCCCCTCCCCTTCCTCCGCTTCTCTGGGAACTTTGGAAAATGACAGAGCATCCATTTTAAAACTTCGTAAAACTGGAGTGGTTCCCTCACCCCTCCCCCCCCCCCCTTTTATGAAAATTTGAAAGGTGAATGCTGCCCTCTGCACCCCCCCATTCCCCCCAATCCTCCTACCCGCACTTTCATAAAAATTGAAAGATGAATCCCCCACCCCCACCCGCTTTTATATAAAAAAAAAAAATTGGAAGATTGCACAGTGACGTTTTAGTCAGTTTCAGTTCATGCTGCACCCCCCCCCCCCTTCCCCCCCTCCACCCACCTTTGCTAAAATATCTTCCGACGCCACTGCACTGTTTTGTGAATGAAATTTGACAATAATCGTCGCCAACATGTTTCTCGCTGTGAACCACCGCCTGAGAGCTGCGACTACCTCCTTTGGTCAGGGGAGGTAAGCAGCGATTAGTGGCCAGCCTGTCTAAGCATGAAGATAATTAAGCAGCCCACTAAGTGAATAATACGCTCCAGATTATGGTGCAGCCGCCATTCCTGAAGAAAGAGCAAGTTCTGCCAAGGTGCTGTGTACAGCAAGTGGGTAGTTTTAAACTGCAGTATCATGTGTCAGCGAGGACAGCAGAATTAACATCCAGGATTTGTGGGGCTTGTTGTGCTCCTATGCTTTTGCAGAGCACAACGATTTGGGAGTTAAAAAAAAATTAGCAGTTGAGAGAGAGAGAGAGAGAGAGAGAGGAGAGAGAGAGAGAGAGAGAGAGAGAGAGAGAGAGAGAGAGAGAGAGAGAGAAAGGGAGGTTCTGTAGATTATGCTTGTGCATTAAAACAACAAAAGCTTGGATCTTCCTTATGGTCAGGTATAAAATGTTTCAAGGGTTGGACCGTGCGATGAATATGTTTTGGTGAGGGGTTGTGTGTCTGTTTCATATGCCCATGCGCTTTGTGTGTGTGTGTGTGTGTGTGTGTGTGTGTGTGTGTGTGTGTGTGTGAGTGTGTGTGTGTGTGTGTGTGTGTGTGTGTGTGTGTGTGTGTGTGTGTGTGTGTGTTCTTTTCACTTTATTTTCAATACTCTTTGGTTGACAAAGCACTTAAGCCTTTCGTCTAAATTACTAGGCACACCAATCGTCCTTACAACCCCTGCATACTTGCAAATACCGGAATAGAACAAAGCACCACAGAACACATCTGAAGTGACTCAGCGGCAGTGCGGAGTCTCCTCTAATGAGGTGCATCACGACGACCTGACGACGCAATAGCGATAGTTCTCTGTGGACTTCTATTCCCGCTGTGTCTGTGCAGGAATATTTCTCGAAGTGGCTGAATCAGCATCAGTATGCCTGATTGAGCTCAGCGGATGTAATTAAACCACTCGCATGATAAAACGAAACAAAACATCTACTAAGTATGAAAAGAATCAGATGAATGATTAATTCATTAAATCAACCAGTAAAGAAAAAAGAGAATGACGATCAAATCGATGATAACGATGATGATAATAATGGTGGTGGTGATGGTGGTGGTGGTGGTGGTGATGATAATGATGATGATGATGATGATGATGATGATGATGATGATGATGCTGAAGAAGAAGAAGAAGAAGAAGGAAGAAGAAGAAGAAAAAGAAGAAAGAAGAAGAAGAAGAAGAGGAAGATGATGATGATGATGATGATGATGATGATGCTGAAGAAGAAGAAGAAGAAGAAGAAGAAGAAGAAGAAGAAGAAGATGATGATGATGATGATGATGACGAAGAAGCAGAAGCAGAAGAAGAAGAAGAAGAAGAAGAAGAAGAAGAAGAAGAAGACGACGACGAAAAAGATGAAGATGATGATGATGAAGATGATGATGATGATGATGATGATGATGATGGTGATGATGATGGTGGTGGTGGTGATGATGATGATGATAGCGGCGATAACGGCAAGACGAATCCGGAACGAGGCACTGACGGATCAGAGCGGTTGTGTTTGGTGTCCACAGGAGCGAGGTCCTGGCAGCCCTTCAGGTGGATCCGGAGGGCCGACTGCTTTTGGTCGTAGTCTAACCCGAAGGTGATCTCCCCTGTCACGGGGATGCGACCGAAGTTGGTCTCCCCTGCCGAGCTGTACACACTGGCCAGACTTTCCCGGCTGGCCTGGAGATTTGAAAAAAAGAAAATAAAAAGAATGGGAACACACACACACACACACACACACACACACACACACACACCACACACACACACACACACACAAACGCGTGCTCGCGCGCGCAAACACAGACACACACGGACACAGACACAGACACAGACACAAACACACACTCACTCACTCACTCAAGATAAACAAACACACACACACACACACGCACACAAATTCACACACATACACAAACACACACACTCGCGCACACACATACACACACACGCATGCACGTACACAAACATATATATGTATGCACGCGCGCGAGTGCGCGCACACACATACACACAGACACGGCACGCACGCACGCACGCACGCACGCACACACACACACACACACACACACACACACACACACACACACACACACACACACACACATGGACTTTTCACATTCTCTCTCACAACACAAGCATATACTATAGTAAAAAACAACAACATTTGCAGTCAACTAAAATGTCAGTGACGCCAAAAATGAGACAACAGCCCTTCCCCCCCCCCATCCCTTCTTCCTTCTCTCCCCCCCCCCCCTCCGTTCTTTCCTTCAAACACTTCTCACACATAGACACATCCAGAGACATCTCAGTGACCTCGGAAAATATTTTGCTTTGGGGTTGGGAGGCAGGGTGTGAGGGCAGGTGTAGCATGAACTGATTAATTCTTTTGACAAAATCACCACTGCAGTTTATCCTCTAGATTTTATAACGACAGGGATGGGGCGGGGGGGGGGGGGGGGGGGGGGGGGGGCGGAGGGGGGGGGGGCGGAGGGGGAGGGGGGCTCAATGACTTCAGATATCAGGTGGTGAAGGTGGGGGTGTGGAGGATGGGGTAGGGTGTGGGGGCGCTCTGACCCTTCCCCGACGCAACAGCATTTAGATCTATCTATCTAAGTATCTATATATCTGTCTGTCTGTATGTATGCATGTGTGCATGTATGTCTATTTATCTATACGTCTGTCTGCCTGATGGTCTGCCTGGCTGTCTGTCCGTCCATCAATCCACCCATTCACCCACCCACCATCTTCCTGTTCATTACTCTATCAATCAATCAATCGATCAATCAATCAATCAATCAATCAATCTGTCTACCTGTCTGTCTGTCTATCTATTTATCTATCTGTACCTACCTACCCACACACACACACACACACACACACACACACACACACACACACACACACACACACACACATATATATACATACATAGATACTTACACATTTGAATTGGTTTTAACTGATACAATGATGCGACGCATTTTCAGGTCAATACTATACTATTAACTATCGGTGATCAGTGATCAGATGCACTCATTTGCTTTGTCCCCTCACTTACAGCAAGGCTAAATCGACTGCGTGACAGTGGTTTGCCCTTTTTCCGGTATCTAGACACTGCACCATCCACGTCGTTGTCAGCGTCACGGTCCAACTGAAAAAGAAGACATATATTCCTGAAAAGAAAAAAAAAAAAAGCTAGACCAATATAGGAACAACATCAATGAACCTACTATATATATATTACTGGTGCTGCTGCTGTTACTGCTACTACATCTACAATTGCTGCAACAACTACTATGCCTCTCACTCCTAATCGCCTACTTGTTTTAGTTGCTGTAATGATTGCCTACGCTGCTGCGATTGACTTTATTATGAGGAATAACTTCGTTTCTTCTGACTGCACCTGTTTGATCTTAAACGGAAAGAAGACATGACCATGTTTGAATATGGGGGCTGGAATAGCTCAGTAGGTAGAGCGCCGGACTCGTACTCTTGGTGATCCTGGGGTTTGCTGGTTCGAATCGCCGCCAGGCCCTTTTGGTACAGGGGGATTTTCCCCTCGGAGTTAACATTGGTTCCTCCATTTCCCAAACAGTCCTTCGAATGAGACTATAAACCGAGGTTCCGTGTGTGAACGCACGCATAACACATTGCACATACGTTAAATGCCATCACCAACTTTCAAAAGAGAAGGCCAGTTTGGCAGTTAGTATAGATGACACGTTACACGTAGCGTGCACCCTGCGTAAGAAATTGAAAGAATGAAGGAAGTTGGGTGAACGATATTGACTTGAAGACACGGGAAATGACTGAGTGAAGCGCTGGCAGGCATCTCTTCAGTCAGCACTATACGGGTAGGCAGCCCGTTGCATACACGAAAGTGTAGATTGTCAGCGCCTATAGCCTTTCGCAAGGCGCTATATAAATGCTACATTATTACAATTATTATTATTATTATTATAACTAATACGAGTCTGAGTCAAAAGTCGTGAAATCCGGCCCTCATATAGTTTGGTCCCCACCTGGTCCACTGATCCTGTGAAGGTTCTCTTCTTGTAAGGCATCTGAGACACACTGGGACTGTCGTCTCTGAGGAGGTCCCCCATGCTGTTAGACCTTTGAGCAGGCAACATGGTACCAGCCTCTTCCGCCTGCTCGTCGCCGTCCACGTGGTCCCTATCCGACTGATGTGATTGGTCAGTGGCTGACGCTGTTCGCCGCCTCTCCGCTTCATGAGCTGCAAGAGTGAATGAATGAATTAGTTCATCACCGAGGCATTCCTTACATGAAGCAGTCAATCAATCAAAATACATTAAACAGAACCGTAATTTTCTTCCAATGCTAAGGAAACATTGAACTGAAAATTGACGATCAATATTTTAAGGCCTTTTTTTTTTTTTTTTTCTTTTCTTTTTAAAAAAATTATTTTTTTTTTATTTTTTTTTTTAGCAAAACTTATTTCTAACTGTGGCCCACCCCTCCCATCTCCCCTGTCGTTCCCATTTGCTCCTCTCCCATTTGAAACCAAAGGCTAAAATCAAACTTTACTCCATTCAATTAATGTATGACACATAAGATACAGCACTTTTTCGTATTCATCTTGTCATTAAAAAAAAACAAAAAAAAAAACAAATCAAAGCAAATCAGACCATTTCATCGTTCAGTAGCTTCAAATGTATTTTTTATGGCAGCTAAGGTACCATGGTTGTACTCGTTTTATAAGAAAATCATCGCCATTTATCGCTTGCATTAGAGTACACTATTGCAGAATATATCAAAGTTATCTTTGTAAAAAAAAAAAAAAAAAAAGGTAAAAAACCAGATAACAGTTTCTAATAATGCAGTGTAAGGCATCAGAAGTGTTCAAAGGACTAATACCTGTGAAAAACTGTGTTGTTATTGTTGTTTCTTTCACAACCACATGACACTTTTTAACTACATGTTTCTTTCTATCAGCACACTTTGTTGTGATAACAAATACATGTACTACTTTTTACTCAAGGAGAATTGACAACAAATGCTACTTTTTTTTTTTTTTTTTTTTTTACTCAAGGAGAATACCTTTTCAATGTTGGGTGCTCATATATACTCCTAAACGATGTACTACTGAATGTTATTATTATCTCTTTTATACTATATGTGTTGTCCTGACGCTACTTACTTTTACATACGTCGTGCACTCAGTACTACTTTTTATATTACTATCCAATGCTACTTTGTACTATATACTACACATACTATCTCTCTCTACATATATATATATATATATATATATATATAATATATATATATATATGTGTGTGTGTGTGTGTGTGTGTGTGTGTGTGTGTGTGTGTGTGCGTGCGTGTGTATTTACTAACGAATGCTGTTTCTACTGCATATATTGTTCTGTCAGCACTATTTTTTTTTACTACCAACTACAACTTTCTAACACATATGTTGTTCAGTTTGTACTATTTTTTTAAAGCTTCTTATTACATGTCTCTTTCACTCAATACCACTGTTCACTTTTAAATACTACTTTCTACTACATATGTCGTTCTGTCAATACTACTTTTTACAACCGAATGTCACTTCCTACTACGTGTCATCTTCAGTCAATATTTGTTTTTTTTTTGCTGCCAAATGCTTGTTTCTGCTACAATTGTTCACTCAAAACTACTTTTTACTATCGAATGCTGTATGCCATTACATACGTGGTTCAGTTGATACTACTTTTTCCTACCGAGTGCTACTTTCCACTACATACATCGTTCAATCAGTACTATTTTTTTTACAACCAAATGCTAATTTCTATTATGTATGTTGTTCGGTCGGCACTACAATGTACTGCCAAATGCTGCTTTTAATTATGTATGTCGTTCACTCAGTACAACTTTTCACTACCGAATGCTACTTTCCACCACATATGTCTTTTTTTTAATTCTGATTTTTTTTTACTACTGAATGCTACTTTCCACTACATATGTGGTTCAGTCAACACTACTTTTTCTTTCCGAATGATACTTCCTATTACATATGTCGTTCAGAGAGAGCTACTTTTTTTTTTCTTTAACGACTGAACGTTCCTTTCTACTACATGTATCGTTCAGTTAGCGCTCCTTTTTCCTACTGAATGTTATTTCCCACTACATATGTCGTTCGACCAGTACTACCTTTTACTACCGAATGCTACTTTCCACCACACATGTCGTCCAGCCAATACTGCTTTCTACTATACTGTTATTTTCTACGGCATGCATCGTTCGGTCAGTCTACGTTTTTACTACCAAATGCCACTTTCTGCTGCATATGTCTTTCTGTCAGTATACTGTCTAATACCTTCTGCTAATACTTTCTGCTACATATGTCATTCAGTTAGTACAGTGTATGTCGTTCAGTCGGTGCTACTTTTCACTACCGAATGCTACTTTTTGCTTTGCTGCATATATCATCCAAGTAAGACTACTTTTAACAGCCGAATATTGCTTTCTATTACCTATGTCGTCCAGTCAGTATCACCTTTTTTAAAACTACAAAATGCTACTTTTTTTATGTGTGTTTTCAGTCAATTCCACTTTCTACCACCGAATGCTACTTTTTTTTTTTTTTTTTTTTTAACCACAAAATGCTACTTTTTTTTTTAACGTGTTTTCAGTCGATTCAGCTTTCTACCACCAAATGCTACTTCTTTTTTTTTAAACTACATGTGCTGTTCATTTGGTGGTACTTTTTACTGAAGAATCCTACTTTCTACAGAATGTATCGTACTTTTTTTGTTTTTTACTACCGAATTGTACTTTCTACCGCGGACGTCGTCAAGTCGATAGCATCTTTTAGTATCGAATACTACTTTATTCTGCATTTGTTGTTCAGATTGGGAGTTCTTCTTGCTACCGGGCGCCATTTCTTTTTTTTTTTGGTTGTTTGTTTTTCTTCTTTAGTATTCATGATCTGTTTGATATGGGTATCTTTGCATCTAGCAATTCTTTAAAGCAGTGTGTGTATGTGCCTTCGAAAGATATTCATGAATGCATTCATATAAACGTGGTTAGGACATTTCATGAATACAATCACAAACATTTTTTGCACCGTTGTGAACTTTTTTCTTGCTCAGGACATTCTCCAAAAATGGGTTATTTTTGTGTGTCATGGTCAGCTTAGCATATTCATTACAAAAATTCATTGAATCTAAATGATCTGGATACTTGCTGTTCCCAATAGATTTTAAATCCAAATCAAAATGCAGCCTTTCCAGGCAATAAATGTTCATAGCAGCTAGCTATAAACGCTGGCACAGAATCAATTTTCAAACCACCCATCTCATACAGTAGACATAGGTACTTCCTTCTTCATCGTGAGTGTTTTTTCTATCCACAAAACCTGTAAAACAGATTGTCTTAAGAACTGAATTAAAACGTCACTGGAGTCAGGTCGGTTAATAAATAAGTAAGTAAATTTGACAGAGCAGGCGTATAGAGCCCTGTAATAATTCCTAGAGATGCTAAATCAATATCAAGCCTTCGAATAATTCTGATGTCTATAAGGAATATGCTAAATGTTTATGAAAAAACAATCGATTAAACTTGAAAAAAAAATCAAATTTAAAACTATAAATGCAATCAAACATGAAAACAAATTTAAATTTAGAACTATACAGGCTACAGCTTAAAAATACGAAAACAAATCTGCTTATAAAATGTTCAGCAAGATGGCATTTCATTATCCACACGAATACGTGTTCAAATCAGACCTACCTGAAACGATATGATTCTTTAGCAAGCAAGAGAATGAAATCAAGATAACAAAGCATCAAGAAGGTATGGTTAAAACAGAAGAAATACAATATACGTATACATTCTTTATTTCAAACACCACCACCACTTGAAAATGTCAAGCACACTGGATTGATGCCAGAAAAGTAAATACAAACACAAACAAACAAAAAATAGAAATAAAAAAAAGCCAAAAGATACAAAACAGGAGGTCATGTTATGAATAGGTTAATCAGTCAGCATTTGAAAGAGAACACACGAATGAAGATGTCAGTGTAACGAATGACCGTGTTATCCCACTCTCTATAGTCAAATTGATAATTACACACAAACACAGGATCTAAATTATTTCAAAAACGACAACTTAACTACTGATTATTTGCCCAACAAAGAAGTAACAGGGGAAAACAAATGCAGATATAACGACAAGACCTTACCGACTATCTGATTTAAAAAAAATATAAAAGAAAACAATGTGGATGAGGGTGTTAAAGTGAAAACATTCTACCCTTCCAAGCATGAGGAAACCCTCAAATTCTCTGCACAGAACCAGCTGTTTCTGTCCGCATCAGATTTCCAAGTCTATCTTGTGAACAGACCCATTTGTTACGTGTGTCCATGATGTTGTGAACAAAACCATTTGTTACGCCTGCTAATGATTTTGTGAACAGGACCATCTGTTACACCTGTCCATGATCATGTGAACAGAACCATGTTTAACGCCTGTCATGTTGACCAGAACCTTTTGCTACGTCTCTTAATGATGTGTGAACAGAGCCATTTATTAGCATTTCCATGACGTTGTGAACAGAGCCATTAGTTAACCTGTTCATGACGTTGTGAACAGAGCCATTTGCTAGCCTGTTCACGACGTTATGAACAGAACCATTTTTTGGTCTGTTCACGACGTTGTGAACAGAACCATTTGCTAGCCTGTTCATGATGTTGTAAACAGAACCATTTGTTAGCCTGTTCACGACGTTGTGAACAGAACCATTTGCTAGCCTGTTCACGACGTTGTGAACAGAACCATTTGTTACACATGTTCATGACGTGAACAGAACCATTTGTTACGCATGTTCATGACGTGAACAGTACCATTTGTAACGCATTCATGACGTTGTGTACAGAGCCATTTCTTACAACTGTTGACGGCTTTTGTGAACAGAACCACCTGTTACACCTGTCCATGGCCTTGTGGACAGAATCACCTGTTACACCTTTCTATGACCTTATAGACAGAATCACCTGTTACACCTTTCCATGACCTTATAGGCAGAATCACCTGTTACACCTTTCCATGACCTTATAGACAGAATCACCTGTTACACCTTTCTATGACCTTATAGACAGAATCACCTGTTACACCTTTCCATGACCTTATAGACAGAATCATCACCCGTTAAAACACCTTTCCATGACCTTATAGGCAGAATCACCTGTTACACCTTTCCATGACCTTATAGACAGAATCACCTGTTACACCTTTCCATGACCTTATAGACAGAATCACCTGTTACACCTTTCCATGACCTTGTGGACAATACCACCTGTTACACCTTTCCATGACCTTATAGACAGAATCACCTGTTACACCTTTCCATGACCTTATAGACAGAATCACCTGTTACACCTTTCCATGACCTTATAGATAGAATCACCTGTTACACCTTTCCATGACCTTATAGGCAGAATCACCTGTTACACCTTTCCATGACCTTGTGGACAATACCACCTGTTACACCTTTCCATGACCTTATAGACAGAATCACCTGTTACACCTTTCCATGACCTTATAGACAGAATCACCTGTTACACCTTTCCATGACCTTGTGGACAATACCACCTGTTACACCTTTCCATGACCTTATAGACAGAATCACCTGTTACACCTTTCCATGACCTTATAGACAGAATCACCTGTTACACCTTTCCATGACCTTAGACAGAATCACCTGTTACACCTTTCCATGACCTTATAGGCAGAATCACCTGTTACACCTTTCCATGACCTTATAGACAGAATCACCTGTTACACCTTTCCATGACCTTATAGACAGAATCACCTGTTACACCTTTCCATGACCTTATAGGCAGAATCACCTGTTACACCTTTCCATGACCTTATAGACAGAATCACCTGTTACACCTTTCCATGACCTTATAGACAGAATCACCCGTTACACCTTTCCATGACCTTATAGACAGAATCACCCGTTAGACCTGTCCATGGCCTCGTGAATAGTACCATTTGCTCCACCTGTCCACAGTCGAGTTTTGCCTTTTGGCTGAGACACGTTAAAGAACCTAGCTTGTTTGACGTGTGTATACTGAGATTTACGTCCTATTAGCCATGAGACTCCAAAGGACGAGTTGCTGTTTCCACACGTCGAGGTAGAAGATGAGGTGAAAGATGCTGAGAGTTCCCTTCGCATCTGTAGCGAGGCGCACGTCTTGTGAGCCAGAGGCCCTTTAAGACAAACGTCGTGGTGCTCCACCCACAGTGCACGACAGAGACAGACCGCTCACAACTCTGTGGTATCCTCACCACTACACGGAGACAATCCCGATCTGAGGACCTTCTGAGGAAGCCAGCGAAGGGCAGAGAGGAAAACAAGAAAGAAAGCACCTCACAGAAATGAGCTTCCTGAGAGAGCTGAAGAATAACCACACCGGAACTGGGAATGTCCCCCCCCCCCCCCCCGTGCTCCAGGATCCACACTGGACACAAAGGAGGGCAAACGGTGATGATGATGGCTAGTTCTTCGCTTGCGAAGATTAGTGGGAAGTTCCCACCAGGGATAGGCGGCACGCCCTTTGATGACTAATTCGTCCAAATCGTGATCTACAGGATCTGTGGCATTGTGGGCAGGTGTAGATCTGGCCTGCGTTGTTGGGCTGCGGACCTGGGCCTTCCCTCTCCTTCTCCTTCTCTTCTCCTGGTCAAACTGTACCAACAGCCTGAGTGGTCAAGCTCTGCTGTCTGACCATCGAATCATCGTCAGTCACACCAGAACTGACAGTGTGCTGAGGACGGTGTAGAGCATTCATGATGTATTTTAAGAACATGGAAGACGGAGGGTATTAGGAAATGATGACGGGTTGAGAATGAGTCGATAACGTGAAGCCAACCACCACCCTCCATTTCATCTATTCCTTTCTTCCCTTATCTCCTCCCCTCCCCGACCTACACGCACACACCTTACCAATCGTTACCGTCCATACATTTTTTCCCCGCCCCTCCTCCTCGCTCCTGCAGTCGGTTGAGTAATAAAGAATAAACTGGGATGAAATGCTCTCCGAGAAATCCCGATACCAGACCGATTTCATTATTTTAAACCAGGGATAATAATATGCTGGCAGTTGAGAACTGAGACAATATAGGCTGTAACAAACTCACTCAACGTTCACTATACTGCAAACACCCAATATCGTTTGCACATAACATGTACACATTGCACATACACTTACATAATAGATGCGTTCCACGCTGGCTAATTTGCAGGGGAGATAATCAGGTAGGTGATGAACGGCGAGAAGCAGGAGTCAAATTTGGTAAAATCTTTATTGTGAGACGGACTATTTTAGTTTAACTTGAGCGGATGGTCAGAAACAAATAAGTACGTTTCACGATCCTGCAGCTGTTCTCTTAAGATACTGTATACATCCTCGCAAACTAAAAGCAACATGAGCCTAATCAATAATAATAATCAAGAATATTACTTGTTGCTGCTGCTGCTTTGATTATTTGGTTCATGTGAAGAGCATGCTTTTTTTTTTTTTTTTTTTTTTTAGAGCAGTCGAGCAGTCTTATGTTTTAATTGAGTATAACAATACGACGGGGTCTCTTTGAATGAATACAGGATTTTGAACTGAAACAAGTCGAACTTGTTGCTGTGTATTTCCGTACTCTGTGTTCCTCTCCCCTTCCCCACCGCCACTCCCTCCTGTTCCTCTTTCACCTTGCTTCTTCATCGCCATCCCACAATCCCAGTAAAACGCGAGAGAAAAAAGCAAACAAAAAAAACATTTATCACAAAAGGAAAAAATGGGGAAAAAAGACACGGTAAATGAAAATATTTTTTGTTGCTCGATTCATGTGTGTGTGTGTGTGTGTGTGTGTGTGTGTGTGTGTGTGTGTGTGTTGTTCTGCTGGCCAATAACTGATATGGCGATTGGATTAAAAAAAAATAAAATAAAAAGACCGCGCTATCTACTGTGTTGGACGATGGTATATTGCTTGTGGGGACGAAGTCTGATATTAATTTGACACGAAAAACAAGAAAGCGTAGTTCATTTCAATGACAAGTGTGTGTGTGTGTGTGTGTGTGTGTGTGCGTGTGTGTGTGTGTGTGTGTGTGTGTGTGTGTGTGTGTTGTGTGTGGTGTGCGCGCGCGCGTGTGTGATCGACGCAAACACAAACAGGGGATTGACAGAAAAGCATGAATCAGGGATGTTATATTTCTCTGCACGACAGATTATTTACTGATAACAGTTGCACGTAGCTTCTGGTTTTTTTTTTTCCTTTGTGGGTGAATATGACATTTTGCAATTTCATTTCGAACTTGTTGACAGTTTACCCTCAACAACTACATTGTTGACATACGTTTTTCAGTCTTCCATTTATAAACATAAAAGCAAGCATTATCAGACTAAGGTAAAAAAAAAAAATTATCTCGTTTTTCAATCTTCCATTTATAAACATGAAACTAGATAGCAAGCATTATCAGACTAAGGTAAAAAAAAAAATTAACTCGTTTTTATAAACATAATACTAGATAGCAAGCATTATCAGACTAAGGTTAAAAAAATCATCTTTGTTCGTAGGTGTTGATCTACGTTAAAGAAAATAAAACATTTTGAAATTGAACTTGGGGGGGGGGGGGGGGGTAAACAAAGACAGAGAGAGACAGAGTGTGTGTGTATGAGAGAGAGAGAGAGAGAGAGAGAGAGAGAGAGAGAGAGAGAGAGAAAGAGAAGAGAGAGAGAGAGAGAGAGAGAGAGAGAGAGAGAGAGAGAGAGAGAGAGAGACTCTGCCAGTCAAAATTCATCCAAAATGAAAACAATGGAAATACTCAACAGAACAAGGCCTGAGAGAGGAACTTTGTGGTTGGGGATTTGGGATGGTGAGGAACAGGGGAGGGAAGAAGGTATATAATTTGTTAATCCGACAAAACAAATAAATGTTAGTGAATATGGAAAAAGAAGAAAAAAATAAAGAAATCCCAACAATAACTGTGTGGTGGGAAAGACAAATACAAAAACTGAACAAAACGAAAGAAGGCTTCTGATAAGTAAGGGTTCATTCAGTCATGCATACCTCTGGTCTGTGAATGCAGTGAAGAAGTTAGTTGCCCCATACAGGCATTACTGAATTCAGTTTGTTAAGCAAAACACGGTGGCAAAACGAAGGGACCAAAGCACAGCAGCATGTCCAGTTACAGTCATTGTACCCAAGGAACACTTTGGTAACTATACACGGAACGGGTATGGGATATAGTCTACGATGCAGCATGGTATTTTAAAGCCTCACTCCGATACATAGCAAAAGAAAAGGAATTAAGCCACTAGGTCTAAAAGCAGGCACAAGTTGGTTTTAACTTAATAAGCGGGTACACATATACATTCAAAGAAATGAGATACATCATCGGAAACTAAACACAAGAGCAACCGCGTGGTTAAAGTAGAGGTACAGTCAAACCATATCAACATCCTCATTTGCTCCCTGTTGTCTGATTTCTTCTTTTCATTGTTTATATATTATGTTTACCATTTACTGACTCTTCAGTTTTGTTCCTCCTTTTGCCCCTTTTCATTCAATTTTTCTGGCTCTCCGTGCCTTTGAAATTATGATCTGTGCCCAGTTTACCGCTTTACCAGGTTACGGTTACGGCTAGTTGCAAAGTGAGACGACTGCAGGCGGAAATCTGAACAGATCTTTGAAAGTTTATGTAATAATTTCGCCAAACATGCACAAACGAATCACAAGACAAAACACGACGCGTTTCGACCTCTTCTTTTCATTGTTTTGAATATTGAACGCCCATCTTGCGCCGAATTTGACCAGATAAGTGATTGCTCTTTTTTTTCATTTTCGTTGTCCTGAGTGTTGTTTATCTGGCCTGAAGAAGACCTAGGAGGTCGAAACGCGTCGTGTTTTGTCTTGTGATTCGTTTGTTCATATTTGGCGGATTTATTATATAACCTTTTTAAGATTTGTACGGTTTATCGTTTTGGTCAGTTAACGTTATCACACTCTTGTTGCGCCATCGTTGACTCACAGTTAATAAAAACAACAAATAATATATGCGCCTGGAATGTTCACCTGTTTTTGACAATGGCCTAAATTGTGGATTAAATGGGGCATCGAAGATTTAGTGACAGTTATATGACCGGAGATGGAAGTTAAGTCCAGGTCACTCAGAACACGCTGTGAATACTTTGCCCACGGTTGCATCGAGCAGCGCACTAAGACATCAGCACACTGCCTACTAACAGGTGGATCTGAACCACTGTGATCTAAACAACAGGAAAGGAAGGAAAAGGACAACCCTCCAGCCCGGTTGCTAGCAGGATACAGATGTCAAGGTCACCACAATCCACTGTGTCAAGGTTAAGGACAGCCCCCATTTCCCCTCTCTAGATGAGTGGTTTGAACGGTCACCTCCCAGCAGAACCATGGCCAACAGAGTACCTCCAGAGCTGAGAGACCCGGCCCCTGTGGATCCCGTGGCGGACAGCTGACTGCCTGACGTTTGGCTGGCCACCTCCTCAGGCTCTGACCCATCTGACTGGGCCTCCTCCCGTTCACCAGCCTCTTCCGGCCGGATGAGACTGCCCAGCGGGGCGTCAGAGGCGATAGTGGGTACAGCGGACACAGTGAAAGCATCCAGATCTTCGGTGGCTTCGGGTATGTACTCGACTGATAGACCTCGAACTTTTTCGTCCGTGATAAACGGTGGGTGTTCATGTGCTTTTGCACTAGCTCCGCGAAAATAATCGGGAGATGGTGTTGGTATGGAGTATTGTGGACCAGTAGGCTGCAGACTAGGAGTGAAGCTCTGAGGGCAATCAGGTGATGGCGATCTGGCCTCCTCCTCTGAATTATCGGGTTCGACATCAGGACTGGTACAATGAGGATGAGGGTCTTGAACACCCTGGCGGTCCGTCTCCTTTGAATTCTCGAGGTCACCCACAGGTCCGACATCAGGACTGGTACAGTGAAGACTAAGGTCTTTAACACCCTGGCTGTCCTCTGAATTCTCTGATTCACCCACAGGCCCAACATCAAAGTTGGTATGGTGAAGATCTTGAACACCCTGGCTGTCCTCCTCCTCTGAATTCTCGGGTTCAGCAACAGGTTCGACATCAAGACTGGTAGAGTGAAGATGAGGGTCTTTAACACCCTGGCTGTCCTCTGAATTCTCTGATTCACCCACAGGCCCAACATCAAGGTTGGTATGGTGAAGATTAAGGTCTTGAACACCCTGGTTTTCCTCCTCTGAATTCTCGGGTTCAGCAACAGGTTCGACATCAGGACTGGTAGAATGAAGACGAGGGTCTTGAACACCCTGGTGGTCCTTCTCCTCTGAATTCGCTGATTCACCCACAGGTCTGACAACATAGTTGGTACAGTGCAGACGAGGGTCTTCAACACCCTGGTTGTCTGTTCCTCAGCAGAGCTGTCTTGGTGCTCCAGATTCTCATCATGGTGACCATCATCCTCATCAGCTATGTTCTGATCGTCCGACTCATCAACTCTTAAAAGACAGGGCTCATCCCTTTCCAGTAAGAGAGCTTCATTACTTAGCAGGGTGTTTTCTGACTGCACAACCTCACTCATTTCCGCTTCAACATTATCTTCTACAGGTGGGTCTGTACTAAGCATGACTACATCCGATGATGCGTGTTGAGAAGCTGGGTGCATAGACATAACAGTGACATCGCTATGGTACTCAAGCGAACTAACAGGTGAAGGGGCATGTGTGCAAACATCTGGTAAATTTACAATAGGTTTACCTGTTTCCTGCTCCTCCGTTGCATCGTGGAAGACCAAGGAGTCGGTCTCAGCTGCGACATTCACTAAGTTCTCCTGGCAGTCAGAAAAATCTTCTGAACCTAAATCATCGGAATTCGGGGGATCCTCGTTCATGGGAGGTGACTCTGTTTGTGCCCAGGCTTCAGAGAAAGTTCTGCAAAGGTTAAGTCTTCCCCTTTCTTGCTGCATCATTAATTCATGAAAGAGTTCCCACTCCTCTTTGGTGATGAGGAAAACCTCCTCTGTTTGGGTTGACGTGTCCTCTGAAGGGACGCAGTGCCTACTCTCCTTTGAAGTGTCTGTTAGTGCTCCTGGAGTCGTATCCTGCAACATCACGACCACGTCTGTTTGGATCGAGGGGTCTTCAGACCGGCTTGATGATTGTACAGATTCAGGACTTGATTCTCTCTTGCTTTCACTATGATTGTCATCGACCTGGACATCTTGTGCACTATCACAGACTGGTGGTGTATGATCGTCTGAATCAAGTTCAGAATGTCCTTCGCTGTCTGCACGCTGTCGCTGGAACTCTGCCTCATTCACCTCCACAAAGCTCAGTCTCCTGGGCGTCGTGGCCCCAACCTCTACGACGTCATCAGGGTCATCTGACCAGTGTTCGTCCAGTTCGTCGTGCACTGTTCCTTCGCTATCGCTGTCACCATCACCATCGACATCAGAGTACATCGTGTATTCTTTCTCGGTCTTGTTTTCCGAGTCCTCGGGTTCAGTCCTTTCAGAGATGATGCTGAGGGTATCGGAACCAGTGTCGTCAGACTGAAAGAAGCGCTGCATGGTGTAGGACATATGGTCTGGCGTTCTCATTTTCTGCACCACGGCCATCTGCTCTTCCAAAGTTGGGACAGCCTTTTCAGGGGAGTGGACTGGAGCGTTCTCCTCTTCGACTGCCGATACTGGGCATGAGGACATTTTCGAGTCGTTCTCTTGAGTACTTTCAAACGAAAACCCATTTTCACTGCTGTGATCGTCTTCTATTTGGCTACCAAAAGAAGCAGCGCAAGAGTCTTTGGAAGTGGCTGTCTCATCATCATCTTCATCCTCGTCGTACAGAGAATCACTGGAATGTTCCCGACCAGCCCTGCCATCTCCCGTCGCAGTGTCGACCGACCCCGAAGCGTTCTCACAGTCGGTCGACACGTCCGGGTCTGAAATGGATTCCACATCATCTAAGGAATCCATGGCACCAACGACAGGCCGGCCGTGCGGGGAGTCAGGCTGGGCATGATCATGGTCGCCACGCATGATGGTACCACTGCCGTCGGCTTCAGCACCGAGGTCGCTCAGGCCGTGGTCATTGCGCACGCTGGTGGCCGCACTGCCCGATGTGCTGTAAGCGCTGTCCCCTCCTCCAGCGTCCTCCTCGCCACGGCTGTTCCTCTCTTTCACCTCGCTCTCACCCTCTCCTCCTCCTCCCAAGGGTCCTGTTCTTCATGGCTGTTGCTGCTGTTACCTGTATCCCATAAACATCCCGCAAGTCATCACTGCCAGACCCCTGGGCGGGACACGCCAGCTCCACAGTGTTCTCGGTTCACACACGAAGAAGTAAAGAATGACAGAAAAAAAAAGCAACAAGCATTTCGACCCATAAATCAACCAATGAATCAAAAGATAAACCAACCAATCAACCATCCAGCCAGCTTGTTCACTGGTCAGCCAGTTCGCCAACAACCAACTCATCAGCCAACCAACTAGTCTACCAACCAACATCTAGCCCGCTATACTGCGTACGAACGAACCATGGAACGTCCCAGACAAGCAAGATACAAACAAAACTAGATAACCACACATAAACCATATATGTATTAACATAAACCCATCAATTAAAGTCACTAAAATCGACCAAATATGACGATTTTTCACCTTTGCATTCAGCCCGTACAAAAGACATAGAGCAGGAAGACAGAAAAAAAGAACAAAAAGAAAGGAAGAACATAAAAAGGAATATGATTTAAAAAACAAACAAACATCATTTGAAACCTTTAGCATAATGAAAATAAGAAAAATAATATTGTCGGTTTATGAATTAGAATCTGATGATAAAGAGTAAACAAACACAAAAAGAGTGGATTTCAGACGCATCGGTTTGAAAGATAAATAAATCAATAAATCAAAAACCCATGCTGATTAAGTTATAAACAATACTATTGGTATCTATGAGGCCAACAGGCCACAGACCCACCGAAATAAAACCAGATTTGTTCAGTACTTACGTCTTTGCAATGACCTGCTTTAAAAGAAAACCCAGTAAATCTGAAACGGATTTTCATAATCTATATTCTAAATCAAGCTTGGCAGCTGACTTTTTTTTTGTCATACTCCCTTATGCTTAGCACTACAGCTACTTCTACTTCAACCACTACTACTACTACTACTGCTGCTACTACTACTACTACTATTATCCTGACCATGGTCAATGTTGCTGTTACGGGTCGGATGTGGAACTAGCACGCCAATTCAGAGAGTGGTACAAAAGAAGAATCGTTTGTCTTGGTCTGCTCTGTTTCTTTGTTTCGGGAAGGAGAGGATGGGGATGCTTTATGTATAACAATGTTGACAATAAGGATTATTTTGATGATCATCATGAAATATGATTATGATTATGAAGGCAATGAGATGATGCCGAGGACAATGATGGTGCCCATGCTATTGGAGAGGATGGCGAAGACGGCAACGGTTTTCCTGTGACTTTTCTGCTCATGGAAGCCGATTCAAAGAAAAAAAAAAAAAGTGGGCGGAGAAGAGCGGAGAGAAGACGGGAGCGGAGGAGGGAGGAGAGGAAGGGAAAGGGGAAGCGGGAAGGGGGATGGGAGGTGACGGGGGAGGGAGAAAAAGCGGAGAAGAAAAAAAAAAAGAAAAAAAAAAGGAAAGAAAAATTGTTGAGCTGAAAAACAAAACAGTAGCAGCCCCTCTGTAGAATCTGTACACAATCGCATGCGCGCGTGCGGGGTGTGTGCGCGCATGAGCGCGCGCATGAGCGCGCGCGTGTTTGTGTGTGTGTGTGTGTGTGTGTGTGTGTGTGTGTGTGTGTGTGTGTGTGTGTGTGTGTGTGTGCGTGCGAGCGCGCCTCTCTCTGTGCGTGCGTGCGTGCGTGCGTGCGTGCGTGCGTGTGTGTGTGTGTGTGTGTGTGTGTGTGTGTGTGTGTGTGTGTGTGTGTGTGTGTGTGTGTGTATGGGTGGGTGCGTACGAGTGCCTGCTCGTGCTTCTGTGTCTGTGTGGATGGGTGTGTGTGTGTATGTATGTGTGTGCATCTGTGTGCATTATTTGCCATTAATGAGTTGGAAAATATATTTGTCCAGATGCTTCCTGTATTTGTTTAACTATTGAAGAATGCTCAGCTATAGTCTGAGCAGCTGTCGTTGAAATATACGATTTCTTTCTTTTCCGTTTTGGATTCAATTCGATTTTTGCATTTGTTCCATATCTTCTCTCATTTTTTGCAATTACAGTTACACGTATGCGAAGGCGCATGCACACATAGTCACACACACATACATACACACGCACACATTTCTACACCCAGACTGACATTTGCACACAGAGAGAGAGAGAGAGAGAGAGAGAGAGAGAGAGGAGAGAGAGAGAGAGAGAGAGAGAGAAAGAGAAAGAGAGAGCGAGCGAGCTGAGAGAGAGAGAGAGAGAGAGAGAGAGAGAGAGAGAGAGAGAGAGAGAGAGAGAGAGAGAATGAGAATCAAGCCTGCTCATGAGAGATGAACTACACATAGATCATTCTCCATGTTACACACATAATGATCTGTGAAGTAATCTCAACTGACTGCGCAGCTAGACGGCAGAGCTGGAAGTCAATGTTGATGACAACGCACAGTGTTCACCACGACCACCATATCAAAGGTAGACAGCTTCTGATGACAGCCAGACACCGCTCACCGAATCCAGGCACACCAACCGACCAATCAGTTGGGAGCAACTTTTACTCGAAATCGGAGTTCACACTGACTCAACGTCTCTGAACCTACGTCCGTTATCAAGGCGGGGCAACAATTGGTATTTGGGAACGAGGGAAGAACGACAATCCTGCCAACAGCACCTTTTGTGTGCAGAACTGAGCAGGTGTACACACGTTACTTTTTTACTCGCACACAGATTGTAGGCATGTTCATTAAGGGTGAAAAGACAGGAAAATCCTCGGCTGTATGAATATTACTTTATCTTGCCTAGGAAAATCCTCACGCTTTAACAGTTGCAGAACGCTTTGAAATCATGTACAGAATGTATATGAATGGAAGCTAAGTTTTTCAGCATCTATCATTTAGAAAGACTATATATCGGTCTATCATTTATAAAGACTATATATCGGGGGAAAATCTACAATTCACTGGGTTGATATACACGCTAACAGACTACTTCCGTCTAGGCTCACTGACAAGGTAGAGGACCTTTCCATAGGAGCTGGCTATGCGCCGATAATCTACAAACATTTACCCTTAAAGGCTGTCAGAGGGGTCACGAATTCTTTGTATGGCAACTCATTTTCTGATTTGCATTAACATAATCTGAATTCAAACGGCAACAAAGCTTGTATTTCTTTCTTCAAACTGGCTCGCTTAGTGTTCAGAAACCAGTGTCAGTGTTATGAGTTTTTGACAGGATACCATATTTCTCTGTTAAGCCCCTAACACACGAGTCGTTTCACACGGCAGGAAACTTGCCATTTCCTCGTGCGGTCAGACAAGGTCGTGTAGAAGAACATACTGACTGCTGTGCAATTCAGTGAAATGATGATTGAAAATCGGCATGACCAGTCAGAAAGGCAGGTCATAGAATATACCTAAAAATGTGAAACCCTTAATAATTTATGTTCTTTGTAAACATTTCTATTGGACGTTTTAATTTCCTTAAAAAGCACAGAGTATACCTAAAATGTGAAACCCTTAATAATTTATGTTCTTTGTAAAAATTTCTATTGGACGTTTTAATTTCCTTAAAAAGCACAGAGTATACCTAAAATGTGAAACCCTTAATAGTTTATGTTCTTTGTAAAAATTTCTATTGGACGTTTTAATTTCCTTAAAAAGCACAGAGTATACCTAAAATGTGAAACCCTTAATAATTTATGTTCTTTGTAAAAATGTCTATTGGACGTTTTGATTTCCTTAAAAAACACCTCGACATTCGTTTCTTTTCACCATTTCTTTTTCCATTACAGAATGGATGTCAGCTTAATAGTTCGAGGACGTGAATGATTCCCAGGGAATACAGTACGAGAGTATCCAAAAAAAAAAAAAAAGAAAAAAAGAAAGAAAAAAAAAAAGAAAAAAAAAAAGAAAAGAAAAAAAAGGCCCAATCTTTCACTCTCGGTAGTTTGACGCTCAAGTTGTACATTTATGGGCACTCCCGATCTCTTTCAGAGAATATACAGGTGGTTCTCTTCAGATATTCGGATACGACAGCTATATGGCAGCACTTTGAGTCACAACCAACGTTTCTTTTATTTGGGATTTTAGAGTTTCATCATTGTTAGGTAAGCTTGCGATTCACACACACACACACACACACACACACACACACACACACACACACACACACACACACACAAGAGAAATGAGACTGAGTAGAAAGATGAAATCAAAACAAAATATCAGTTTTTACAGTAATGGCGCAACGGACGATTTGAACTAAGCGTGGTGTAACATGCACTTCGAAAAGAGCTGTGAGACGTAAATGGTGACGCAAGAGAGAAACGAGCGTGAGACCAAGGAGAGAGAGCGTGGGACAGAACAGAACACATGCAGCCACACCCACTGTGCTCATGGCTTACAGGACTCCCTGTCCCCTCCACCACCTTGCCCCTCACTGCGGTCAGTCTGGCGGGAGTCGGCAGCGTGGGCAGTGACCGCGAACCCCGAACAGGACAGGCCCAGACTCAGGGTGTCCTCACTGCCGCCGGACCATGACCGCACGCTGTCCGACCCGTCACGCTCTAGCGCGCGGTTGCTGGCCAGGTCCAGCAGACGGATCTTGGTGCCTGGGGACGCCGTCTTGGCCGAGCAGGCGCTGAACGTCTCCGAAAACTCCGAGGACTGACGCGGCATGGGACTCCGTTTGGCAGAGGGGAGGAGGCCACTGTTGGTGGGGAACGTCTGCCGTTTCGGAGGGCGGAGATCCGCATCCTTAGACTCTGGCATGTCAGCCTGGGGCGCTTTCACTTCGGGTTCCTCAGCAGCGGATTTGGAAGGTGTTGGTGACTCGAGCGTCCGTGCCTGCCTACTGGTATGGATTTCTGCTAGATCCGTGGATACATAGCCCGAACTCTGACCCAACATGGAGTCTACCTCCTCTTTCTTGTTGTGTGATGACACATTTGCGGCGTTGCCTGAGCTTGCAAACACTTCTTCAGCTGCCACGTCGCCGGGCTCGGAACTGGTGAAAGAACAACCGCTGCTTTGGCGCTGCAGATTTGAGGCGGCCTGTGAACGTGCCGCGAAGTTCTTTTTATTTTCATTCTTGTTTTTTTCAACAATATTCGGTGAAGCACTGGCTTTTGTTTCGTTAGACGTTTTTGGCATAGCCTTCGATGTTTGGCAAAGATTTTTCTGTCCTTTAATAAGAGAAGTAGAGGCGACGCATTTCTGGTTTGGTCGACGACGATTTCCGATTGTTCCCCCGTTCTCTACTGCCTCTTTTCCTAAACTGGAGCTCGACTGTCGTCCTGCAGGAGAAACAGGGGCAGAGAACCCAGTCTGCCTCACGTCCTTTTTGGCTCTGGAATTACCGGTGGTGGCCTGGTTCTTCTCCACGTGGCGGGATGGGGAAATGGATCCATTCGGTTTCCGGCTCGCTTTGTTGCCTTCCTGATGCCGCTGTGTGTGATGTCCACGCCCTGCCCACAACACAAAACAGCATGGTCACTGATCGGCAGACATTACGTGGGTCTTGTGGGCTGGTTGCTGTCTTTTCATCTGAACCAGGCGTTTACTGTCCCGTGTTCACAACTCACCAGAAAAGGCAGAGAGAAGAGGAGGTGGGAGGAGAACACCAAGGAATGGGACAGACGTACCCTTTGCCAGCTTTCAGACGGTGGTAGAGAGCCGAAACAGATGGCACGACATTGTCTGGAAGTCATCAATGGTACGTCAACAACCTTTAAGAAAGGGGTTTTCCACACACATCGCCATTATGCTCGCAACGCAATGGCCGACTCGCTGCTTCGCCATACGTTGCCAAGGCCATCGCAGCAGGCAACAAGTCGGCTTGGGCACTTCGCGATTGAGATTTGCTTGCCGACTTTGAGCTGGAAGATGGTGAATTTTAAGAATTACTTTACATAAAATGTCAACACTGTCCCACTGCATTTTGTAGCTGTCCCCAAAGGAAAGTTGAAACAAAATAAAACAAAACAAACAAACAACCCAACCAAACAAACAGAAAAACACAAATAAGACCCAACTGGATGTCCTGAGGGAGTGTCTGTACTTCAACTGTTGTGTACTCAGTACGCAAAGGGTAGGGGGTAGGAGATTGGGGGGGGGGGGGGGGGGGGGTTGAGGGGTGGGGGGGGGGGGAGGCTAACAGGCTTGTGTTGATAGTGAGCAGAAATAATGGAGGGCAAAGTCTCCCAGTCATAGGTATCTTGGAATCGAGGCCTGACAAACGGGACTACGCCATCACAAGTAAGCCATCTGACAAATTCCGAAATGGGAAGAAATCATGTCCAACGTTCACTATATCATGGGTACGTTGGAGACGAGGCCTGAGCAGAGTGAGCTGACTGGCTACATACACAGCAGTTAGAAATCTGATGAATTTTTGAATGGGGAAATGTAGTCAGCCGCTCCAGTTTCCTGTGGAAAGCCGGTTTAGTTTCTCCCTTGACCACCAGGATCACTGTCTTTCAAGCTGGGTCATCGGCTTTCTGTGGATCGTCTTCATAGCCAGTCCGATCACCTCTGCTACCGCTTCAACGATACGAAACTAAAAACTTGTTTAAATGACGTTATCTAATTCACGTCATCACAGTGTCTTTTCACCATCACCAGCAAATCATCACCACCTTGACGAAAAAAAAAAAGAAAAGCCCAAACCACCGGACTTCAAAAAACAATAGATTACATATTGCCACCCACAGAAATAAGCAGAATGCAAAACAATAAAATAAGCCTTCCTTTAAAAAAAAATATACACAGTAATATTTAATCATAACCGCATGTGACGTTATTAACTGCATAGCAAAACAAAAATCAACAAAACAACAAAATACACCAATGAGTGCAATTCAACAAATGTACAATACAAGAGAGATCCGATTTTGTTGTAAACCGAGAAACTGGAAAGAAACTATGCCCCAAAACAAACAACAACAACAACAACCGTCATCAACAACAAGCAAAAGCATGTTGCTTTTGACCGACTTTACATCTGTATGGTTGTTGATGTGAACAGGAAGAAAAATGACGATGAAAAGTGAATAAAAACTATCTTGAAGTGCAATGGCTGTACTGTGTAGAGAACTCAACAAGAACCAAGTCGTTCGTGCACTCACCTTTTCCAGCAGGGCGGCCGCATCAATATAATCAACGAG
>CM065724.1:60463083-60465583 GCA_033310375.1 Conus canariensis
CGAAGACGTGACATGTGATGTTGGTGACCATTACATAGAACGCTGAAACGGAGGAAGAGGAGGAGGAACAAGAGGGGAAAGTAAAAAGAAGAAGAGAGAAGAGGGAGTAGAAAGGGGGGGGGGGGGAGAACGATAACATACGTGGGAAGGAGGAGGAGGAGGAGGAGGAGGAGGAGGAGGAGGAGGAGGAGGGGGAAGAAGAGAAGAAGAAGAAGAAGGAGAAGAAGAAGAAGAAGAAGGAGAAGAAGAAGAAGAAGAAGAGAAGAAGAAGAAGAAGAAGAAGAAGAAGGAGAAGAAGAAGAAGAAGGAGAAGAAGAAGAAGAAGAAGAAGAAGAAGAAGAAGAAGAAGAAGAAGAAGAAGAAGAAGGAGAAGAAGAAGAAGAGGAGAAGAAGAAGACGAAGACGAAGAAGAAGAAGAAGAAGAAGAAGAAGGAGAAGAAGAAGAAGGAGAAGAAGAAGGAGAAGAAGAAGAAGGAGAAGAAGAAGAAGACGACGATGAAGAGGTGGAGGAGAAGGAGGAAGGAAAAGAAGAATGGAGGAGGAGGAAGAAAAAAAAAGTAAAGAAGAAGAAGAAAGAGAAGAAAAAGAACAAGAAAAAAAAGAAAGAGAAAGAGACGAAGGAGGAAGTGGTGGCACTGGTGGAAAAGGAGGAGATGAGGAGAGGTAAAAATCAACAACTACACAAATAACAGCGAAAACAGCCAAACAAACAAACAATAAACCTAAAGCAAAACAAACAAAAACCAAACCTAACAACAAACAACCCCTCAAATAAAACAAAACAATAATACAAGCAAATACCCCTCACCTCCTTCCCCCCCCCCCCCCCCCCCCCCGAAAAAAAATCCGAACAATGACAACAGCAACAACCACAAGTAATCATAATAACAATCAGCAAAATACCAGGCACTAAGATCGCAGATTTGACGTCAGGAATAGACGAATAGAAGATCGTGGGTGAGAATCCATTGAGTGTCTAAACAATACGGGATTATTATTCCCCGCTCGTACACCAAAGTTAACCTATCATGGACACAAATGAGAAAACAGGCACCGCGAGCTAAAACCTCATTTATTTTTCTTTTTCACTTGAAGGCCGTGGCCGAGATTTGCCGACCTACAATGGTAGTAACTATTTGTGGCGCCAATCAGTCCGGCACAGCTGAGTCCCACCCATAAATAACCGTGAGAAGAAGCAGAAAATACAGCCTAGGATGCCGCCTGAAACCAGCTGGGATCACCATAACATCTCGATTATCTTTCTCATCGATCATCATAGAGACTAATGAGACTCATTGCCTCAGATTCTGTGATTCTTTTTTGTGCTCCAACGGTGACCTTGGCTTTGATCGCCCCTCCACGTTCATGGTTTGGGGCGAATTTGTGTCAACGTTTTCCAGTCTATGTTAAACAGGACAGGATACGACAAGACAATGATAAAAAAAGAAGAAGAAGAAGAAGAAAGTTATGGTGGGCATGAAAAATGGTATAGTCAGCAGTGTTTTGTTTATTACTAATTATTTTATTTCATCGACATGATTTCATGAAATACTCACACACATAAAAAAAATAGATGAAGTAATATCAGTTGTGTTAATTCGTAAGGCATTCAGTGTTATCTTTGGACTTCTACTTATGTTGTTAATTTGAGTTTATTTTTTGTTGTTAAACCAATGAATGATGCTATAAAATATTTGGGTGCTGTAGAGCAGATTTAATCGGATATTTAATTTCACTTTGATGAGGAACAAAAATCGGACACATACATACACAATCAAACTGGTCATCGAGTCTCCGGTGTTACATTTAAGACATGGTCTTTCATTAAGCTGTAGCCTATATCTTGAATTCTACCTCTCTGCACAAGAAGGTGGTGATTCAAATTATTATTTTTTTTTGCTATTGCTATTATTATTATTATTGTCATCATTATTATTTTAGCTCCCATGGTCCCCTTTCCAACAGCCTCGTTTTCATTCAACGCCCATTTTGCACCGAAGAAGAGAAGATAAGTGGTTGCTCTTTGATAAAAAATTAAAAGAAAGCCGCCTGGTAGACTCCAGAATTCAAAACACCTTCATACCGAAAAGCCCCATAAACATGATCAAATGGATTCACGGTCAGCAAATAAACGGTGCAAACGTTTTTTCTTTGATGGAAAATAATCAGTGAAGCAATGTACTCTACAAAGTTGAGACTTTTGACTGACTGAATTCCGACTTTTTTCAAAACCAATTGTTTCATTTGAATAAAAGAATGTAAAATGTCTGTCAGCAATTACACTTATAAATGGTTTGCATCAAACCCCAGCTGAGATACATTAAACCTTGTTACCTTTTCGGATTCTCTCAGCTGCCCTTTTGTTTAAATACTGGCTTTGTCATTCTTATTGACAAATCGTTTGGAGTTTTTTTTCCCAGAAAACAAAATTAAACGTCTTTGTGAACAGTCGTAACCTTTTTACCACTTGACCCTTTAAAAGATATATTTATTAGTTGAT
>CM065724.1:60468083-60473083 GCA_033310375.1 Conus canariensis
GTTCTCACTTTGCAAAGAAGGTTCTACTTCCACTTCAAACTCATTTCACACCAACAACACCAAAACAAATTCAATGAAGGTATATATAGCGTTCAGCAAGGGACATCAAAATCATCCAGAAATATTCTCATGTATGCAATATGTGAAGAACTGGGCTTATTAGCATAAGGATCAATCATTATTGAATATCACACAGAGAATCGGTCCTAAGAGACTGCAAGGGTATTTAACCTTTAAGAATCGAAAACAAAAACCAGTCGCCAAGAAAACAAAGTAAAACACAAGAAATACACAAAACACACACCAAAAAAAACCCCAAACAAAACAATAAAAACGAGTATAATAAAAAAAAAAACCCAGAAAATATAAATCGCCACCTATCGTTGATTAATCTTTACCTTGGTTTGTTTGATCATTATCATCTTTTTAAATTCAATAATTTTGACTGAAGCTTAGCTATAGAAGCACTACGATATCTCAGTAGAGGACTGAGTGCCTTTTTAGGCAATTATTTTGACAGGGTATCATACCAACAACAAAAAAAAGAAGATAATTCACACGTGTTCCCAATCTTCCTGAAAAGCTTCATAACGTAAAAAAAAAGACATCATTTCTATCCATCATGCCCCTGCCCGTCTTAAATCATGTCTATTTCTACCATGCTTTGAAACAAAAATGGGTAATATTAACTTTGAATTTATCATGATAAGAGCCAGGTTCTAAGACTTTTAAATACGTCTTTCCGAAACAGGTTACATTTACTATATTGGAATATCTATGACCTAAAACACTTAACAGACTGCTGGATATCATGTTATTCAAATCGTCTTCCATTGAAGTTTTTTTGTTTTCATCAGTGTTCTAATGCGGGACAATTTTAATGCTTGCGTGAAATCCAAGTCCTCTACCCCCATTTTTCAACATCACAAAGCGCATACTTCAGTTTAATTTTGTCGTTGTTTTTTTTTTTGGTCCCAGACAATGTATACATAGAAAAAAAATGCTTTGCAGTTGTTTTATATCCTTGTCAGTGGAATTGGGTCAAACAAACCATAAGTGCACCAGCTTTGATATACACCTATTTCTTCTTGTCCTTCACCCGTTCCCCCCTCCCCCATCTCTCACCCTTCCACTCCTTTCTTCACTACCTTGCCCTGCTCTGCAAGCCACTGCGCAGTTCCTCATCCCGTCGTAGAACGCTGAGGATGAGCTGCCGCTCCTCCTCGTTGAGGGACTCCAGGTCAGGCAACTCCATGTCCATGTGGACCAGGGCAGCTCGTCCTGCTCAGAGCCGGACAGTGGTGCTGGCGTTGGCTGGATCCTCTCCTGCTGCTGGCTGCAGTCTCTCTGCTGGGTTCCTCTTTGTCCACCGCAGCATCAGGTGAGTGTGGGACCTGCTGGAATGACAGACCCTTGATCGGCATGTTTTGAGAGAGAGAGAGAGAGAGAGAGAGAGAGAGAGAGAGAGAGAGAGAGAGAGAGAGAGAGAGAGATTAAAAAAAAAGACAGAGACCGAGACCGAGAGACAAAGATTGGGAGTAGATAGGGTGGAAAGGAGGTGTGCGTGCGTGCGTGCGTGCGTGCGTGCGTGTGTGTGTGTGTGTGTGTGTGTGTGTGTGTGTGTGTGTGTGTGTGTGTGTGTGTGTGTGTGGTGCAATTCAAATATATTAAAAAGATGGATACAGTAGCCCGCACAGTACACACACACACACACACACACACACACACACACACACACACACACACACACACACACACACAAATCGAAGATGCAAACTGTTGACAGAAGTATGGACCTGACATACATGGTAGACCGATATCTCCATAAATACACATTTATGCGAGGGGAAAAAAAAAAGTGATTTGAGTTGAATATTTTGTCACTAGATGGAACAATACAGTCAGTGATAGCAACTGTCACTTGTTAACAGCTGAAGTACCATGATCTTTACAGCAATTTCATTTTTACTTCAACTGTCCAGCTACCTTATTCAATGCCATGGAAGAAAAACTGATAAAATATTGCAGTTCCCATTTACAAACGTTTAGCACCATCAGACGGAAGGAATTCTGTCTTTGTTGTTGTTGTTGTTGTTGTGTTGCTGTTGTTGTTGTGTGTGTTTTGTTCATGAGGTGGAATGATCATTTGTGGTCCCCAACATGGAAGATAAGCCAGAACTGACAAGAAGTAAATCTCCTAATGGTCATGGATGTCAATTAAGAATGGCAGCAAACATAAACAAATAAACAAACAAACAACAAAAAACAAACAAACAAACAAACCGTGGTGACCCACAAGATGCACTATTTTTAAGCCATAAAGCGTTTGATTAATAAAAAAAAAAAAAAAACCCAGAATACAAATAAACAAAATAAAGGCGAAGTAACGCTACTTGGTACAGTTAATACTGTTTCAGACTCCTTAAAAAAAAATCCTGATTAAATTATTTGGGGAAAAAAACCCAACTAAGACGGTCAACGATCTCAAGTTTCTGTTCAATAAAAAAGCAAACGGTTTTACCATTTTGCCATTTCACAGTACTACATCGACATAAAATGTTCATTTTGTTTTCTACTAATACGATGTAGAAATCATTGACACATGTCTTCTAACTAATAAACACGTTTTCGCACCTCTGAGTAGCGTCTTCAGATCAGTAAGACCGGAGCTAGACACGCCCAGTGACTGACGCGATTGCAATAATTGTCGTAACTTTTTTGTGCTTTATTTATACGTTACTACGATATCCTCGCAACAAACTTAAAGAAATACAGATCTAAATATTTGTGGCTCACTTTTTATAGTTACTGTTGGCCAAGAGATGTTACATTTTATATCTTGAAAATGATTAACAAACAAATCTTTTCTTCTATTAGAACTCAGCAGAGTGGTCAGCCAGCAACTGGTCTCCCGATAATTAATTCCTGAATAATAATAAAAAAAAAAAAAAAAACCCCGCAGCGATTAATATGGATCGCGGCGTCGTGAATGGCGATTTTCAATAATGGCAAATAATCTATAAGCTGTTGTACACGCACATTATCGAGTCTATGAAACCAAGATTTATATTAGTCCAAAAACCATCACGAGTGTATCTTGGCTGAAATATAACAAAATTTTAATTCAATGGAAATTTAACGAAAATTCAACGGCTCTAAAATGACTCATCGACGAAGTGCAACGTTTTCGAAGACTCTGACTCAATTTATATACAGTTGTCGAATTTCTTTAGAATTTATTATGGATGAACAGACGCATGGGCCAGTATGAAACGACTGCGATTAGCTTCATCCATGTTTACAGGTGACAAAGTGAAGTGAAGAATCTCAAAACTGAATCAAATTATAAGACATCCAGGAGGCTCTCTCACGCCAGGGGGATTGTGTGGATTTCAACAACAAGACCAATACCGCGTCGCAACTGAATTTGTTGTTGTTGCTGTTGTTGCTTTGTTGTTGTTGTTGTTCTTCTTCTTCTCTCTCTCTCTCTCTCTCTCTCTCTCCTCTCTCTTTCTCAACACACACACACACACACACACACACACACACACACACACACACACACACACACACACGAACGCACAACCGTACCCACCCACATACCCCCCCCCCCCCCCACACACACACACACACACACTCAGACAAACCAAAAACCTCATCGCCAAAATCTTGGAGGCACTCTCTCAAAATTTTGAGTTTTAAAAAGGAATACCGAGTTCGAGAACGATGCGTTCAGAAATGCCGAAAATATGAGCCCTGAAACATCACACACACACACACACACACACACACACACACACACACACACACACACACACACACACACACACATTTGGGACCATTAAAAAAAAATTGAAAATGTTGCAACGCTAACAAACACGAAAGCTTTTTCTTCTAAACGAAGATATCCCTTGTCAAGTAATTCAATGTTTTAAGCACCTATGTGACTTTTCTGACCAGTTTGAACAGTTCAACAACCCATACGAGCACGCCGTATCAGTTGTTTGCGACTCTGTTCGCTTGTGTTCGTTATCGGCGAACGTTGCAAACTTTACGACCAACCAACTGGAAGGTCACACTCTAAATCGATCCTATGATTGTCGTTTCCACGGAAACGACATAAAATAATCCCCCGACTACTTAGTCTGCATGAAAATGGACACCACCTGTCGGCCTCTAAACTGTGTCATCAAACACATCTAATGATGAACACTCGCCGTAAATCAATCGATGAAGCCCGAGGCTGTGCATCCTGAGGGGGAATATGTGTGCAACACAGGCAAGAAACAGCAGTGTTGTTGGCCGTAAGGGGATGAGGAGGGAGACGGAGGAGTGTATAGTGAGGAAGGTGGGAGTCGGGGTGGAAAGGGTGGTGGTGGGTGGTGGAGGGGAAGCAAAGGAGGCAGGTGGTATGATGGAGGGGGGTGGGGTGGGTGGGGGGTGGGGGGGGGGAGGATAAGGTGTTGCAGTCGTTTCCGTCTGAATGATGGGTTTTCTTTAAAGTTCATATTCAGGCCAAAAAAAAAAAACAAACAAAAAAAGAAAGCACACAAAACAAACAAACAAACAAAATTAAAAAAAGCAAAAAAAAAAAAAAAAAAAAAAAAAGCGGCTCTCTAGCATAATATGTTCCAGCCTCTAAATTACATTCTTGAGCATAGATATTCTTGTTTATGTTGCCCACTTCAGCGTTTATAATGGGATGGTTGGGGGGCGGGGAGGGGGGGGGGTGTCTGAGTGCCCGTCTTTCTCTTCACTGAACCTAAGAACTTAACGTTTAGTTGACTCGATTGATTTTTTTTCAAGCTAAGAACGATAAGCAACCCGGTGTTCTCTTGGCGGACACGACTGTGATTTGGTATATTGCGATAAAGCTCTGAACACATGAACTGTCCTAAAAGTACAACACAGTCACAAAATTATGTCTGATCTTGATTTAACAACCACCAGCAAATGATGAAAACTCTCTGTTTCTCTGTCTGTCTGTCTGTCTGTCTGTC
>CM065724.1:60483083-60485583 GCA_033310375.1 Conus canariensis
TTGGCATGACCTTGTCTTGTCCCGCCTTCTTTTGCATGACCTTGTCTTGCCTTCTTTGGCATGACCTTGTCTTGTCCCGCCTTCTTTGGCACGACCTTGTCTTGCCTTCTTTGGCATGGCATTGTCTTGCCTTGCCTTCTTTGGCACGACCTTGTCTTGTCCCGCCTTCTTTGGCACGACCTTGTCTTGCCTTCTTTGGCATGACCTTGTCTTGTCCCGCCTTCTCTGGCATGCCCTGGTCTTGTCTTGCCTTCTTTGGCATGACCTGGTCTTGTCTTGCCTTCTTTGGCATGACCTTGTCTTGTCTTGCCTTCTTTGGAATAACCTTGTCTTTTTTTTTTGGCATGACCTTGTCTTGTCTTGCCTTCTTTGGCATGACCTTGTCTTGTCTTGCCTTCTTTGGAATAACCTTTTCTTGTATTTTTTTGGCATGACCTTGTCTTGTCTTGCCTTCTTTGGCATGACCTTGTCTTGTCTTGTCTTCTTTGGCATGACCTTGTCTTGTTTCCCCTTCCAGTCCATCGTTTTGTCTTGTGTTACTTTGTATTCTTTTTGCATTGCCTCGTCTTGCTTTGGTTAACTTGCTGTTACCCGCCTAATCTTCATAGGTCTGTCTGTCTGACTGTCTATCTGTCTATCCATCTATATATCTATCTATCTACCTACCTACCTACCTACCTATCTATCTATCTATCTATCTATCTATCTTAATCTTACCTGCCTAGTCTTCATAGGTCTGTCTATCGATCTATCTATCTATCTATCTATCTATCTGAATCTTACCTGCCTTGTCTTCATAAATCTACCTCTCTCTCTCTCTCCCCCTCCTCTCCTTCCCCCTCTCTCTGTTTGGCTTTGCATTGGCTTGTCATGTTTGAGATCTTTGTTGTCTCTCATCGTTCTCTTTGTTTGCCTTGTTTCATTTTTTTTTAAAAACTTGTCTCTCTATTGTTGTTGATGTTGTCGTTGTTGTTCTTCTTGTTAGTTTGGTCCTGCTGAAATGAACGTTTTGTCTTCAAAGGGCTAAAAAAACAAAAAAAAATCAGAAGGGAAATCCCCTATGAATGACATGCTGCCATCATTGCCCCCCCCCTCCCCCCCACTCCCACCCCCACCCCCACGCACATACACCCACACTGTCAACATCCACTGATCGGAAGACAGGACGATCTCAGTTCCATCTCTCAGTTTCCCCTCTTCCCTGGTCTCCTGGGATGGTAATGCCAGTCACGCATCAGTGGTGCTGTTTGACTTCGACTTCGACTTAGACTTAGATGCTCCTGCGTCTTGCGACGCATGAGGCAGTCAAGGCGCTCCACTGTGCACGGTCCTCAGCCAGTTTGGTAGTGTTGTCACTCCATCCTCTGTCAATGAGTCTGAGGTCTCTCTCCTGGTTGACGTTAAACCTGAATTAGCCGAAGCAAATCTAGTGCAGTGGACTGCTGAGTTTGGTGGGTGGCTGACACACTCGTCCAGGACTCGAAAGAATGGAGAGAGAGAGAGAGAGAGAGAGAGAGAGAGAGAGAGAGAGAGAGAGAGAGGGAGAGGGGGAGAGGGGAGAGAGGGAGAGAGGGGAGGGAGAGAGAGGGGGAGGGAGAGAGAGAGAGAGGGGGGGAGAGAGAGAGAGGGGAGAGAGAGAAGAGACAGAGAGAGAGAGAGAGAGAGAGAGAGAGAGAGAGAGAGGGAATAAACGAAAGATGTTAATCGGTATAGGCCGTGGCCCATTCCGATGGGGGTTACAATATAACAATAACAATTCATACAGTAAGGTAACATGATATAGTTTGAGAGAGAGAGAGGAGAGAGAGAGAGAGAGAGAGAGAGAGAGAGAGAGAGAGAGAGAGAGAGAGAGAGAGAGAGAGAGAGAGGAGAGAGCACGCTAAATGCTGCGCGCATCAGCCATAGATAACCGACCGAGCCGTTGCAATTCCGTCGAAAGCCAACTCAAGCGAAACCCTAGACAGGAGACTAAGCCATCGATCACACACACACACACAACACACAACCACACACACACGTGCTCTAAGTACTCCATGAGTCGCAACCGCCGGCCCCTCCTCCCTGCCCCCTTCAGTGTAGATGGAAAGAAAAGTTCGCGAAGGAAAGAAGGAAGGAGAGGGGAAAGTGAAGAAGTAGGTATGGGCGGATGGTTGGGGTGGGAGTTGGGGGTTAGGGATTTGGGGGGAGGGGTGGGGGTAGGGGTCGGGGGTTTGGGGGAGGCGCTGGAGGGGGGGGAAGCTTTGTTGGTTCCCACGTTCGCTTCTCTCTTACCCCCCTCCTCCCCCCCCCCCCCCCCCCCCCCCTCCACCGAATATTTTTTGTTTCCCACCATGCAACTCTCTCAACACAACTTGCAATGCCCCCCCCCCCCCCGCTCCCCCCCCCCCCCCCCCCCAAATCTTTTCCGTCCTTCCTATCCTCCAACTGGACGAAATGTTTCCGTGCTTCATCAAATGTGTGTCTGAAGAGTTTTTTTTTTTCCCCATAGCCTGGTCCCCAG
>CM065724.1:60495583-60499065 GCA_033310375.1 Conus canariensis
CAGACACAGAAATAGTCACACATGCACACACACAGAGACATGCACGCATGCACGTACACACACAAACACGCATTCTCTCTCTCTCTCTCTCTCACTCTCTCTCTGTCTCTGTCTGTCTGTCTCTCTCTTTATGACACACACACATGCTCAGACAGACACACACACACACGCATGCACACACAGGCACATACATACAGGGAAACACACACACACGCACGCGCGCACGCGCACGCACACGCACACACACACACACACACACACACACACACAACACACACACACACTGTTGGTGGGAATAAACAGCATATGACTTTATTACCGTGTTTCTTTGCTTCACGCCCCCTCCTCCCCCTTTCAAGTCTGAGTCATGGCACGGAATTAACGCGTCGGTCAGTCACGTTCCATTGAATCTGATGTCAGATGAAGCTGACCAGAGGACATACATGAGTGATTACACTGAAACATAGCTCCCCCCCACCACCCACCCCCAACCTCACCCCTCCAAAAAAAAAAAAAAAAAAAAAGAAGAAAATTACACCTTGTCAAACTCAACGGACAGGAGCACTGAATAACTTCCTGCGTCTCTCTCCCCCTCTCTCTCTCTCTGCCTCTCTGTCTGTCTGTCTGTCTGTCTCTCTCTCTCTCTCTCTCTCTCTCTCTCTCTCTCTCTCTCTCTCATGGTACAAGCTAGGCACGCTTGATTTGGGTAGGCTGCAAATATTTGCTCGAGGTAGAAGAAAAAAAGAAAAAAAAAAAGAACTTGACAGTGAAGCGGCCCTCAAACAGGACTGACTGGAAGAGAGAGAGAGAGAGAGAGAGAGAGAGAGAGAGAGAGAGACAGAGAGAGAGAGAGAGAGAGAGAGAGAGAGAGGAGAGAGAGAGCAGCGTCACTCGATCGTCAAACAAAGAGAATCAACACGGACGGTACAGAAGAAGCAAGACACTTCGTGCCTCTGGCCTTTCACGGACTTGTTTGGTAGGTCAAATGCGCAGGTCAAATGTTACCTTCTGCACACAGGTGGATAGAAGGGGGATAAAAAAAACAGATCGGTTTGAATGAACTCGTCTTGTTTACAGCCAACCCAACCGCCGGGGATCATATTTGGGCTGCAACATGTCTGTGTGTGTATGCACATTTGTATATGCTTGGTAAAAAGGGTCTCACTGTACCAGTTTTATTAGAAAAACAAACAAACAAAACAACTCAAAATCTCCCCAAACTGGATCAAAACCTCCCTCCCCCATCCCCAGCCCCCCCCCCCCCCTCAAAATAAAAAAAGAATTAGCAAATGTCGAACAATATCGATCAGACACACACCCTGCATCACAAGCATAATCAGCACACACACACACACACACACACACACACACACCACACACACACACACACACACACACACTCTCTCTCTCTCTCTCTCTCTCTCACAGAGAGAGAGAGAGAGAGAGAGAGAGAGAAAGAAAGAGACAGACAGACAGACAGACAGACAGACAGATGAAATTTATTTCCTGAACAGCTGGGCTATAATTATACAAACTGTTTCGACTACAATAATCAGAATATGTATCTCAGTTTATTCAGATCCACAAAACGTAAACAATACCCCAGTGAAATATTGTGCTGTGACGATCTATAGATACGTATTGCGAAACATGACCATGATGACACGAATGTGAAAAGACAATATTGGTGCCATGGACCTGCATTTGTGAAATGAAGGAAGCATAAACCGTGATCCGCCTGATGTATGTATGTATTGTTACCATACTGCGTCAATACATCCTCAACAGTTTTTGTGACAGTGGAAAAATCTGAGTCACACACACACACACACACACACACACACACACACACACACACACACACACACACACACGCACACACACGCGCGCACACGCACACACACACACACATGCACGCACGCACGCCCACTCACATACACACACACTCACACACACACACAACACACACACACACAATACACACACACAACAAACACACACACACACACACAACACACACATACACATACCACACACACACACACACACACACACACACACACACACACACACACACACGAATCTTTGAACTTTGGCAGCCTGTTTTTTTTTCTCCTTTTTTTGTTGTTGTTACTTCCCTTTGTTTTTCGGCTTAAATCCAGGTCACGGACCAGCAGCTTCGGCCCCAGTCACAGACCAGTGACTATGATAAAAGCTAGAGCCAAACATGGGAGGTTACGCATGACTGAGCCCAGAAGACGTGGCCCTGAAAATTAAAGCTGCACACTAGAATAGCCCTGTCTATATCAGAAGACATTTAGCCTACCTCTCCACTATGGGTTTTTTTAAAATGCTGGTCAGGCTTAAATGTACATTGGGAGGGTGAGCGTGGGGGTGTGGGTGTACGTGTGGGAGATGGAGTGGAATATAGGGAACGAGGAGTGTTAGGGGGAGTGGGAGGGGAGATTACAAAACGGGGAAGGCGGGCGGGTGTGTGTGTGTGTGTGTGTGTGTGTGGGGGGGGGGGGGGGGTAAACACGAGCGCTCAGAGGGCGGGAATGGGGAGGGAGTGAGGGTGGGGTGGGGGGGGGGATCCTTGTCCATTAACACCTTTCAGAAAGATGGAAGGTGAGATGGGGAACACACGGACAGGGGAGTAAAGATGATAACCCCCCCCCCCCCCCCCAGGAATCTTCCTTTCTAACAACAACAACAACAACAATAATGATAATAATAATAATAATAATATCAATAACAACAACAATAATAACAATAATAATATTAATAAAAAAATAACAATAACAATGACGATGATGATGATAATGATAATAGTAACAACAACAACAACAACAATAATGATGATAATAATAATAATAATGATAATAATACCACTAATAGTAATAATAAAAATAATGAACAGACACGTTTTCCTTTATACACGCGTTTCAAACCGCATAGGTCCTGTTTGCCTAAATCAGTAATTTAATGACTCATTGTTGGGGGTGGGTGAGTGAGTGTGTGAAGATGCCGAGGAGGAAGGGTGGAAGGGAACATGGGTGAGGGCGTGGGGGGGGGGGGGGGGGACAGTGGCCGGGGAGCCATTGACTAAATTTCAGAAGTCACAGACATTTTCTTTTTTTACTTGTCCAAACATACCAGCGCTAACGGTATTAATAGTTTGCTAGTCCGCCTTTATCGCACCAAAGAAAGGGAGGCTACTTTGTATGGTCTGTCCAGCCTGTAACGTGTATGTCGTTTACGTATCTAACTGAGCTTGTCGATACACAGGGCGTCGTGCTGGTGGTTATTGACTAGATGGTTTATGACAGAGGCCTATGTACACGGAAATGTGTGCGTCACGAATACACACAGGCTCTAAATCCATACGTCATATTTTCAGTTTTGTGCGTAAATGATATTACAGTGCGCAAAGAGCGAAACCCTATATGCTGACCGATTGATAGTACGCGTTTGTGTACACA
>CM065724.1:60504165-60511665 GCA_033310375.1 Conus canariensis
TCCATCTCCACTCCACTCCATTCCAACTCTACTCACTCATCCACTCCATCATTCCATCCTCTCACTCCACTCCACTCCTCCACTCCATTCCTCCACTCCACTTCTCCTCCACTCCATTCACTCCCTCCACTCCACTCACTCACTCTCCCTTTCCACCCATCCCACTTCCACTCCACTTCCCTCACTCCATCTCCCTCCCACATACCACTCTCACTCCACTCCACTCCACTCCACTCCATCTCATCTCCATCCCTCCACTCCATCCATCTCCTACTCCACTCATTCCACTCCACTCCACTCACATCTGTCCATCTCCTACTCCCCACTCATCACCCCCTCCACTTCCACTCCACTCCACTCCACTGCTCCACTCCATCCTCTCCACTCCCACTCTCCACTCCACCTCCCATCTCCATCCACTCCATTACTCCATCCTCCACTCCACTCTCCACTCCTTCCATCCTTCCATCCATTCCTCTCACTCCACTCCACTCCACTCCACTCACTCCACTCCACTCCACTCCACTCCACTCCATCCGTCCACTCACTCCACTCCGACTCGCTCCACTCCGCTCCACTCACTCCACTCCACTCCATCCCTCCTCTGCCCACTCCACTCCACGCCACTCCACTCTCTCATCCTCTCCACTCCTCTCCACTCTCACTCCTTCACTCCGCTCCACTCCGCTCCACTCCACTTCCGATACCACTCCACTCCACTCCCCTCCACTCCACTCCACTCCGCTCCACTTCCACTTCATCCATCTCTCCACTCCACTCCACTCCACTCCATCCTCCATCCCTCCACTCCACTCCACTCACTCCATCCTCCACTCCACTTCATCCATCTCTCCACTCCACTCTCCACTCCGCTCCCTCACCTCCACTCCACTCACTCTCAATATCCACTCTCTCCTCCACTCCATCCACTCCACTCCACTCCGCTCCACTCCACTCCGCACCGCTCCACTCCACTCCACTCCACTCCGCTCCCTCCACTCCACTCCGCACCGCCCATCCACTCCACTCACTCCACTCCCTCCATCCCCCACTCCACTCCATCTCCACTCCTCTCCACTCCACCCACCACTCCACTCACCACTCCACATCCACTCCCGCTCCTCTCCACTCCCTCCACTCCGCTCCACTCAACCGCTCCACTCCACTCCGAACCACATACCACTCCACTCCCCTCCACTCCACTCCACTCTCATCCACTTCCACTTCATCCATTCCACTCCACTCCACTCCACTCCACTCCGCTCCAGCTCCACTCCACTCCACTCCACTCCACTCATCCATTCCACTCCATTCACTCACTCCATCCACTTCCACTCCACTCCACTCCACTCCGCTCCGCTCCGACTCCACTCCACTCCACTCCACTCCATTTCATTCCATTCCACTCCTTTCCATCCAATCCTCCACTTCATCACTCCTCCACTCCACTCCACTCCGCTCCGCTCCACTCCACTCCACTCGCTCCGCTCCACTCCCCCACTCCACTCCACCCCTCCACTCCACTCCACTCCTTTCCATTCCACTCCACTCCTTTCCACTCCACTCCACTCCGCTCCACTCCACTCCACTCCACTCCTTTCCATTCCACTCCACTCCTTTCCATTCCACTCCACTCCTTTCCACTCCACTCCACTCCGCTCCACTCCACTCCACTCCACTCCTTTCCATTCCACTCCACTCCTTTCCATTCCACTCCTTTCCACTCCACTCCACTCCGCTCCACTCCACTCCACTCCACTCCACTCCTTTCCATTCCACTCCACTCAATCCATCCACTCCATCCCACTCCACTCCTCCCCCACTCCGTCCACTCCGCTCGCTCGCTCCACTCCACTCCACTCCTCCATTCATTCCATTCACTCTTTCCATCCATCCACTCATCCACTCCATCACTCCCCCTCCCTCCACTCCACCTCCGCTCCACCTCACTCCACTCCCTCCACCCTCCCCCTTCCATTCACTCCACTCCTTTCCATCCATCCACTCCCTCCATCCACTCCACTCCACTCCTTTCCATTCCACTCCACTCCTCTTTCCATTCCACTCCACTCCTTTCCACTCCACTCCACTCCGCTCCACTCCCACTCCACTCCACTCCTTTCCATTCCACTCCACTCCTTTCCATTCCACTCCTTTCCACTCCACTCCACTCCCTCCACTCCACTCCACTCCACTCCACTCCTCCATTCCACTCCACTCCACTCCACTCCACTCCACTCCACTCCCTCCACTCCACTCCTTTCCATTCCACTCCACTCCACTCCACTTCCCTCCACTCCACTCCACTCCACTCCACTCCTTTCCATTCCACTCCACTCCACTCCACTCCTTTCCATTCCACTCCACTCCACTCCACTCCGCTCCTCTCCACTCCAAATCCACTCCACTCCGCTCCTCTCCACTCCAGTCCCCATCACATGAGTTACCAACCCTATACGACACTGTACTGCTATACGCTAAAGTATCCTATACTACAAACAATGAAAATAACAAAAAAAAAAATACAATGTGATGGAATATGGCAAGACAGCATTGCTGAAGGAAACGGGGCGATGAGATATGCAGTTTTGGAATCGGTAACAGCTGGATGAAGATGGAATGGAGCATAGAGGGGACAGAAATGTTAGGGCGTGAGGGTTGGGGGTGGGAGGGGGATAATCGGGCTGGGAGGGAGCGTGGGCACATTTTCGGTGTTATTTCTTTTTCTTTGGAAACTGTGATGTTCATTTTTTTCCTTTGCGTAATTCGAAGTCAGGTGTGGACACAAAACATGGCGCATACTGATCCGAAAATCTCCATCCTCAACTCACCATTCTTTGGTCATCCGAAAATTTCCATTCTCAACTCACCAATCGCTGGTGATCCGAAAATCTGCATCCTCAACTCACCAATCGCTGGTGATCCGAAAATCTCCATCCTCAAGTCACCAATCGCTGGTCAGAGTAGAACATCATCTCTTAGTATTGTCAGTTAAGAATTTTGTTTCAAGTGATATGTAACATTTTTTTTTTCATGTACCGCTATGTTTGTTGTTAAGATAAACTCTCTTGTATTGTTGTGGGAGTTGTTCGATTAGAACCCCCAGAAATCCTCCATTGTTGATTCTACGAAGGAACATGAACTTCATCGGGAGCTCTTTCCATTGTAGACAATACAAACATCTTCCAGATGAAATAAGTCCCCGTGTCTTCTACCCTTTGACCCCCGAAGCCTGCTGAAAGCGGATCAGTATGCGCAACCTGGGAGGATTTATTCCAACTTTGTTAAGACTTCAAAGGTATGGTATCCATGCCTGAGTGAATTTAGACCAGTTTATGCAGAGTGGAAGGGCCATCTCAACTTAGTGAAGACTTTAAAAGTGTGATATTTATGCCGGTGTCAATTTAGATTAGTGTGCGTAGATCGGAAGGATTATTTAGAGAACACTGTAAACATGTTATGTCGATGCCTAAGTCAGTTTTTCCATTTTTATGTAGAAGAAGGCAAAACCTATAGCAGTCCGTGATAACCTGTTCTGACTGTGTCAACGCATCATGAAGATGCTGCAGTCATTCACTGACAAATGTATTCCTCGCTTCCATCCAGAGTTAAGGAGAACACGTCCTGCCTTATGGTGAGATACACTGTGTTATTGTCTGCCTCTTCCGTTTGCTCACACTTCATTCTCAACAAGGATGTTTCCAAGCAAACCGAATATATATATATATATATATATATATATATATATATATATATATAATTAGTTATAAACAAAGCTTGCTCTTATGTCTTAGATTGAAGAAATAGGGGGAGATAAGCATTCATATCTGTGGTAGATGATTCTGCCTAACTAACAGTATGTGCTTGAGTGGGTGAATGGGGAAAAATAAAATAAAATAAAAAAATGCTTCTCAAAATGAGCCTTCAGCAAGCTTATAGTCTCCAAGAGGGAGACAGTCTCCAATGGGGAGGAAACTCACCAACATATAACTCCTGGTCAGATACCGATATTTCGAAACCTGATTGTTTCTCCTCAGTGACCGCGGAAAGTGGTAATTTGACTCCTCTGCCTTTTCGGTTTTAAGAAGAATGCTATCCCAGAAAAAGCTGGTGTGCAATACCGTAGTATGTTTGTTGAGTTTTCAAAAAACACTCCATTATTTTATTTTATTTTTTCCCATTCACCCACTCAAGCACATACTGTTAGTTAGACAGAATCATCTACCACTGCAGATATGAATGCTTATCTCCCCCTATTTCTTCAGTCTAAGACATAAGAGCAAGCTTTGTTTATAACTAATCATTTCTTGCAGTCATTGCAACACCAAGCTGCTCTGTAAGTTGCTGGAATGGTGCTCAGTACTTATCCTTGGAATTTATTAGTTTACTGTAATTTAGTCCCTTGCGGATTCATTCCAAGAACTGGCCCTCAGCACTTGTGTCTTGAGAGGTTATCTTTTGTATTTTCTACTTTTCACAAGAAAATGAAGCTTGTTTTGCTCTTTCATGATTTTCTTTTGCTTCTTAGGTGGCACCTTTGGTTGGATTTTTGAAAACTCAACAAACATACTACGGTATTGCACACCAGCTTTTTCTGGGATAGCATTCTTCTTAAAATCGAAAAGGCAGAGGAATCAAATTACCACTTTCCGCGGTCACTGAGGAGAAACAATCAGATTTCGAAATATCGGCATCTGACCAGGAGTTATATGTTAGTGAGTTTCGTCCCATTGGAGACTGTCTCCCTATATATATATAGTTTTTGAATGGTTCAGAATTCCAATATCAGGCGCCGCTCTACCAAAGAAAATGTTCAATTAGACAATGCTCACAAAAGTCAGCATACACGTAAAGGAAATCATAACACTTGAACTTGCTGCACTCCAACACTTTATTTAAATTTTCGCCCTGTTTTTGGGCTTCCTCAGACAACTACTTTCCCGAACTAAAAAGGTAGAAACAATATACAGGCCTTGTCAATTGAAAATGTCCTTTATGATTTTCCTTTATATATGTGTGTGTGTATTTGTCTTCCCTGTGGAAGACCTACTGATCGAAACGAGTTGTTTCTGTATTGTTATGGGTTTGTTCGATTCCTTTGGCGGTGTGGTAAAAACAAGATTTATTTTGACCCAGTGGTTAGTAACACGAAGTGGCAACAGCGAGGTCGTGGGTTCGTATCCTTACGAGAACCACAACATCTGTGGAAGCGTTCGGTCTCTGACAGGTTCTTCCTTGACCTGAATGTGCCAGGAGTTAGATGGGAAGACTGGGACTGCTCTGTCGAGCCTCGTCTACTTCACATGTTTCGAGTGTTGCTCAGATTCTTAGATTTAACTAAAGGTGTCTGCATCTCTCGGGTCTGATTGAAGCCAGGAATATGTGATGAAAGGAAGTTTGGACCATATTCTTGAGAATCTTTAAATTACAAAAGAGGAAAACAACCGTCGAGCAGTCTGGATATCATCCTCACAATTGAAGCTAATTCATGAATAATGGTGTTCCTGAACCACTGGGCAATGATGACCAGGAGTGAGTTTGGGGGTGAATATTCTGAGCATTTCCACTGACAATCAAAGGACACTATCATTTATTTAGTGCACGGAGAAGAAAGAAATGGCGGAACATATATAGAAAATATTTCCGCTTTGATCTCTGCCCCTTAAAGACAATATCTATTTCCATTGCATTGAAGATGAAGCGGAGTTTAAAGAGAAAGAAGCTGATTCAGAAATCAGATTATTTGAATTTTTTCTTTGAGTTCCTTCCTTCCTTCCTTCCTTCTCCTCCTCCTCTTCTTCTTCTTCTTCTTCTCTCACTTCTCCTAACTTTATTCTTTACCCTGTCTCTGATTTTGTAGATATCGACGTCAGAGTTCAGGATCCATTAAGAAGTTGAAACCCGAGATTTTACTCTCAGTCTTCCCAACTGAGCCCGTAAAAAACTCAACCCTCTGGGTACTAACCAGTCTTGGCAGAAAAATCCCACAAATAAATGTCTCCGTAAGTAATTGAACCCTCGGCCTCCCAGTCGGGAGTTCGTGACGCTAACCACTTCGCCACGGCGGCTCGTGATTCTTTATGTATTCTCGCTGACATGTGAACAAGCGAGAGACCAAGCATTTAAACAAGTCAGCTTAGTCAGACAGTCAATCTGTCAACGTGCCGAGGAAGTCGGTCAGTGGATACGTGTGCATATATACAGTTGGCCATGCACAGAAAGCAAAAAACAATCTGTGAATTTTACCAGATGAACACCGTAACCAACCGTAGCCATCGTGGTTTTCATGAAAACCACGAATGAAGAGGAACGTAACATACAGCAAGATATACAACGGCTTGAAAGAAAAGAGACAAAAGACGAAGAAGAGATCAAAGCTTTAGAGTTAAAGAAGGAAAGGCTAAAGGTTATTCGAGAGAAAAGAATAGAAGGGGTACTTTTAAGATCGAGGGCTAGGTGGATAGCTGAAGGGGAAAAAGTGACGAACTATTTCTGTAACCTAGAAAAAAGACATTTTATAAGTAAGAGTATGACTAGATTAATTGATAACGATGGCAATATTCTAAATGACCAAACAGAGATTCTTCATGAGGTTCAAGGATTTTATGAATCACTGTACAAAAAATGTGAAGTTGACGACTGTGATTTGGATGAACTCATTGTAAATATTCCACATTTAGACCGTGACGAAGCAAATAAATTAGATGGCGAAATCACACTGGAGGAGACATGCATAGCATTAAAGAACATGAAAAACAACAAAAGTCCTGGCACTGATGGTTTCACAACAGAATTTTTTAAGTGTTTTTGGAGCAGAATAGGGGTTTTTGTTGTCAGAGCTTTAAATGCCGGATTTAGAAGGGGGGAACTTTCTTGTGTTCAAAGACAGGGACTAATTGTTTGTATACCAAAGGGAGATAAACCAAGACACTTTGTGAAGAACTGGAGACCAATCTCGTTGTTAAATGTTGTATATAAAATAGGGTCATCGTGTATAGCCAACCGTTTAAAAAATGTGTTAGCTGGTCTCATCAATGAGGATCAAACTGGTTTTGTTAAGAATAGATACATAGGGGATAACATTAGGCTCATTTACGACACAATTGCTTATTTAGAAGAACACAACTTACCAGGGCTTTTATTAAACATTGACTTTGAGAAAGCATTCGATTCAGTGAGCTGGGATTTTATGTTTAAAGTATTGAAAGCGTTTGGATTTCAACAGGACTTCTGCAAATGGATTGAAACATTCTATAAAAATATCAACTCATGTGTCCTTGTTAATGGTCAAGTTTCTAGTTGGTTTAAGATAGACCGCGGATGCAGACAAGGTGATCCACTATCGCCATATTTATTCCTATTATGTGTTGAAATTCTAGCATTAATGATTCGGGAAAATGTAAACATACGTGGAATAGTTATAGATACAGTCGAACATAAGCTTTCTCAGTATGCAGATGACACGGAATTTCTTTTAGCAGGCGACATAAAATCATTTGA
>CM065724.1:60516665-60536665 GCA_033310375.1 Conus canariensis
AACCTAACACTCCAAATTTTTGAATGGTTGAATTAAACAACAAATATACAATTGAAAAACGTATATACTGCCTGAGATGTTTTATATATAATTCTATCGAGGTTGGTGTTATCATCGAAAAGTTATTGAAACTCAGGCATGAAAATAGTGATGTTTATAGATGTCCATTTTTCCATTGTTCTTCTGCGTTCGCGAATTGTCTTTGATTGTTCTTATAGTTCGATGTGTTGATGTAATTTGATGTAATTGATGCATTGACATCTTACACTACCGGATGATTTATTTTGTCTTTATTTGTTGTTAATACATAATGCATTTGCATAAAAGTCTGCTCGAAATTGGAAGAAAGAAAACAGAGAGACAGAGGAGCAAGCACCGAGTGAGCGAGCGAATAAGAATATAAGACATAAATGGCTAATTCGTTTAGCATCTAGGCTTTAATAGATAATGATAAGCTGGTCAAAGATATTAAACAAAGTGAAAATTGCTAATGATGCAAACAACGTAACTAAACTCGCAATAAAGGACAAAAACTTGTACATTACACCCCAGACAACCTACCAAACTGCTTTGCTTCTTCTGCATTCTTTGAAAACATTAACAGCATATAACTAAATGCATTTGGCTCTCTGTAGTATTTGACCGTTAAGAGGTCACTTCAAAGTTCACTTAGGAGTGTGCAAGACAAACAACCACAGATGAAGTTTGTCTTCTTCGTTATTTTTCTACACAGGGGAGACACTGATTGTAAATCTCTTTGACTTTTTTCTTTTGAAGTAAATGCGACTTGATATCCTTCACTCCAAACCTTAATTTATCAAGTGCTTCTTTACACATCTATTTATATCAGTTGCCAAATACAGTTCCTGAATATGGTTCGTTGTGAATAATCTATACATTACATTTCTTTCGCTTGAGCAAATGCCACTGTCCCTTTCCCGGCCAGTAACAATTTGTCAGTTTTTACCTAAATCAGTTTATAAACTGATCAACCGATTCAACATTTTGATTTTCCCGGCACATATCCAAATCCAAATTTGATCAAAGCTAATCATTGTTTCCACTCTCTTTTCACCTCTCTCATCCAAATTTAGAAACACTAGAAAAGCTTTGTAAGGTAGGCGATTTTCATTCTTTCTGATAAGTATCTATTTGATCTAGCATATGCATTTACATACAAGAGAAATCTAAGAGTATCTCCACAGACCATTTCATTAGCAGGTCTCTCAGAGTAAACGTTTATATGCTAACAAATATACTTCCTTTATATGTGATCCGCCACCACGAAACCAGTCTTAACTCGCGCGGCCTACTTCACGGCTACAGCTGAAAATAGCTGGTGAGGGTCTACCTGGGGCATTTTGACTTTTTTTTGCAGAAATGTGTTCCTTACACCCTAACCTTTCACGTGGCACTATCCATTTGCTCCAAAACAATCAATACATTGGTTAAAATTGAGATTTAAAAGCCTAACCTCGAATCAAAATGAACTTCTTTTAACGCAAAATGACCCATTTTCACTCGCCTAAAACTTAACGCAACCCTTACAGAACCCCATCGTGTTATATACCGTTCGAAAGCGTGTGTGACGCTCTCCCGGCTTCTCTGTGTGTCATCTAAAATTAGTACAGTAAAAAGTAAGATGCCGTTGCTAAGGAAAATATGCTGGAGATGATAGCAAAAACTTAAGAAGCCGTTTTCTCAAAATGGCCGTTGGCACAGTAACCCACTTCAAATGACCATAACTTTCTTATGTTTTGCCCTATAGCGTTCATTTTTATATCAAATTAATCAGAAAAATCTGTAGATTTTAAATATGTGTACATCTCAGAACTTTCAAAAATCGAGTTGAGACTGGTTTTGTGGTGGAAGGTCACATATATCATACTTTTGTCTGACACCTGATTCCTGATCTATATCAAAGTAGTTGCTGGAGTCTGACATCAAACAAGTTTACAGCCAAATTTCAATAGACTGGATGTCATAATGTATTACGTAGTAATATTCAGATTCCAATAACCGCCATTTTACCCCGCGCAGACAGGCCACCATAGGAGGATGAGAAATTCAGTTCTGTGGAAAAATGCAGTCTTAAATCTTTGTATGTGTTGACTACTTTTTTTTTTTCAGAATCACCCAAGTATCAGTGTTCATGCGCTGCAAGAAATAAATCACTTTACAAATTCAATTATGTACTTTCGTTCGTATTGACTTTTAATTTTAGTTTATTGATCATTCATACAGACCGTTCAGCGGTTTCGTAACCTAATTGCATTTCAGATATCAGTATAACGTCCCCTGCGAATAACAGTATAAACAGTTTTAAAAGGGGTGGTGTCAGTAAAGCACCATGCCTTCCCTTGTTAATGATGCCAGCTGCAATTTTTTTTAACACAGGGCTGCACACGGTGTCCTTGCTTTACCCCAAGCATACAGTTTATAATTATACATAATCTGTCAAAGATGCTCCAGATCTGACTCGCGTCTTTAATAAGCTAGTACAAATGCTTTTCACACAATCAAATAGTTTACCTCCAATTCCATTTTTTTGTAGGACAGGGCATAGCAGTTTCCTTGAGAGAGAGAGAGAGAGAGAGAGAGAGAGAGAGAGAAGAGAGAGAGACAGAGAGACAGAGACAGAGAGAGAGAGACAGACAGACAGAGAGAGAGAGGACAGAGAGAGAGAGAGAGAGAGACAGAGAGAGACAGAGAGAGAGAGAAACAGAGACAGAGACAGAGAGAGAGAAGACAGACAGACAGACACAGAGAGAGGCACCCACACGTACACATGCACGCACAGAAAATCAGGCTTTGTCAGTTTATTGCCGATTACCCCACCCCCCCCACCCATTCCTTCACTCTTTTATATTCACCCCCCCCCCCCGCTTCCCCTCTCTACAAACGCACCCTCCGTCCCTTCCTCACCCCCTCCTCCCGTCCCGTGTCCATTCGATCCACACCAACACCCGTAAGTAGCCTAACTAACTACCTGATGCGTCACAGAACCGAAGAGTAGTGAGTGAGACAAAGAGACGCGGCCTATTCAACACTGTGGAGTGACTCACGGGAGGTCAGGGAACAACAGGCGACAGGCGTGCCAGTCTAAACAGCGTGTTGTATATTGTAACGTGCCACGTCATGCCACTTTGGGCAGCAGCAGGTGAGAAGTGAAATTACGCTCTCTCTCTCTTCTCTCTCTCTCTCTCTCTCTCTCTCTCTTTTTTGGGGCTAATAGATAATTGCAGAATGGACTGTCAGTGTCCACTCTGGTCAGCGCGTACAGCCTCTTTACCCAGTTGCTAGACAATGACATGAAACCTTACCTGTTACATAAAGTAGTAGTCTAGCCGTAGGGAAAAATTATAAAAGCTTTCCAGAACAAACACAGATGAGTAGGTCACAAAGCCGCAAAACTGGTGTACAGCAGTAAATGGAGAAGAAGAAGAAGAAGAAGAAGAAGAAGAAGAAGAAGAGAAGAGAAGAGAAGAGAAGAGAGAGAGAGAGAGAGAGAGAGAGAGAGAGAGAGAGAGAGAGTGTGTGTGTGTGCGTGTGTGTAGAGAGAGAGAGAGAGAGAGAGGGAGAGAGAGAGAGAGAGAGAGAGAGAGAGAGAGAGAGAGAGAAAGATGTGGACATACATACATAAGTATATGCATCCGCACAAACATGCATACATATACATGTACATGCGCACATACACATGCAAATGCACATACATACATACATACATACAAACATACATACACACATACATATGTACATTTGTTCATACATATATATATATATATATATATATATATATATATATATAGAAGAGAGGAAGAGATGATGATAGAGAAGAGAGACACACACACAAAAGTGCGTACATACATGGACATGCATACATACATTCATACATACATACATACACATTCACACATACATGCATGCATGCATACACACGTACATACAAACAACCATACAAGTATACATACATACATGCATACGTACTACATACATACATACATATGTGCAGGCTCATACAATCACGAAGTAAAGGTCCACTCAAAAGCTGAAAACACTGCAGCGTTCAAAAACTATCAGTACCCCCCCCCCCCCCCCACCCCCATCACTCGTCCTCCAACCTCAGCCACATCTTTCATCTGCACGAGAACACCCAATGGCTAACTGTTGATATTTTGGGCAAGCGAATACACGTTTCACCTCTTCCAGTGGATCAACAGGTTTTATGAACATGTGTTGTTTGTTTTCGTTTCTGTTTGAATGTGCTTGTCTTCGGCGATCGTTATGAATTCCAGTAACAACTCAAGCACAGCTTCAAGCCCTCTAATAAATACGAAGACAGATTCAAAGAGAGTAATAGAACAGGGGAAATTACTCGCACAATTTTCCACTTACGTTCAGGGTTATCGTCCACAGCCATCGAAAGCAATATGACAGACAGGAATAACCTGCCTCACAGATACTGATCCCACCAGAATGACAACACATTAAGATGAGCACCTACAATGACAACGTTCATAACTGGGCGCCAGCATGATTCAAACGCACAACGTTTCACTGGGAATTCGGTGTTGTGCTAGTCAGCCAACATGGCGCCTTGAGAATTTTCCAGGAGTAGGGGATATCATTCATGTTGAGAGGCCCGACCTCCCCCCCCCCCACCCCCCCCCCCCTCTTCCTTCTCCCTCTTCGTACATGCATCCGACCCTCACTCCCCCAACCATTATTTATTACGTAGGTAATCGGGACCGATGTATTCCATTCCATTTTGTTTGTAGGATTGTGTCCTTGTTTCTTTCTTCCTCCTCTCAGATCTGTGATCACGTCCGAGTGTGACAGGGAGAACACAAATCAACCGTACTCAGTTTCGTCCAGTAGGGGAAGCAATAGCATGGTACACTCATTAAATCATTTACGAGATTGTTTCCCTTTACACAAATTGCGTTCGCGATAGTATCATATCTTCTTCTGCTCATCTTTATTGCAAGCAGGCCTGTCTCTTACTGTTCTTTTTTTAACGAACAAAGTTTTAACACCCCCCCCCCCTTCGACTGTCCCCTTCTCCTCTGTTTTTTTTTTTTTTTGCAGGCTTCCTTTCCATACCGATTCCAGAACGTGTGTGTGTGTGTGTGTGTGTGTGTTGTGTGTGTGTGTGGTGTGCGTGCGTGCGTGCGTGGTGGTGGTGTGCTGGTGGGGTGTGTGTGTGTGCGTGGTGTGCGCGCGCGCGCTGCGGTGGTGGCGTGCGTGCGTGCGCGCGCGCGCGTGCGTATGTTTCACACGGCTTTCTCCACTAACCAAAAGAAAAAAAACAGGACACTAGAATAAAAACATGCCATGTTCTTTTCTCTTCCCCTTTTCTGTCATTTTCCTTACCTTTGCCGAGGAAGTTCTGTTAGTGTGCGTGTCTGCTGGTTGATGGACTGGTTTGTCCCTCGGCAGGACGACCATAACGGTGATGAGCGTTACCCAACGATTGCTGTGAGAAGCCCTGCAGTCATGCATGACACTCAGTGATTTACTGTCATGAGATTACAGCTGCCATCGGAGAAGGAGATCGCTCTGTCTGGATGTTGTAGAAGAGCATGAAAGCAGTTTGTAAGATCATACCATCTGAACCCAAGATACGTTTTCTTGCTTATGCTTTATTTTGAAGTCAGTGTCAATTATTTATTCACGTGGCACATCCTGACCAGCTGTAATTTTGATTTTTCTAGTTTTGTTTCAATACGATGGAAATAACGTACTACAACGCCAGACGGACTCCCCATAATCGACTATTTATACACAGACAAAATTAGAGTGCTGTGAGAATAATTTTTTTGATAGTGTTTTCAAGTTGATTCTCCTTCTGTTGTATCAGATGCCCATTGAAATGCATGCTAGGTGGTGGTTCCGGACAGACAGATTGAAGTAAGAGGAACAGCAACCATTGAATGGCAGCTGTTGGTGCCTCAGATGAGTTTTGAGGCCTGAAATATGTGAGAATTTGAGACCCGAGTTCAGAATATAACTGCCCAAAGTGCTATTGTCCACTACACTCATTTAGTTTTCGTAGAAGCAGTGGAGGGGAAGGGGGGGGGGGGCGTAGTATGAATAGAGATGATAAACTATAAATATCAACTCCTCCACTGACAGCTCTGGAAACCTTAGAGTTCTGTATTTTGAGCAGTACCATCTGTTTATCCCCACCCAGCGTCGACTTTCTTGTGTAGAAATAAGGGTCACAAGTGACCAGCCGCCGTGGCGAAGTGGTTAGCGTCGCGGACTCCCGGCTGGGAGGTCGTAGGTTCGAATCCCATCAGAGTCATGTGGGTGTTTCTGCCCGACCAGCTCCTACCCAGAGTTGAGTTTGCTGCGGACTCAGTTGGAAAGACTGGGACCACACGGTCGAGTTTCATCCACTTAATGGATGCGTTTCTGAGAGTGTTGCTCAAATTTCCTGACCAACACTGCAGGTGCCTGTATCTCTCGGGCCTGGTTGACGCCGGGATATATTATGAAAGGAAGCGTAGAGTACAGCCCTGTCATGTAGTCTCAGACCAAAATGGAAGTCGGTAGCATCATCTTAATCATCCTCATTCTCATCGATCAGCATTCAAAAAAAATGTCTCAAATTCTGTGGCCGTTCATGCCCTGCTCTCATGGTGACCTCAGTTTCGGTGTCCTCTCCACGTCTGTGGCCTTGGTTTGGTTCCGTCGGGGTCACCGGTATCGGCCAGTCCATGTGGGCTGTCGTTAGACGGACGTGGTGGCGCCCTCCGGAGGGAGAGCACACTCACGCCCGCTCCGCGATTAAGCAATTATTGTCGTCAGTAGGGGGCTTAGTAGGTGGTGTCCTGCGTATGTTAGATCAGAACAGGCGCCACTGAACACCACCGAAGTGACTCGGTAGCAGTGCAGTGTCTCCTCCGGTGGGCTGCCTTTTGACGACTTGACGTTGACTGCTCCCTGTGGATTGCCGGTGCCGGGGCTGCGGCTGGGCCGACCGGGCTGTGGCTGTGGACGGGGTGTCGGAATGAGCGGCGTGGGTGCACTGCCTCTGAGGTGGCGCAGAGGTTGGGACAGCAAAAAAAAAAAAAAAAAAAAAAAAAAAGGGTCACAAGTGGATGAGAGATGACAGGGAAGAGTGGGATCTGGAGTAGTTAATTGCCTGAACGGATGTCAAACTCATGCAATTAGCATGGGGGGAGTGAGCACCCCTTAGAGACGTTACTGAAGGGTTAACCATATATGACAAATAATTTTTTGGACCTACCTCAACCAAACGTCGTCAAAAGATAGAAAGTGACGTGGGGACGGACGCGTTAACTTTGACCGAGGGGAGTGGGGATGGGAGTAGGGGGGAGGGGGGGGGGGTTGGGGGGGGGGGATTTGACGGAAGGGCTGATCCTTAGTGTTGGTCCAGACCTAACGGCCGATGGTTCTTTTAGTATGATTCATGTATAGTTAAAACAAAAGTGTAGTAAAAAAAAAATTCTATAGGTATGACGAAACCAACGATGCAGGATGCTTGACATCATTTTGAAATGGCATTAGTACTCGTAGTCAATAGTATTGACTTGACGTTAAAACGCACCCCGTCCGTCCCGTATGTGTGTGTGTGTGTGTGTGTGTGTGTGTGTGTGTGTGTGTGTGTGTGTGTGTGTGTGTGTGTGTGTGTGTGTGTGCGCGCGCGCGCGCGCGCGCGTGTGTGTGTGTGTGTGTGCGCGCGCGCGTGCGTGTTGTTTTCCAGGCATTTTTAGCTTTCTTAACAATTCTGTTTGTTACATGACATTTTCTGCGTGCACAGTCAGTACACACCAACTTATTATTCTTAAAAACAATTTTGTTCGTTTTGCTTTTTGTTTGTTTATTATTTTATTTGTTTCCACTGAACCAAAACTTTGGTGTGCCCAAGCAACAATATTTTACCCTCATGTATCTTGAGTCGTACATAAATAAAGAAAGTAAAATAAAACACGCAAAATAAAACTCAGGAGGAATGAATACATACAAAAACAAAGAAATAACAGATCAGATGGGAAAAAAAAAGCATCAAGAAACCGTCTATTGCTAAAGACATTAACTTCATCCCTACCTTCTCCCACATTTAGGCCCTCTCTCCCCCACACCCATCCCCCGAAAGAGCCATTCAAGGGAAATAACTGTTACAAGCGATGGCAGATAGCGAAATGCAGAAGATAGATATTCATGTTGTCAGTGCAATTCTCCATCTGAATGAACGCTGGTTGGCCCACGAGTCTGGCGACCCAGACGCTATGATCTTCCTTTTTTCATATATACACCCACGCCCTCTTGGGGTATTAAATCTAGCTGGTAAACATGTTTGGAAACTGGCAAATTTGATAGAAGGAAATAACTAAAGGAAAAGACATATATCTCTGTCTATCTCTCGTCGTCGATAATTCAGTATTTCATGTTTGTGCCTTGCTTATTCGGCGCCGCTTGGACAGTTGGAAGTAAGTTAGTGGCTGAAACGTATCAGAAGGGGTAATAAAGGCCAACCATTCCGTTTAACTGACATCGATTTTGTCCTTCCTTTCATTTTATTTTCCTGTCTTGTTTTTACAAAGTTGTCGTGTCATTCATTCATTTACTTCCTCATGTATTCATTTATTAATTCTTTGTGTATCTATTTTTTTTGGTTAATATATTGATTTACTTACCCAAAATGAATCACAGAGAGAGAGAGAGAGAGAGAGAGAGAGAGAGAGAGAGAGAGAGAGAGAGAAGAGTGGGGCTGATATAACTGGCTTATTTTAGAAAAAAAAAATATAAAGCTAAATATTTTCAAGATGGACGTAGGCAAAATTCTGTATTATTGCCCATCTGACAGTGGCATCCAGTAATGTGGTTCCTGGCGGGGATGGAACATGGTACACACAGCATGTTATGTTGATAAACGACAGACAACGCTGGCCTCTTAGTTTGATTGTCTGCGTCTCTCCACCGCCCGCCTGTCTGTGATCACGTTCGACTGTCCATTTCAAAACACACTGGGCAGATTGATAAATGATGAAGAGGTGGGGATTGTATCAAAATGGTGAATGTTGATGTTTGGGTAGAAGGGCTCGTCTGCCAAGTCACTGCACTTGAGATGGCAGATAGAGCGTTTGCAGCCATGGCCGTCATTTCTTTCGCATCTGCAACAGCAGTTATTTCCCTTGAATGGTTCTCCAAGGATAGATGTTATTCGGTTTTGGGTGGGGATGCTCGTTTCATTTGATTTCTTGTCTTTTCTTTTTAACAGCAAAACTGGATTCGACTGGCATTCTGGGGGCGTACACATCCTGTAACGCATCTGTAAATGACTTAGTGATGTAGATTCTGTTTCTCGCTTTCTTGTGGCTGAGAGTTGTAGAGATAGGTATTGTTCTTCCATCTTCTTTTGGATGAGAGTTGTAGAGGTAGGTTCTTGTTCTCCATTTTCTTTTGGCTTCAAGTCAAGTTGTAGAGTTGGTCCTGTATCTCCATCTTCTTTTAGCTGGGAGTTGTTGAGGTAGGTCTTGTTTTCCATCTTCTTTAGCTGGAGTTGTAGAGGTAGATCTTGTTTTCCATCTTCTTTAGCTGGGAGTTGTGAGGTAGGTCTTGTTTTCCATCTTCTTTTAGCTGGGAGTTGTTGAGGTAGGTCTTGTTTTCCATCATCTTTAGCTGGGAGTTGTTGAGGTCGGTCTTGTTTTCCATCATCTTTTAGCTGGGAGTTGTTGAGGTAGGTCTTGTTTTCCATCTCTTTTAGCTGGGAGTTGTTGAGGTAGGTCTTGTTTTCCATCTTCTTTTAGCTGGGAGTTGTAGAGGTAGGTCTTGTTTTCCATCTTCTTTTAGCTGGGAGTTGTTGAGGTCGGTCTTGTTTTCCATCTTCTTTTTAGCCGGGAGTTGTAGAGGTAGGTCTTGTTTTCCATCTTCTTTTAGCTGGGAGTTGTTGAGGTCGGTCTTGTTTTCCATCATCTTTTAGCTGGGAGTTGTTGAGGTAGATCTTGTTTTCCATCTTCTTTTAGCTGGGAGTTGCAGAGGTAGGTCTTGTTTTCCATCTTCTTTTAGCTGGGAGTTGTAGAGGTAGGTCTTGTTTCTCCATTTTCTTGTGGGCTGGGAGTTGTAGCCAGATGTGTCTTAAGTGACTGGTGGAGGAAAATAAGTGACAGGGCAGACAGAGAAAGAGGTGGACAGGCATCATCGCTGAGTGGGCCGGGAGGAGAGTGGTCACAAAGCAGGTACTTTTGCCCACATTGTCAGAGGTGGAGACAACTGGTGCAATGTTCATTGTTACAGTGCTCCAGGTGCGGACGTTACTAATTGAAATTTATAGCTGTACAAATGAAGTATTATGTGTGACTAGTTTCTGGATGTGAGATTCAGAAAAAAAAAAGGATGAGGGAGAAGACACGTAAAAAAAGAAATAGATGAAGAGCACGTTCGTGTAAAGCCGTGTGTGTGTGTGTGTGTGTGTGTGTGTGTGGTGTGTGTGTGTGTGTGTGTGTGTGTGTGTGTGTGTGCGTGTGTGTGTGTGTGTGTGTGTGTGTGTGTGTGTTGTGTGTGTGTGTGTGTGTGTGTGTGTTGTGTGTGTGTGTGTGTGTGTGTGTGTGTGTGTGTGTGTTTGTTCCCTTTTTTGTGTGTGTGTGTGTGCGCGCGCGCGCGTGCGCGCGTGCGTGCATGCGTGCGTGCGTGCCTGCATGCGTGCGTGCGTGCGTGTGTGTGTGTGTGTGTGTGTGTGTGTGTGTGTGTGTGTGTGTGTGTGTGTGTGTGTGCATGCAAGCAATCATGCCCAGGAGTATGCGAGCATGTGTGTGTGTGTGTGTGTGTGTGTGTGTGTGTGTGTGTGTGTGTGTGTGTGTGTGTGTGTGTGTGTGCACGCATGTGCATGGGAGAGAGAGAGAGAGAGAGAGAGAGAGAGAGAGAGAGAGAGAGAGAGAGAGAGAGAGAGAGAGAGAAGTGGGTGGAAATAACGTCTTGTTTACAGAGTGAACATAACTTCAAAGGACAGACAGACTGCAATTAGAAATATTTCTATTCTGATTCACAACCAAAGCGCCTGACAGAAAAGAGTTTTACAAACAGTGAAACAATCAGAAGTTTTTAAAAGACTTTCAGCCATCACCAGAACACCATATATAAGATACAATTACTTGCAAAAGAAACACTGGCAAATAGTTAATTACATTCTCATGAGGAAGGCCAAAACATTGCGACAGACAGTGTTTTGTCTGGCTTTAAAGATTAATATTCCAAACCTAGAAGAAAAGTTACAGCGCTGAACCAATGGATGATCATAAAATAAAATTACAGGAATTGTACGGCGACATTTAGGGCTAAATTCGTTGTATTCTGAGGTCATGAAGTCTAGAACAAGCGACTGATCAACGAATTTTTGTTACAAAATTGACACAAGAAGCGTTGTTCTTTTCTACGTTAATGTCTGAAACGATGACAGTTGTCTTCATCAATTCTTTCACAAGAGTGGAAATTAGGAACTATGGTAAAGGATGCAGAGAAAATGTCCTTATATTACCGCATCTAATAACTTCATCTGGCAAATTCCTACCGGGAAGTAACGAAAAGTTGCAGAAATAGCGTTATGGGCCGAATGTTGAATAAACCACAGAGATTGCTGGGCTTTTAGCTTGATTGTCTCCTTGTTTCTTTCTTCCTTCTCTCTCCTTTGTGTGATCACGTTCGAGTAACTAGTTTCCAAACACACTGGTAGACCCAGCCATCATGAAAAGTAGGGAGGGGAGGGGAGTTTGGAAGAAGAGGCCGAATGTTCATGTCTGGGTGGACAGATCATCCTCTCAATAACAACAGCTTGAATAGAAGATGGATTGACTGGAGCCATGACTATAATTACTTTGGTATCCATGATAGGAATTATTTCCCTTATATGGGTCTATGTTGATGGAATAATCTAGCGATTAGGAAATTATTGTCACTTCATTTTAAGTAGAGAGATGAGGGAATGCTGGTAATGGTGGTGATGGTGACGCTCATTTAGTTGATTTATTTGTTGTTGTTTTTTTTTTTACTAGCAAGAAAGTAATTTCAATTTCATTTTCAGCATGCAATCACCGTTTCACACATTTGCAAATGGTTTAATAATGTAGGTCGTTTATTTGACTTTCTTGTGTTTTGGAGTTGTGGCTCGCTTCTTCTCTAAACAACCATGTGGGGGAAGAGCAGAAAGGGCAGACAGAGAAAGAGGGGGACAGACGACATTGCTGATTAGACTGGGAAAAAAACTTGGCCGGTACCCAGACCCTTGCCCACCACCGTCAGAGGTGGAGACAACTGGTGCGGCGTTCATCACTGCAGTGCCTCCACGTCCCCTGGGGAGCTCCGGGGCTGGAGGTTGTGGCTGGATTACAAGACAGTCGGACTTTACTCTGCTGCTGCATATAAAACCTATTTCTGTGCACGTGCTATGAAATGGTGTCTGTGACTAGTTTTAGCTTTGGTGAATCGTTAAAGTTACGGGTTTAGAAACTACGTGTTGTATGTAGTATTGGTTTATGGCTGTTAGAATCAGAAAAAGACAGGAGAAACGAAACAGATGCAAAATGGGTTCGTATTAGGAACGTGTGTGTGTGTGTGTGTGTGTGTGTGTGTGTGTGTGTGTGTGTGTGTGTGTGTGTGTGTGTGTGTGTGTGTGTGTGTGTGTGTGTGAGAGAGAGAGAGAGAGAGAGAGAGAGAGATGACAGTTTTCAAAAAGAATGAGAGTACAAATATGGTTATGCACATTAACACTGAATCAAAAGCCATTTAATGGAGGGAGTGACACAAACAGACACATAATGAACTGCGTCAAAAGATTAACCCGTCTCCATTATCAGAACACCATAACAAAAATATCCCAGTCACATACATAAAAATGCTGATTTCAATAATTACATCAGCAGGACACAGATTAAGTTGTTGCAGCACATACTGTTTTCTGAGCTTTATAGATGAGTGCTGCCAACGTAAACTGGGTCATTCCAGTGCAGAGCAACAGGAGATTTAATCAGAAGAGACAAGGTCATTGTTGTACATCAGTGTTGAATCAAATTGATTCTGAGGGTATGACAGACATGGAAACGAAAGAGAAAAATGATAATAATTTTCTTCTGGGCCACATTAGGAAACTGGCATGATTGATCGTGAGGTCATTAAGGACTGGCAAAAGGGAGAAATCATTTTGAGGGTCACGTGAAATAACTTGCACCAAAAGGTTCTAGTTGTAATTCACATTACTTTCTGAAACTGTGACATGCCATCCTCAATTCTTTCACAAAAGAGGGAGTGGGAGAGAAAGCAAGAAATGCCTGAAATGGACACAGGCGGTTTTTTTTTTTTTCTTCTCTTTCTTCTTTTTATTATGTTATCTCAGAACCGTATGCAGCAGTTTCGTTCCAACCTTGGTTACAACACACAATAAATAGCACGTACTATTGAATACACGACGGATATAGCTAGATTTTTATTTATTGCATATTTTCGCTTGTTCCATCTCTCTGCCTACTATCACGTTGGTGTGTTTGTTCCCAAGCACTCCGGTAAGCAAAGAGATGGAGCGGCAGAGAGGGTGGGGGGGGGGGGTGGGGGGCGGGGGGTGGGGATGGAGTCGGGATGGGCTGTTAGAGAAAGATGGGAATCCTCATGTCTTGTTGGAGGAGTTTGTCTCCCACTGACAGGGTTGGGAATGGAAGATAGCGCGATTACAGCCTCGGCCCTCATTGCTCTTTCCATTGACTGGCTCTGTGAGGACGGAGCTATCCAGCAATCATCAACAGTAATAAATCTTCTTTGATGGTGGAGATACTCGAGGTGATGTTAATTTATTTCATTAATTACATTTTGTCAGTATCTTTTTCTGTTTTTTTTTTTTTTTTTTTTGCTACTAAAATCCATTTCAACTGTATTCTCAGGGCGTGAACATCCTGTAATACATCTGCAAATGATGCAGTGATGTGCATCCTATTTCTTCATCTTCTTTTGATTGGAGATCGTGGTTAGGTTCTCTTAAATGACCCACTGTAGCAGAAAAAAGTGGCAGAACAGACAGAGAAAGGAGTAGACAGACAACATGATTAAGTGGACTGGGAAGAGCTACGCAGCATCCAAGGCACCTACCAACATCCCTCAGAGGTGGAGACAACTGGTGCAGTGTTCATCTCTGTAGTGCTCTCCCGGCTCTTGTGGACTCCTGGACCAGCGATTGTGGCTGCATTGCTGCCCACGGGAGTTGAAAGGGGACACGGGTCTGTGCGTGCATTGAATTAGGCTCTTGTTGCTGCTTCGTTTTAGGTCGGGGGCCTACGATCTTGGAAATAAATTAGGTAATATTTCTAGTCGATTTATGGCTGGCAGAATCAGAGAAAAACAGGTGGGGAGGGAGGGGAGGGGGGGGGGAGGGCAGAAATAAAATAGATGGAAAATGGGTTCTTGCAGGCCTGTGTGTGTGTGTGTGTGTGTGTGTGTGTGTGTGTGTGTGTGTGTGTGTGTGTGTGTGTGTGTGTGTGTGGTTCCTCAATTTAACGTCTTCTTACTAAAAGTGATATCAGACGATGTGTTAATGGTGTGTGTGGTATGCGGATGCGTCCTTATGAAAAGAACGGTGGAGGGATGGGGGGAAAAGTGTGTAGAACTTTGAATACTACTACGTGATAAAAAAAAAACAAAAAAACTAGATAAAACCAATTAAAGATAAATGCCAACTGGACTCCGTAAGAAACTTTGACTAACTAATCTGAGAAACGAATAGTGATTCAACATTCTAGAGAGTGATGACGTCGATCTATCCGTAGTATTACCAACAGCAATGATAATCAAGTTCTTTGTTTTGTGGCAATGAATTAACAAATCTAAAACACTTAGTGCATTTCCACACATACATCTAACATTTCTACTGAATTTTGTTTTTAGTGAATTTAAACGTATCTGTGAAAGCAGCTTCTTACATCTCTAAGTATATGAGTTAAATACCGTTATGATAAGTACTGAGATTCCGAGTTCTTTAAGGACCGTTGGAAGCTTTTCTCAATCTGTTTGTCAATTGAAGGAATAGCATTCTGAAAGATCTAAAGGTATATTAAGTGAAGTTGTGCTTTCCATATTTCTAGCTGCTCTTTTTGCTGCGTGATCAACCTTTTCATTTGATACAATTCCACTGTGAGATGGTACCCAATAAAACGTATCAGTGATCCCTTTAAGTGATAAAAGGTGAATGATGGTTCATTTCTAATATAATCTTAGTCGAATTTTTGAATTTTGGGGACTGGAGGGCACCCAGAACCGATTTGCTATCAGTACACACAAGAATTCAACATGAATTTAGGGGGAAATTTGTGTGTGTGTGTGTGTGTGTGTGTGTGTGTGTGTGTGTGTGTGTGTGTGTGTGGTGTGTTTATGTGCGTGTGTGTACGTGTGTGTGTGTATGTGTGTGTGTGTGTGTGTGTTGTTGTGTGTGTGTGTGTGTGTGAGTGCGTGCGCGCACGTGTGTGTGTGTGTGTGTGTGTGTGTGTGTGTGTGTGCCTGCGTGCGTGCGTGCTGTGCGTGCGTGTGCGTGTGTGTGTGTGTGTGTGAGAGAGAGAGAGAGAGAGAGAGAGAGAGAGAGACAGAGAGAGAGAGAGAGAGAGAGAGAGAGAGAGAGAGAGAGAGCCATATTAGTATATCTTTCTCATTCAGAATACAAGTATAAGTATGGATGTCATAGATATGTCAAAGGCCAAAAGAATCAAAGAGACAGACCAGCACAAAAAATAAATACTTACAACCATCACCAGAATACCAAATCAAGTATCTCAGCACATCCACAAAAGTCACAGACTTTCACATCGTTACATTAGCAGGAGACAGACTGAGCCATTGCAACACACAGTATGTCTCAGGTTCATGAATGAAATTTGCCCGTTTGCAACGAATAGCTTCAATATTTGGACCACAGGAGATTCTATCAAAATGTACAAGGCGCTCGCTGTTATATATAGACTCTAATCAGATTGACTTTCAGGCTATGAAGAGCAGAAAAAAGAAACGAAAAGGAATTAAGTTCATTTTTTTTCCCGTGCAATCAGATAAAAACTAATATCACTGTGCTTATTCATATTAAATATTGATATCTGAAACGACGCTGAATAAACTCCTTTACAAAAGACGAAATGAGATACAAAGCCACGAATTGTTGAAATAGGCACAGGCAATTTTTTTTTTACCTTAGAGTATCTTACCTAACGACTTCAAATAGCAATTTTGTTCTAGTTAGGCTTGGAACGCAGTATGAATAAGATGAAGTTGAATGAACAACAGAAGAAGCTGCAATTTCAGTTTGCATGTTCTTTTTTTTTTCAATTTCACTGCTCGCCATCACGTTCGAGTGTCCGTTTTTTAAGCAAGCTGGTCAGACTGATAAATCACGAAGTTATTAAAGGCTGGGATGGTGGTGGCGATGTCAGAGAGAGAGAAAAGAGAGAGAGAGAGAGAGACGGGAATCTTCATGTCTTGGTAGGCGAGTTCATCCCCCCCACTATCAGTGTTAGTGATAGAAGATCGAGCGATTAGAACCACGGCCCTCCTTGTTGTTTCCCTTGATTGACCGTCTGAGGGTGAGTAACCCAGCAATTATGGGCGGAAATCATTATCTTTCCTTGACGGTGTTGGCACTAGCTGTGTTGTTTGTTTATTTTATTAATTCACATTTGTCGAATCTTTTTCTATTGAAATCAGATCTAGTTGCAAAGTGAGACGACTGCAGGCGGAAATCTATTTAAATCAGTTTAAAAAGAAAGATAACTGTTCCGCCGAACGAAGAGAGACGAAACACGACCCGTTTCGACCTCTTTGATCTTCTTCAGGTAAAACAAAACAATATTTAAGGCAATGAAAATGAAGAACGAACAATCATTTTATCTAACCAAATTGGGGACAAACTGGATGCTCATTTTGCGCCCAGTTTTAGAAATTAAATATCAAATCTGGGTGGTTTAAAGCTGGTAAAATGAATTTAAAAAAAAAAAAGAAGAAGAAAAACGTCAGGGAAATTGACAGTTAAAAGACATGAAAGAAAACTGGGTTTGTGTAAGCAGCGTGTGTGTGTGTGTGTGTGTGTGTGTGTGTGTGTGCATGCGCGCGCGGCGCGATGTGTGTGACGCGTGCGCATTGGTGCGCGCATGTGCACACGCGTGCGTACGCGTGTGTAGTGGTTAAGAGAGAGAGAGGAGGAGAGGGAGAGAGAGCAACAGAGAAAAAAGAGAGAGAGAGAAGAGAGAGAGAGAGAGAGAGAGAGAGAGAAGAAGACAGAGAGCGAGTTACAGGACTTTTCAAAATATTACGAAAATGAATGTGCAATATTTATTTACTGAAGAGTGTGGCAAACTGACACAAACAGAGAAACGATGAACAGCGTCAGACGAATGATTTACATCCATCCTCAAAACACCATATGAAAAACCACAGTGCCGGGCGTACTAAACAATCACTTTCAACTCATAACAACAGCGGGAGACAAACTAAATATACGTTACAACACACTGTATTTTCTAAGTTTGGTAGATGAATCTTGTTAAACTAAAATGACTAACTTAAAATTTCGGACGACAAAAGATTTTATCGAAAGTTGGAATGAGTCGCTTCTATTTTGAGCTTGTACGAATATGACCAGATGATAAGAAATCAATTTCATCATTCTTGACCAGGCAACATAATTGACTTTAAAGTAGTTGTTTTTTGAAAGGCCAATTTTAGTAGTTTTTTTCGTTTCGTTCACATCATAAACGACTGATCTGAAGGTTTTCACCATTTTGAAATGGAAAAGCCTACAGACGTTTCATGACGCCAGCTTTTTCCCCAATAGCCCTCCTAAATCCTCTTAAACCACCCTGAGACCCTTAACCACCATTGTGAACACTCGGTTAGCAGGTTCGCAGCTCTCAAACAGCGTACCTTGCAACTGCTTCTTTTGCATGAGGGAAGGGGAATAACTCGCAGAGTAAAGTCTGGAGAGTGCAGGGGATGAGGCCACAACAGCAGCACTCCCTCTGAAGCCTCAAAGTCTGTGGCTACGAAAGTTGTGTGAAGCAAGGCATTTCCTTGATGGAGCTCATGGCCACAATTACCGACTTAGGACGGTGACCACATCAAGCAATGAACACTTTGGGCAACAAGCAGTGGTGGACATAACACTCAAACGTGACTGTACATCTGGCACAGAGAGAGAGAGAGAGAGAGAGAGAGAGAGAGAGAGAGAGAGAGAGAGAGAGAGAGAGATTGTCATCCACAAATCTCTCTCTGTCTCTTTCTGTCTCTCTCTGTCTGTCTCTGTCTCTGTCTCCCTCTCTCTCTCTTCTCTGTCTCCCTCTCTCTCTCTCTCTCTGTGTCTCTCTCTGTGCGAGCACGCATGTTTGCGTGTATGTCCGTGTATATGTGTCTGGTTTTGCTTTGTTTGGGGGTTAGATTATTGGAAAGAGACGGAGTGGGAAGCAGAGGTAGTGCATACTTACGTGCAGGCGCAGGCGCGCGCATGTGCTTACTGTGCGTGCGGCGTGCGCACATGTGCGCGCGCGCGCGCGCGCGCGCGTGTGTGTGTGCGTGTGGTGTTGTGTGTGTGTGCGTGTGTGTGCGTGCGTGCATGCGTGTGTGTGTGTGTGTGTGTGTGTGTGTGTGTGTGTGTGTGTGCGCTGCGCGCTCGCGCACGTGCGCTCATGTGTGTGTGCATGTGTGCAACTATATATGTGTGTGCGTACGTGCGCGCGTGCGCGTGTTTGTGCTTGTGTGCGTCCGTCCGTGCATGCATGGTTAAAAATCGGCTGACAGAAAGAAAGAAAATTTGAAAGAAAAGAAAACTGAAACAGAAATGGTCCGTCCCCATCCCCCATCCCCTACCCCCCCCCCCCTTGGAGTGAAAAAAAAAAAAGAAAAAAAAAAGAAGAAAAAAAACTTTCGTCTTGAGCAAACAGCATTAGCTGTTGATCTTAACAACTCATGCAGATTCAAGCGATTCTTCAACGTCCAGATCATAGTCGCTGTCATTACGACTCGCACATCTTGTTGCATGCAGGGTTAGGCCTTTTGAGTGCAGTGCAACGTATCCGAATTAAACATTTGAAATGAGCCTTTAACACGAAGGAAAACAATGTGAGCGGGGACAATTAACAACAGTCAAAGTGTCAAGAACCGATGAAGGAGATGACAGATTAAATTTGAATTCACCTAATTAGGAAATTAATCAGTGCTGTCAACAACCTATCAAACAAATAAAGTTATAATTTTTTTTTTTTTTTTTAGCAAGTAAGCTTCATTTCAGATCAGACGCAGTGATGGTCTTACGTCTTTGAACAGACATTGGAATGAACAGTGGTAACTACGTTTAGTTCTCACCTGCCCTTTCTTCCTCTTTTGCCTCTGAATGTTCAGTTCGTTTTCATCACTGCTCTACATCTCACACTGAGCGGGCTTAAAGCGTGAATACTTGTCGTCATCATTTATGGTTCTGTTTATTAATTTATTCATTTTTTGCTGTTCTATTTTCTGGGCCACCTCAGTGGCATTGCCCCCACGCCGCTCGTTCCACTCCCCTCTCCCCCCCCCCCCCCCCCACCAGACCACACAGCCACAGCCCGGCCCGACGCAGCTCCGGCACCGGCAACCCACAGGGAGCAGTCAACATGAAGCCGTCAAGAGGCAACCCACCGGAGGAGACACTGCACTGCCGCCGAGTCACTTCGATGGTGTTCAGTGGTGCTTGTTCTGATCGAACATACGCAGGACACCACCTACCAAGTACCCTACTGACGACAATAATAAATTTGCTTAGTCGCGGAGCCGGCGTGAGTGAGCTCTCCCTCCGGAGGGTGCCACCACATCCGTCCAACGACAGCTCCCATGAATTTGCTGATACTAGGACCCCGATGGAATCAAAACCAAAGCCATGGACTTGGAGAGGACATCAAAAGTGAGGTCACCATGAGAGCAGTGAGGTCACCATGAGAGCAGTGAGGTCACCATGAGAGCAGTGAGGTCAACATGAGAGCAAGGCATGA
>CM065724.1:60559165-60566665 GCA_033310375.1 Conus canariensis
CCCCCCCTATTTCCCGATTTAGTGTACACATTTGTATGCCAATATGTTCATACTTCAATCTGTTATCAGCGTTGGAAAATCATTAAAGAGAAAGATTGATGGTTGTTGGATTATCTTCATAGTAACAGGCTCCGATCTAAGACCCACCAGAGATTCACTGACAACTGATTGCAGTCCTGTGTCTATACAGACAGAAGAGCATGCGTCTTTGACCAAGCGTCTGAACCAAAAGGGCATGACGTAGGCTTAACGTGACTTAAAGTAGGGCCACTGATGTTATAAACTACCACTAAACACAGCGCGATGGATTTAAAGTATGATTTGACTATTATGCATACACTAGTTAAAACATTAATCCACTTACTTTGTTTCGTTCTGACGCAACCTCTTTTGCTCCTATCTAGCTACCGGTCCCAGAAAAATTAAACCGGTCCCTGTGACCGGCACCTCAAAAACGATTCGGTATTTTTCTTTTGCAGTTTACCAGCAATTCTCTGTTAACGCGATCACAGACAGACAGGCAGACAGACAGACAGACAGACAGACGTCATGTTCTTGCCAAAAAGAAGCGATATTTGCTGGTGTCGATCTTGCTGGTAAATAAAAATGAAACACGAAGCAAAGAAAGAAAGAAAATTGAACAGATTTCCGTCCAGGTCGAACGGATCCTGAACTTGTCCTTTGATCTAGACTCCCGCCAAACAGGAAAACAACGACAGCAGCACCACCACCACCGTCACCACCAACAACAACGACAACGTCGACAGCATTAAAACCTGGATTTTACCATTAAAGGGGGATAGATCGCGTCGGTATGCAGGCTTTTTACTTCTGTTGCCCATGTATAGCTTCACAGAGCGAGTCTGTTCGTCTCGGAAAACTGCTGTATGTCTAAAAGGTTCATACCATCCCAAAGATTCATGATTCCACAGACAGGTTTCAGTTTACAGACATGTAATTTCACAACTTCATTTGAAAGAAAAGGCGAAAAAAAGGTAGAATAGTAATCTCGGTGAACGGATCTCGGATCTAGCCATTCATTCAGATCCTACTATGGATCCGCACCAAAACTGGCTTCGCCTTTAAGCCATGTTCTATCTTTCCGCCCAATTTTCTTTCAATCTATATTGTAGTTTTTGCGTAGTTTTGCTGCCGGTCAGACGAACAAGACAGCAAATTGTTCGCTCGGTTTTGTTTATTTTGTGTTCGTTCAACTTCTTTATTCTGCCTGAATGACAACAAGGTCGAAAACGCGTTGTGCCTGTTTTGTAACTTGTTTATTCCGTTTATTTGGCGGGTCTGGTAATCTTTCTTTAGCTCTCTTGCTTCAATCATTGTCTGCAGTATCGCCCTACTTTAAAACTGAACAAACAAACAAACAAACAAACAACACGTATTCGTGAAACTGTAAACTCCAAGGTAAAGGTAATGGACCATTCGGTCTGTGAAAGATTAGTTGAAAATATTCTGGCCAGTTGGATGATGACAACACCTTCCTGACACTGGAGAAGTCAAAAGAAAAACAAAAAACTTATGTTCACCTAAAAATATGTCTGAAGGTTCGTCTGTCTGTCATCAAGATCAACACACACACACACACACACACACACACACACACACACACACACACACACACACACACACACACCGCCTATTTCATACGTATTTTTCTTTTTAAGTATTGCTGTTATTGTTGTTGTAATCGTTAGTATCATCTTGTTAAAAATGTCAAAAATGGTACTGAAAATATTATCATGGAACCTTAAGGCGTACAAAGAGATAATCGATGGTCTTGCAACAAATAAATTAACAGACGAAACTGTAGTAAGATATTTTCGTCAATATGACATTCTTCTCTTACAAGAAACTCACCTTAATAAAGATACTGCCAGAAATCTGTTCATTCCAACTTTGCACCTGGACTTCATTATGTACGACCAAAGCGAAAAAAGGCAGTGACATCCTCTGGTGGAATATCAGTATACATTAAAGAACATTTGCGACAAAATATTACTGTTCTACCAAGCAGTAACAGTGACATTGTGTGGTTGATGGTGAGAAGTACTGCTAACGACAAAAAGACGTTTATTGGTTGTGTGTACATTCCTCCTGAAACATCCTCCTTCGGAAAAGAGCACACTTTAGATATATGGGATAAATTAGAAGAAAGCATAGAAAAACATAACCAACATGGAGACATTATAATATGTGGTGATTTCAACGCAAGAACTGGAAACATCCCTGATCATAATCAAATGGAATATGAAAATAATAGATATCATATACCGAATGATTATGTTTTTGAAACCATTCATGACAGGAACTCTATGGACAAATGTGTTCAAAAAGCTGGAAGAAGACTTGCATCCATGTGTCTTGAAAATCATTTATGTATTCTTAATGGAAGAACATTAGGTGATTTAGATGGACATTTTACCTGCTACAAACAAAATGGTTGTAGCGTTGTTGATTATTTTATTTGTTCTAACAATATGAAAAAAGAAATATTAAGTATGAAAGTTTATCCCCTTATGACATGGTCAGACCACTGTTCTGTCGAGCTAAAAATTCTACTTTCTAATCTTACACCAAAAGTGAAAACGAATAATGTGTCCTCACAAACTTTACTTAACGAAAGACTAAGCTCAAAGGACGATATTTTTGGGAAACATTGTCAGAGGAAAAATATTTAAAAGCGTTCACAATGCCATGGATAAAGGAACAAATTCTCCAAGTGGAACACAATTTGGATAGATATGTTGAGAATGAAACCACTATTTCTCATTGTTCACTAAACGAGATTGTAAATGACTTTACACATATGCTGACGTCAGCGGCCAGTATTAGTCTTCAGAAGAGATCTAAGATTCGCCATTTTAAAAGAAAAAAGAACAAGAAATGGTTTGATAGAGAATGCTATGAGCACAGGAAAGATCTCAGATCCATATTGAATGCATTAAATAGACAACCTTACAATAAATGTCTATGTCAAAAGTATTATACAAAACGCAAAATATATAATAAATTAATAAAACAAAAGAAAAAAAACATACGCCAGTTTTCTTGTCAATGAGATTAATGAATCTCTTTACAAAGATCCAAAGACGGCATGGAAAACATTAAAAAACTTACAAAGCATTAGTGAAAATACCAAGTGTGTTCATCAATTAAATGCTTCAAAATGGATTTTACATCTTGAAAGAATCGTCGGAAAAGAAGTAAATGTAGCCAAAGACCAAAAGGAAAAAGTTGATGTTGAACTGAAAAATAGACAAATGAACTATACCATGTTATCAAAGATTAATTTGCCTATATCACCTGGTGAAATTAAAAAAGCTTGCCTACATAAAAAAATAACAAATCACCAGGAATGGATGCCATAACTAATGAGATGATTAAAACTAGTCTTCCAATTACCATACGTATCATTACAAAAATGTTTAACCTTATTTTTAAGAGAGGAATTTATCCAGATTGGTATAAAAAAGGTTTGAATATCCCATTATACAAGAATGGTAATCCAGGGGATCCAAACAGTTATCGGGGAATAACACTTACCAATACACTGGGAAAAGTGTTTTGTACGATTATCAATAATAGAGTGACGGATTACCTAGAACAAAATCAACTTTTAGTCAAAGAACAGGCAGGATTTCGAAAGAATCACAGAACAATTGATCACATTTTTATTCTAAAAAAGATTATAAATGAGGTATTAAAAATGGCAGATTATATGGATGCTTTGTCGATTTTGAAAAGGCATTTGATAATGTATGGCATGAAGCAATGCTGTTAAAATTGAACAGAATAGGTATAAATGGAAACTGTTTTGATATAATTAAAGATATGTATACGAATGCTACCATTCAAACAAGATCACATGGCCTTTTGAGTAAAGAAATTATTGTCCGTAAGGGAGTACATCAAGGAAATGCTCTCAGCCCTACTTTATTTAATGTCTTCATAAATGAAATTGTAGGGTGTATGGATAATAATGATTCACCCAAATTTGATGACTTGAATGCTTGTAAGATTCCATGTTTATTATATGCAGATGATCTCATTATTCTTTCTCTTACAAAAACTGGTCTCCAACAAAACTACATAATTTACATGACTATTGCCAGTGTTTGCGGTTAAGAATAAACAGAGAAAAAACAAAAGTAGTTATATTTACAAAATCAAGCACCAAAGTACCAATCTATTTTTACTATGGTGAAAACATAATTCAAACAACTGACGAATACAAATATTTGGGAATCATTTTCCACAAGAATGGAAGTCTATTGAAAGCACAGCAACACTTAAGTAAACAAGCTAGCATAGCATTACAGACTCTACACAGGATCTTTAGAAATACAAAATTTAATATGAATACAAAAGTCAAATTATATGATGCGTTAATAACTCCAATATCAATCTACGGGGCAGAAGTATGGTTCCCCTACCAAACCAAACAAACTGACTCCTTTGAATTAAAAAAGCTATTTGATGACTGCCTGACAAGTAAATTTGCACACGAAAAAATACATATCAAATTTTGTAAACAAATTCTTGGAGTTAACAAAAAGTCAATGGTACTTCCTGTATTAGGAGAATTAGGCAGATTTCCAGTGAGTTTAAAAATAATATGTCAAACAATATCATATTGGCTACACATTCTCGATTTGTCAGAAAATTCTCTTGCCCATAAAATGTATAAATGCATGCATTATCAAGTCGACAAAAGTGATCCTTGGTTGACATTTGTTAAAGATATATTGATTAATATAAATATGGGCCATGTTTGGACAAATCAATTTACGTTCAGTATACGGAGACTAAAAGTTGTAATATCAGAAAAGTTAGAAAATGAATATATTCGATATTGGATAGAAAAGAAAAACAACTCATCAAAACTTAATTTTTACAACACCATTGCAAAAGAATATGAAACAGAAAATTATTTAATCACTGTTACAGATCCGAGGCACAGACAAGCGTTAACAAGACTTCGGATCAGCGCCCATGACTTAAGAATAGAAAAAGGACGATATCTGCACATGTCTAGAGATCAAAGACTTTGCAATCGTTGTAATGTATTGGAAGACGAAGTTCATTTTCTTGATCACTGTGAAAAGTTTGATGCCAACAGAAATATTTTAATGAAGGGCATACAATGTCTTAATACTAATGCTTCAAATATTGTTCCAAGCCAGTTAATGACTATAGAGAATGCTCAGTCATTATTAGGGAAATTTGTGTATGATTGTTTTGTTCTTCTATGATATTGTGTCTCATAAACCCTGAGGTTTCATGACAATAAAATTTATTCTATTCTATTCTATTCTCCACACACCACACACACACACACACACACACACACACACACACACACACACACACACACGCGCGTGAGCGCTCGCAGGCAGGCAGGCAGACAGGCACGCACACACACACACACACGAAGTCTACTCAAACCAGTTTTAACAAAACGCGGTGGACAGAGGGACAGTGATCCGAAGGAGAACCAATTAGATTTTGGTGCGTCTCTAGATTAACGGGCCATCCAGGATGTTTGTTGTCACCCTCTTCAACATTGCGGGACAGAACATTTTTCAACATTTTGTTGTCATGTTTTAACAGAGCGAGGTAGTTCATTTTTCAACATTTTGTTGTCATGTTTTAACAGAGCGAGGTAGTTCATTTTTCAACATTTTGTTGTCATGTTTTAACAGAGCGAGGTAGTTCATTTTTCAACATTTTGTTGTCACCTTCTTTACCAGAGCAATGTAGTTCATTTTTCAACATTTTGTCCTCGACTTCTTTAACAGTGTGAGGTAGTTCGTTTTTCATCATGTTGTCCTCACGTTCTTTAACAGAGTGAGGTAGTTCATTTTTCAACATTTTGTCGTGACGTTCTTTGTAGTTCATTTTTCAACATTTTGTTGTCACGTTCTTTAGCAGAGCGAGGTAGTTCATTTTTCAACATTTTGTTGTCATGTTTTAACAGAGCGAGGTAGTTCATTTTTCAACATTTTGTTGTCACCTTCTTTAACAGAGCGAGGTAGTTCATTTTTCAACATTTTGTTGTCATCTTCTTTAACAGTGTGAGGCAGTTCATTTTTCAACATTTTGTTGTCACGTTCTTTAACAGAGTGAGGTAGTTCATTTTTCAACATTTTGTCCTCATGTTTTTTTTTTTTAACGGAGTGAAGTAGTTCTTTTTCAACATTTTGTCCTCGACTTCTTTAACAGTGTGAGGTAGTTCATTTTTCAACATTTTGTCCTCATGTTCTTTAATAGAGTGAGGTAATTCATTTTTCAACATTTTGTTGTCACCTTATTTAACAGTGTGAGGCAGTTCATTTTTCAACATTTTGTTGTCACGTTCTTTAACAGAGCGAAGTTCATTTTTCAACATTTTGTTGTCACGTACTTTAACAGAGCGAGGTAGTTCATTTTTCAACATTTTGTTGTCACGTACTTTAACAGAGTGAGGTAGTTCATTTTTCAACATTTTGTCCTCATGTTCTTTAATAGAGTGAGGTAGTTCATTTTTCAACATTTTATTGTCACGTTCTTTAACAGAGCGAGGTAGTTCATTTTTCAACACTTTGTCCTGACGTTCTTTAACAGTGCGAGGTAGTTTATTTTTCAACATTTTATTCTCGCTTTGTTTTTACATTGCATGATAGTGCATTTTTCGAAATCTGATTTTCATCTTCTGTAACATTTCGAGATAATGCATTTTCCATTTTGTTCACACCTTCTTTAACATTGCGAGATAGTGCAGTTTTCGACATTTTGTTCTTAGTTTCTTTAACATTATGATATAGTACTCTTTTTTTTTTTAACGTTTTGTTCTCACCTGCTTTAACATCACGAGATAGTGCATATTTCGGCATTTTGTTCTCACTTTCTTTAACATTATGAAATATTACTTTTTTTTTTTCGACACTTTGTTTTCACCTTTTTTACCGTCGCAAGATAGTGCATTTTTCGACATTTTCCTCTTGCCTTCTTTAACATTGCGAGACAGTACATTTTTCGACATTTTGTTCTCGCCTTCTTTAACATTCAGATATAAAGCATATTTCAACATTTTGTTCACGCTTTCGTTAACATTGCGACATACTACATTTTTCGACTTGTTTTTGTAAACTTCTCTACATATAATGCGTGGATCTGAATAGAAAAGGTCGTACTCATAGGATGCACTGATAATGACGAACTGGTTAGATTTGAGGTGTATCCGGATTGCAACCTTGAGCAGAGGACTCTTCTACCTTGGCTGGGGTCTAGGTTCTCCCAAGGCACTTTGTAATTTCCTCTGCAACGCGATCGGTCGCAAAGACCCACTTGCTTTCAAATCCATTAAAAAAAAAAAAAATCCTTTGCTTTTTACCCAACTTTTTTTTCTGTCTGATCTTCTGTGCCACTTTTTTTTTTTTTTTTTTTGGGGGGGGGGGGGGGGGGGAGAGGGGGGCAGAGGGGGAGGGGGGGGCCTCTGATCGGACC
>CM065724.1:60571665-60574165 GCA_033310375.1 Conus canariensis
AAAAAAAGCTCTGTGAGGCAGACTCAGTCCATATGCCATGTATTCTCATTCCTTCTCACCTTGGTGAACCGAGATGGATGCTTGGAAAGAGAGATGAAAGAAATACTCTACGAGTACTCTTTTGAATGAAAACGGTTTGCATATTCCCATTGACCTAGTTTTCTGTAGTCACTGTGCTGTCAGTTCTTTCCGCGAGCACAGCCAAAGTATTTCAAATGTATCGCGCAAAAAAGAAAAAAAAAGTTTGATTAATTACGTGACGCCTTTTTTTTTTTTTAGGTAACATACCTGACATTTTACTGTATTAGATATATTTGCTTTGAAATTTCTCATGATTAGTGCCTGTTTTCTACAAGTTTGCCAACAATGTAAAATGATGTATTGCTATAGTTTGTTTTTTTTGTGTGGTACAGATCTGTCAGTGCTAATGCAAGGAAAGGAATTGTTATTTTATTTATGTAATACGACTTCAGTTGCTTGATTCACCTCGATTGACAATATTTTACAGCCTTACTTAGCTGTATTTGAAATAATCATCCAGCCTATTTAAGTCCCACTTTCAATAATAATGTATATACCTCCTGCCTGGAAAAAATCGCATTACATGGTTTGATCTTAATACAATGCAGCATAGTTGTATATGATACATTTTTGCACTTAACATCATTTTGCTTATTCGTTTGCTTAATGTATAAAACATTTAATAAATATGAGCATAAGATACGTATTTGCTTCCAACAACTCTCAATCAAGAGATGTTGCAATACTCTTTGATATTAACTTTGAATTCAAAATAAAGAAAACTATTGAAGATGCTCATGGTAGTTATATAATAGTAACTATTAATACAATGGAAAAGGATTTAGCATTAGCCAATAGCTATGGACCAAACAATGACCAGATTAGAGCTAGCTGATATACGGAGAGAGTTGAACCAAGACACGAGGCGATATACTTGGAAAAGACCCAAACCGTTTCAACAAAGCAGGCTAGATTTCTTTTTACTCTCCGACACGCTAATCATTTACATGGAAGATGCTGATATTTTGTTCGGATACAGAACAGATCACTCTTTGATATACATAAATATTGCCTTTAGAAGGAAGGAGGCATAAAGGGTTCTAGTAATTTAATTATTCTCTTTTAAGAGGCAAGCAATATGTAATTCTGGTTAATGAAACGATTGAAAGAATCAAGGGACAACATGCATTACTACCTTACAATAAAAATTCTATCAGTAAAAATCCTGAATGATCAAATTCAGTCATCAATTTCAGACTAATTATTTTCTATAAACTTGATTATGGAAATAAGAGCAGAAACAATGAACATCAGTATTCGCAAAAACAGACAAAGAAATGAAGAGAAAAACAAACTGAAAAAGCAATACACGATTTGGAAAGCAAAAATGGCTTACTGGAAACAGACTTGGAGATATTGAAAAACAAATAGAAAGAGCTGAGTGAGCCAAGGAAAATGAAAATTGACGGAATCATGATACGATCCAGAGCCAACTGGGCATCCTACGGGGAAGAAATAAGCAAATATTTCTGTTCACTGGAGAAAAGGAAGAATGCTGAAACTTGTCCCGGACCAAAGAACAAGTCTGACAGAGACGGATGATATGTTAAAAGAGACAAAGAACTATTATGAAAAGTTATGCGCGGAAAAGGAAGTAAGTGATATTGAGACTGGAAAATATGTAGATAACCTGCCAAAACTAAGTCAGTTAGAATCCGAACAATTGGAGGGATTAATCACTTTAGAAGAAGCTAGCAAAGTCCTAGAAAATATGGAAAATGATAAGAGTCCTGAAACAGATGGTATGACTGTAAACTTCTTTCAATTTTTCTGGAGGCAATTAGGAGATTTTATTATCTGTTCTTTAAATGAGGGGTACAGTAATGGAGGAATGTCTGTAACACACACACACACACACCACACACACACACACACACACACACACACACACACACACACACACACACACACACACAAACAATAATTAGTCTCCCTAAAGGAGCGAAACCGTGAGAACACTTGAAGAACTGGAGACCTACAAACTTGCTTCAGCCTGTATTGCAAACAGAATTTACCATTTTACCAAAACTCATAAACGAGGACCAGACAGGATTCGTTCCAGGTAGATATATAGGAGATAGTTTACGAACAATATACGATTTAATTCATTATTTAGAGGAGAATCGCTTACGAGGGTTATTAATTTCTGTCGATTTCAAGAAAGCTGTCGATTCAGTTGACTGGTCATATATGAATAAAATTCTGGGTGCATTCGGATTCGGAAAAGGAACACAACGATGGATGTCAACTTTTTACAATAAGATAAAGTCTTCCGTAATAATGAAAGGGAAAGTGTCCTTAAGTTTTTCACTTGGAAGAGGTTGCCGTCAAGGGGACCCTATATCTCCATATCTATTTGTTTTGGGTGTTGAGATACTGCGACCAAAATAAGGCAAGAACACGATATTAAAGGCATAAA
>CM065724.1:60579165-60581665 GCA_033310375.1 Conus canariensis
GTCATCACCATCACCACCAGTGAAGTCATTTATTTATTTTATTTCATTTATTTAATTATTGTCATTCCTTTTTTTACTTTAATCTTATTTATCTATTTATCTATTATTATTATTATCATTATTGTTATCATTATTATCATGTTTATTTTTCATGTTATTTTTATTTCATTATGTAAACATATTTTTTGTTATTTATTTATTATTTCTTTCTTTATTTCTTATCTTTACCTTTTTGGTGTTTTTTTTATTATTATCATTATTTTTTTTATTCTTATTTATTCATTTATTTGTTTTTTTTTATCAATCATTATTTTTTATTTATCTATTTATTCATTAAAAAAATATTTATTTAATGTTTTCTATTAATTTTTTGCCCTCCCCCCCCCCCCCCCCCCGCCCCCAACTGAGCGTTATTATCAATCCACCATAACCACTACCGTCACAAAGATATCATAGCACTCTACTAAACCAGCTACACAAGCTACAAACCCCATTGTTTCACTCCCCCTCCTCCCCCCCCCCCCCCTTGCCCCGCTATTTCCTCTCCCATAATCCCCTCTTTCGTTTCCGTCTGGCGGCCATTTTTTTTTTCGTGTGCTGAATATATGGGAAGATAAGTGACTTTACGTTCTTCGTTCATACTGTCCTAAATGTTATTTGTCTTTGCCTGAAGAAGACCCAAGAGGTCGAAATGCATTGTGTCTTGTCCTGTGCTTTGTTTGTCTATGTCCTCGGCGGTAACTAACCCCCTCTCTTTCTAAAAGATAATTTTGTCATGGTCCGATTACTAGGTGACTTTGCGACCACACGCCACCATTCCACATCGCTATCAGCCGCCGTGGCACCGTGGTTGAAAGGCGCTCGGTGTTCGCTAAGTTATGAAAGGAAGCACAGAGTGAAGCATCACTGTATAGTCTCAGTCTCCAGCGGAACCCCGTCATCTTCGCCGTCTTTGATCGTCATAGAAAAATGGTCTGAAAATGATGTCGTCGTTTGTTCACTGCTATCACGGACTACTTTCTTTGTTCTTTTTTTTATGATCCGGTCTTTGTTCTGCAGAATTGTTGCTGGTTGGGTTTTTTTTTCTTGCAATTTATAACATGCCAGCTTTTTGTCGTAAACTGTCGGGCACTTTGTGAGACTTAGAATGTGCGTGTGGGTACTAATTTACGTGCTTTTTTTAGTAGTTTTATGCCCGCCTGCCCCTCCCTTTTCTTTTCTTTTAAACCCAAGGGTAAAAATTAAGAATTCATCAAGTCCTGACACAGCCCACTTTTATATGCCATGAGGACGTAAAATATTTGATATAAATATTTTGTTATGAATTTAACGTACGTTATTTGTAGACAGGTATATACTGATCACTGTTTCTTTTGCCAGGCACGATTTCTTCCCTGTATGGTAAAAGCCCTGAACAGGCCAGGCCACGTAGGCTGTGTGGGAGTGGCCTGATTCTCATAACAAAAACACTAAACTGAAAGCTCACATCATCACCTCCATTTCGATCTCCCTCTTCACTACCTTTGTCTACTGTGAGTTCATGTTAAAGCTTCTGCAGGTCAAGTCAGTTCAATTCACGTTGGGGGTCGGAATAGCCCAGAGGTAGAGCGCCGGACTCGTAATCTTAGTGATCCTGGGGTTGCGGGTTCGAATCTCCGCCGGGCCGTTTCGGTTAGGGGGACTTTTTTCCTCGGAGTTAACATTGGTTGTGACTCCATTTCCCATACAGTCCTTCGAATGAGACTATAAACCGAGGTTCCGTGTGTGAACGCACGCATAACATCTTGCACACACATAAAATCCCATCACAAACTTTCGGAAGAGAAGGCCAGTTTGGCGGTTGGTATGGATGGCACGTTACACATAGCATACACCTTTCCCGAAGTTTGAGTATGGCTGCCTTAATGGCGGGATAAAAAAAAACAGCCATACATGCAAAACTCCACTCCCTTTGCTGGTAGATGGGATTAATCCTTGCCTGTCTATATAGGGAGTGTCCACAGGAGTATCAGCCTGCGTACGTGGAAAAAAAAAAAACCGAAAGAAAAAAACACTTTATGTTGCTTATAGTCCAACCGACCTTGTGGTCAGATGCATGCAGAAAGGCACAGGAAGATCGTACTCAAGAGAAGTGGTGGGATGGGACGGGGTGGTGGACAGGCGGCGGTGGTGAGAGCTTACAATGCATGTCAGCGACGAGGCAATTGTTGCCGTTAGCAGGCTTCTTTGTAGGTGAGTTCTTGCCAGTGTTCTGTCCCCTGCCAGGGTGATTACATGAGAGTACTTTCCCTTGTGTCGAGCGATTTTTTTGAATGTCTTGATGAAAGGGAAACAAAAATTCATAGCTCCTGAATCACAAAAGAATGAAGCAATGCATTTTGATTAACATACTCTCATCTTTCAGATGATGTTGCTAAAATGTGTGAATATGTTGAACCTAGACCAAACAAATGAGAGAAGAAGAAGAAGGAAAAGAACGAGAAGAAGGTGAAAATTTGCA
>CM065724.1:60586665-60589165 GCA_033310375.1 Conus canariensis
GTAACAGGACGTCACCTTCACCTTCAGACTACACCAACCCACATCACACGAAGTCCTCATACAACACACTGGTTTATTACTTGTTAACGGGAATGTTAATGAATCAAAGGCAATAACGTAGCACTTGTTAAAGGGAATAGCAATGCATTAAAGGCAATGACGTAGCACCTGTTAAAGAGAAGTTTGATGAATCAAAGGCAATAACGATACGTAGCACTTGTTAAAGGGAGTTATCAAAATCAAATCATCAAGCAATACGTAGCACTTGTTAAAGGAAGTTAATGAATCAAAGGCAATAACGTAGCACTTGTTAAAGGGAAATCAATTAATCAAAGCATAACGTAGCACTTTTAAAGGAAGGTCAATGAATCAAAGGCAGTAACGTAGCACTTATTAAAAGGAAGGTCGATATGAATCAAAGGCAATAACGTAGCACTTGTTAAGGGGAATCATCAATGCATCAAAGGCAATGACGTAGCAGTTGCTCAGGGAAAGGTCGATGAATCAAAAGCAATAACGCAGCACTTGTTAAAGGGAAGTTTAATGAATCAAAGGCAATGACGTAGCACTTGTTAAAGGGAAGTTTAATGAATCAAAGGCAATGACGTAGCACTTGTTAAAGGGAAGTTTAATGAATCAAAGGCAATAACGTAGCACTTGTTAAAGGGAAGGTCAGTGCATCGAAGGCAATAACGTAGCACTTGTTAAGGGGAATATCAATGTATCAAAGGCAATGACGTAGCATTTGTTAAAGGGAAGTTTAATGAATCAAAGGCAATAACGTAGCACTTGTTAAAGGGAAGTTTAATGAATCGAAGGCAATGATGTAGCACTTGTTCAAGGGAAGGTCAATGAATCAAAGGCAATAACACAGCACTTTTTTCGGGAAAGAAAATGAGACAAAGGCAATAACGTAGTACTTATTTTGGGACAGTTAATGAACCAATCGTAGTAACGCAGTACTTGTTTATGGGAATTTTTTTTTTAACGAATCACAGGAAGATTACTAAAAGCAGAAAGACGACAGTTGTTCATTCATTTCCGTGCCAGAAGCATTTATTTCATGCATGTTTCCTTGTGAACACACTTGAAATCAGAAAAACCGCTTCATCCACGTGCGCGAACACTGAAAGAAACTGCTCACGGGTAACGGTGAACACAGCTTCAACTATGTGCGCTTATTAGCACAAAACGAACACATTCATGTGCGCGCTGTCTAATGTAAAAACGCGCTCTTGTTGACATGCAAAATTTGTATTTTGAGGAGGCACGTATTTGCGATGTGTTCTTTCCCACCGCTCCGTCCATAACTATTACCATTGTCTTCATCTTCTTCATCATCATCATCATCATCATCATCATCATCATCATCATCATCATCATCATCATCTTCTTCTTCTTCTTCTCCTTCTCCTTCTTCTTCTTCTTCTTCTTCTCCTTCTTCTTCTTCTTCTTTTCCCTTTTTCTCTCTTCTTCTTCTTCTTCTTCTTCTTCTTCTCCTTCTTCTTCTTCTTCTTCTTCTTCTTCTTCTCTTTCATTCTTCTTCGTAATTACCTCTGTCAGGAAATTTAATGTTGTCACCCATGTCTGTCAGTGAGTCTGTAAGTCTGTCCGCCAGTTTTCCCCCAGAACAACTGACCCCATTTAAACGAAACTTCGTAAACAGATGCAACATGTCCCAATGAATAAGCCATTCAATTTGGGTGCGCATGCGGATGAAAGAACAGACCGAGGATTTGAAAATGAATTATTATCGTGTCTGTACTCCCAGTTCTTATAGAACAAGGAGTACTTTAGAATGGGAACGAAGAAATGCTCTGTGTGTGTGTGTGTGTGTGTGTGTGTGTGTGTGTGTGTGTGTGTGTGTGTGTGTGTGTGTGGTCAAAATGTGTTCCACTCGCTCCAGACAAAACTACTGGGCCGATCTTTCTGAAAATTTGTAGGTATCTTCATTATGGGTCACGGATGATGCCCGATGTTTTATTTTACCGTTATATCCGTTACTAACGGCTATAACGGCCCATAACGGTTTTTCTTCTTTATGGAACATCTCAGAAAGTACTTGGCCGATCTTTCTGAAAATGTGTAGGTATGTTCATTATGGGTCACGGATGATGGCCGACGTTTACCAGAATAGCCGTTACTAACGGCTATAACGGCTCAAAACGGTTTTTTCTTCTTTATGGAATATCTCACGCGTATTCAAGATAAACTGGGAGTACTTTTATATGCTTTGCATCTTGTTTTCTTTTCTTTAATCTCAGCGTGTATGCGTCTTCTTTAGTTCGATCCCAGGACTCTCCTTCCAGAATCCCCACGTTCCAGCCGCTGAAGCCCGCATCCCTCGGTCCTGCAATTTTTTTTTTCCAGAGCGCCGGACACTGCAAAGCAGGCATATCTACAAGCCATCTACGGTGGATGAGCACGCATACCTACCGTAGAGTAATCTCCCCCTACACCCTTCCTCTCCTACCTCCTTGCCCCCCCCCCCCCCCCCACT
>CM065724.1:60591665-60596665 GCA_033310375.1 Conus canariensis
TGTGTGTGTGTGTGTGTGTGTGTGTGTGTGTGTGTGTGTGTGTGTGTGTCTGTGTCTGTGTGTCTGTGTGTCTGTGTGTGTGCACAAATAAAAATGTTCTTTACTTTGTTTATATCTTAAACTGTGGGAAGCTATATGAGATATACCAAATCGACATTTTGCTAAGGAATATCTATCTGAATCGAAAGTCATGTGTGATTCTGAATCATGTGCTAGTGCAATTATTCTTTAGTCTAGAAATCCTGTCACTGTTGTCAAAACGACAACTCTACTTTTGCAATCCACAATGAGTCAGCCATATTTGAACTCTTTTGCAAAAAGAGGTATACATCTCCCCCCCCCAACCCCCCACCCACCCTCCCACACACATATAACAGAAACTATATACACTCAGTATATTACCGATTCCAGACGCCCAGTTTAATTTCCTTTTGTTTGTCAAACTAAACATTCGATATGCTTTGAAAGGTAGACTGTCTTCTCCCATACCGTTAAGTTTAGCCAGTATTGCGTATAACAGAAACCAGAATTAACAGTTAAAGGAAACCTGTCAAGCTCATCTTACACTAACTGGCTTGGTGTTTGCACACTGACACCAAGATTTCCTTTCAGCACAAAGAAATGAGTTTCCTGTATAACTGAAGACGCCTTATCCAAATCTCATATATGTGCGCCATATGACAAAATATGCTATGTTTATGCTAGGGGCCGGAATAGCTCAGTTGGTAGAGCGCCGGACTTGTGATCCTGGGGTCGCAGGTTCGAATCTCCGCCGGGCCGTTTCTGTACAGGGGGATTTTTCCCTCGGAGTTAACATTGGTTCTGACTCCATTTCCCATACAGTCCTTCGAATGAGACTGTAAACCGAGGTTCCGTATGTGAACTCACGCATAACATCTTGCACACACGTAAAATCCCATCACTAACTTTCGGAAGAGAAGGCCAGTTTGGCCGTTGGTATGGATGACACGTTACACATAGCATGCACCCTGCGTGAGAAATGGAAAGAATGAAGGAAGTAAGGAAATTGAGTGAACGATATTGGACGACATTGACTGGATGACAGGGGAAACGACTGAATGAAGCGTCAGCTGGCAGCTCTTCAGTCGGCACTACCCAGGTAGGCAGCCCGTTGTGTAAACGAGTGTGGATTGTAAAGCGCTTAGAGCTTGGTCTCTAGCCGAGAATAGGCGCTATATAAGTATTCATTATTATTATGTTTGTGTATCAAATAGTGTGAACACTAACTAGCTTGCAGCGTTACTGTCAAGCATAACACATTTACACATTACGTTGACAACGATGATTTTCCTTTATTCGCTAAGGCGTGGCATGCACAACGAACATCGTGTCGTAGAACACAATAATCCCAAGTAACAACAGAGTTCACAGCATGCATCCCAATGCTGTGTTACACAATCTTTCCGTGGCAGCCAAATATCCACTCTTCCTAAGACGACAATGCTATTCTTATCAATACATCCTTATATCAAAATCGATTTGTAACCGAGATGCAGAGACACGTAAATTGTTAAGCTGTGTCTTTAAGCCAGTTACTGTTTTCTGGTAATAAGATGCAGTGACATGCAAATTGTTAAGCCGTGTCTGTAAATTACTGTTTCTGGTTAAAAAAAAAAAAAAGATGCATTGCCATACAAATTATGAAGCCGTGTCTGTAAATGACTGTTTCTGGTAAAAAGATGCAGTGACATGTAACTAACTAAGCTGTGTCTGTGAGCTAGTTACTGTTTCTGGTAACAAACGCAATGACATATAAACTGTTACGCAGTTTCTGTAAGCAGTTACTGTTTCTGGTAACAAGATGCAATGACATGTAAATCATTAAGCTGCGTCTGTAAATTCTGTTTCTGGTAACAAGACGCAGTGACATAAATTATCAAACAGTGTCTGTAAGCCAGTTACTGTTTCTGGTGACAATGTCACCAGTAAACAAACGGATCTCCAAATCAATGAAATCATCGCCAAAATGTATTCGATGCCTATCCTTATTTATTATTTCCAGAGCAATCCCATCAACTAGTAATGAACAAAGAATAGGATAGATCAATCACGTTGTTTGACATCTTTTCTACAGTTAATGTCATCGGTAATCTCAGATCCAAAACGAATCTAACTTTTGCTGTGTCATGCATCCTTTTTGCAAATCTAAAAAGTTTTCCTTTGTTGCCATTTCTAAGTAAGCTAGGTCATAGAAGCTTACAGGATATGGAATCAAAAGCCCTTTCAGAATCTGCAAAGACTACAGACAACTTTTTGTTCGAGGTGAATAGTTTCTGAATAGCTGTTAACAATACAAACATATGATCAATTGTTGACTAATTCTTTTAAAAACCAGCCTGATATTCTCCACTTATATCGTTCAGATCTGCACATTCCTGCACTCATTAGTCTGAAATAGCTTACTGCTTATATCAAGGCAAGGCAATGCCTCTAAAATCGTTTGAGTTGTTAGTATCGCTATTCTTGAATAAAGGAAGACAAAGGATTCCTTCCTGTTGTTAGGGTGTTTTCCAGCCTATAGTCATTTAAAAATGGTACCAGAAAATCAGCTGTAATGTCCATGTGTTTTTGAAAAGTTCACCTAACATTCTGTCAGGGCCAGTTGATTTACCAAATTTTCGAATAGTAAGAAAAAAAAATTCCTTTTCAAATAAGCTTGTTCATAGAATACACACCATCGTTATCATTTACATGAAACTGATTTTTGTCGGTTCCTACTCAGAGTTGAGATTGCGAAGGACTCGGTTGGGAAGACTGAGATCACACACTTGAAATTCATCCCTTTCGTCAAAAAAAAAAAAAAAAAAAAAAAAAAAAAGTGGATGCGCCTATGAGAGTGTTGCTTAGATTTCCAGACCAACACTGCATGTGTCTGTAACTCCCGGGTCTGGGTGATGCAGGGATATAATATGAAAGTAAGCGTAGAGCTCAGCCCTGTCATGAAGTCTCAATCTAGAATGGAAATCTGTAACATCATCTGCATCATCCTAAAAAAAATGCCTCAGTTTCTGCTCTCATGGTGACCTCAGTTTTGATTACCCCTCCTATTCTATGCCCTTGGCTTGGTTCTGTCGGGGTCACCGATACCAGCAAGTTCATGGGGATTGTCGTTGCACGGACTGACGTGGTGGCGCGGCTTCGGAAGGAGAACTCACGCTGGTTCCGGAACTACGCAATTATTGTCATCAGCAGGGGACTTAGTATGTGGTGTTCTGCCTATGCTGGATCAGACCAGGCACCACAGAATGCCACCGAAGTGACTCGGCACCAGTGCAGTGTCACAAAATTAGAATTCTACATGTCTGTATGTCAGTATAATTTCCGATACACAAAACGGGCATCGGTTTTGCATTTTTGTATACAGCTTCTAAGAAACCGGAAAATAATAAACAACGCTGTTGTTCGAATATGAAATGTAAATGTAACGGCCTCATTTGTCGCCCATGACATAAAGCAATCAATGTACATCCAATACGCAACACACACAAAATTATTGTAGGTGTTAAGTACTAGGTCTTCGGATTGTGTCACTAACCGTATACTATTTTCATCCTGAAGAAAGAGAGAGGAAAAAGATCTGTCGTTCTACTGTTGAAGTTTCTACAGATCAGGGTGTCAACATTATCTTCAAATTTTAGCTAACATGTGTTCTATGGAAATTATTTCATTGTGAATTCCAACAATTTGCATAATATGCGGAGTTATATATGAATATACGCAAACAAGCAAAATACGTTCTTTTCGGGATCAATGATATTTTTGTCCGACAGAAACTATAAAATATTGTCAAAATAACATTTTATTTGTGATAACTGGAAGAAAAACTTTTCTTAGACGAGTCACTCCCCCTGATTTTCGTCCCCGAGGAGTTAGCTTACTTGCAGGTTTATATAAACTATAGCATGGTGAGGGAACAAACGAGAACCCAAATATTCGATAAGTGTCTTAAGACAAATGAAAAAGGGAAAGCAGTTATACAGCTACAAAAATGACTGTCACTCGATCAGTTTAAGAGACCACCAACATTCCAATGGACAAAACGAAAAGAGTGACCATCAGCATCATTTACAGATTTGTTTACAGGGTAGATATCATAGTTGTTATTATTCACAGCATCACATTCATTCTCCAACACACTGTTATCAACATTCACTTCAACGTTAACGAACTCAGTCACCACCTCACTAACCTTACCAAATGCACTCTTCTGGCTTGAATCTCTGCTCTTTTTCTCCTGCGGCTAGCACCAATTATCCACATTAATTGAAAACAAGGGGTAAAAAAAACAAACAAACAAACAAAAAAAAACACCTTTCACTCTGGTTAGGGAGAGAGGCGATTCCCACAGCAATGTTCGTTTCTTTTGTGAACACATTTGCATTGAGATAACCATGGCAGAGTGACGACGAGTTCGGTGTTAGTCTAAAATTTGAACCACTTATAAAACCAAACCGGGTATTTACTATGTGTGAATGAAAACGTATAATTTGCTACGCTGGGTCATCCGAACCCCTTCCTGATTTCCCTTCAGTGATCATTTTCATCACGAGCAAATTTTTTATAACCCTCGATAAAACTGTTGTAAGTTTATTGTTTGCTTTCTCGAATTTGAAATAAGGTGTGAGCCCTTTTCTGACGTTATTATTATTATTATTTTTTTTGTAAGTATAATCCTCTCCCATAAAAAAAATAGCGCTGTCTTTGACTTATCTTTTCGATTTTGGGATTTCTTCTCTATCTTTATAAAAGCTACGTCTGGCAATTATTAGGGTGTTCTCTTTACTGCACAAGCGATGCCCACGATCGAAAATTCTAACTTATCGGGTCAACCTTTCGGGTTAACAGTCTTTACGGTTACTCTTCGTTTTGTCTTCTCTTCTGGGTATCCCATTAACTATCCATTATTCCTTTTTACAACGATCTTCAAGATCATTTGTCTGTCTCTCCTGGGTTATATTTTCAACTCTGTCACTTAGATT
>CM065724.1:60601665-60624165 GCA_033310375.1 Conus canariensis
GCGTTTCAGCTATGCTCAGCTTGAAAACCATACGCTGGGTCCTTAGATCTTCAAAAGATTCACTGTGATAAAAACCAACCAGCCAAATTTTTGTGTGTGTAATCCTAGCACTGGGCATGCAAAACGATTTTTCCAGTTGCGTGGGGGGTGGAGGGGGGGGGGAGGGGGATAAGGGACATTATCCTCCCCTGAGTCTTCACCCAGACCATTGTCAGCGCACAGGATGCATGTTAAGTGTATACCTGTCATTTTTTTACCATCGACCTTCGGGGCTAACACTTCCGAAAGATGGTAGAAGTTAACAGGAACTGACATGTGCGCAAGGTGTTATGCTGCGTTCACACACGGAACCTCGGTTTATTGTCTCATTCGAAGGACTTTTAGCAAGTGGAGTCGTCGGAACCGATAGTAACTCTGAGGGAGTAGTCAGTTGTAGAATCATTTTCCTATTGACAAAACCAAAAGCCCACGGTCTGAGCTTTGTAAATTTGCGCTTTTTATTTGCGATAGCTGAAATGTATTTTCTGTTTGAAAAACGTGTGGTACTTTTCTTTACATTCCACGTCAGACTGCCAGTTGTATTTACAAACTGGAAATAATCGATCTTTCATCTAAGATTAAATTTTACTCTTGCTCTATCCCTTCGAAAGCCACACGCCCCCGGGCCCATTGTCTGATAGAACTGTTTTTCATAGGCAAGCCCAACTTTCTCTGCTGTAGCTTATCTGCCTAAACATCATATTGTATTCCTGTCTGCAAAGTCTAGATGGTGGGAGTCTCAAAAGCTCCAATCAATGTCTGATATATTGAACATGTTCTTAAGGATACTGGCCAATGTCACCATATGGCACTGAGTTAGGAATATGAATGGGAAACAATAAGTAAACGTTTTTTTTTCGAAAAGCTGTGAATTTTCCATCAGCGTGTTATTTAGTAGATCCTCCAATTCGGCACTATATGTGAGCACTGGTTTAGTTTGACTGTCGAACGTTTTCACAAACAAACATAATCGTATCAGTAGATTCTGTTTTGTTGCTGCATGCAACGACTTTTAATGTCGAACAAAGAAAGCACTTTTAGTTATAATGCGAAAATTGTATACATACAATAACAATTCGCCCACACTTTTTTTTTCTGAACCTATTTGATTCTCAGGTACAGCCTATCATGCTTGTTTGGTTCAGAAATTTTGGGATTATATAGCGCAGCTGAATACTGTGAAAAGGCCGGGTTTGGGTCCAATAGTCCGACACTTCACGATTCCGACGTTTCGATAGTTCGACAAATCACGATTCCGACGTTTCGACAATCCGACAATTTTGTCGGACCAGCGAAACTTGTTTTGTAATGTTTTATTTTGTGCCAATAGTTCGACACATCACGATTTGGACGAAACGAGTTGGAATTGTCAGAATCGTGGGATGTCGGACTATCGCTACTTTTTCTTACAGTGTCGGATTATCGGAACATCTAAACGTGGGGTGTCGGACTACCTATGTGTCGGACTATCGAAACGTCGGACTACCGGGCCCAGCCCGACAGGACGCACGCTCAGTGATCTGAGTCATGGAGAATTGAACAGGTTCCCAAGCACCATCAGTGCAACTGTTAATTGTATCCGGCACTGCTTAACATGACGTATACACAAATTTAGAGCAGTGCACATATTCAACAGAGGCCTACTATACCCGTTCATTTAAGTATTTTGAGGGCTTCTATCATCAACAGGGTGACTAGCAAAGAAAAGTTCTCCAATAGCTCTATTGTTCCAATTTGCTGCACACTGGATGTTCTACTATTTAACTCACCTGAAAACGTTACAAACAAACATTTTTTTTTATCACGGGCACGATCGATTAAGCAGTTTTTCAGTCATAATACACCATCTGTGTCAATATCACGTAAGAATAGTATCTTCAAGAATCAGGTGGCACATATGTACAAACGCACGGCACGTCTTTAGCAAGACCGAAGTTCTATCAATGATGACGAACATTCCAGTGTTTTAAATCCAACTGTTGCATAAAGGGGATTAACTCATTTTAGTCAAACATATGACACCACCAGAAAGTCTGCCTGCCTTCGATAATTCTGTGACAGATTGACGAAAAAGCTTCATATCCTGAAAACGCTACTGAGTTTGAACCGAACATAAAAGTTTCTACCAAACATATGAAATGATAATGAATATATAAAAGACACAAAACCATGATCTTTTAAGTTTTGAAAACAAGCCTTCTGCCCTCATATGTCAAAAAGAAGAAAATATCTGCTTTTATTTGTATCTTGGTTTGAGAGATACGGACTATAACAATCAATCGCTGGAGTGTTGCTAGGTGATGACAAAGACATGTCACTGTCATCAGCGGCAGGTGAACCGAACAAAGATTCCCAGTGCAGAGCGTACGTGTTACACACATTTTCGCTCGGTAAGCACGTGCTATCAAAACTTTTCTTCATTGCTGAGGTGAAAAATAAATGAAATTTCACGAGCACACGAGGAGTCCGTGCTATGCTGTGACATGTCTGCTGACACCACGCTGTCGCTTCACGTGCAACTGAACTCCGCTTTCCACCAGCGACATGACCTGCGGGTTGAATTCTAACTCCTCCTATGTCCACCGCTTACTTCCCTGACCCCAAATATTCTCATGACAAAAATTCCGGTCATCACCCCTCAGTATGCTATTTCCCTCGGTCATTCCTTCCACTATTACATCCTTCTCCAAGCAACACCTACAATTCATCCAATCTAACATCACAATCAGAAAACAAAAACGAAAAGCAATTTTCCCCTGAGGATTTTGCACGTATAAAACGACCGCCACACCCCTACTTTGATTCAGTAAACCCCTCCCCCCACCCCCCCCCCCTTCTGCCAAGATAAAAAATTTTTCCCATCAATAATCAAATGATCGTTATACTATTGATACCGTGCGACGTTCCCTTCTGTTTTCGTTCATGAATTTTCCTTCTTTCCCTGACCCTTTAGAAAAATCTTCCTCGATGAAAACGTTAGACCCCCTCCCACCCCCCCCCCCCAACTCCCCTTTAATTTGTTCTAGGCCTTCAAAATGTATAATATGAACAACGTGCTGTCTATAGGGAGTTAGGTTTGGGGGCTGACACGATCCAATTTAACATCTTGAGACAGTTCAAGTTTTTTCAGTGTGATCTTTTAGTCTCGGTTCACAGCTCTCGATGAGAGAGAGAGAGAGAGAGAGAGAGAGAGAGAGAGAGAGAGAGAGAGAGAGAGAGAGAGAGAGAGAGAGAGAGAGAATGCGAATGCGAATGATTTATTTAGATTGAGGCCATGGCCCACACTGAAGGGGTGACACCAGCAATACAACACACAAGAAGAGTTCTCAGTAAAGAACATTAAAGAAAGAAAGATAAAAAAAAAAAACCATTACACATATATACACTATGCAAACTATTATGAATATACTGTTCGTATTCGCTTTTGAGCTTCATATATGTACATAGCAAGATCGAAGAGGACATGTTCATTTCTCGTTGCTAACAATAAGTTGACTCTGAAACTAAGAGAGAGAGAGAGAGAGAGAGAGAGAGAGAGAGAGAGAGAGAGAGAGAGAGAGAAGGAAGAGAAATGGGGGGCGGGGGGGGGAGGGGTGGTGGTGGTGGTGGGGGGGGGGGGGGTGGACAGCGGAACAAGGAGTTGTACTTGGCAGTTACTGTGACAGACAGGCTTGTGACTTTAGGGTAGGAGGTGACAGGGTTTTCGCCTTATTTTTCTCATTATCTTTCCTGTATTCAAATCCCTGTCAGTTCATTTAGTTTACTTGAACGCTACCTCTCTTTCCTCTTTGAACCGCTTGAATTGCTGCCTGCCCTCTTTTGCTATCTTCCGCGACTTCTTGTGCTGCCTTATGAAATTCTTAAGCGCGCGCGCACACACACACACACACACACACACATTAAGATGCGTCATCAGATATTTGTAGCATTCTGTGCCAAACTGCACTGTAGACAATTTAAAAACCGAAGCGCGGTTTTTTTTTTTTTTTTTTTTTTTTTTTTCAACATGAAGATACATGTAATTTACTGGTCAAGGACCTTGTCCCTATTCTTGTTGGTAGCTATGTGTGAGCATGACGTACATGCGTGGCATGTTTTGGCGTATATTCAAATTGCATGGGTACTCTTGTAGATACATTATTCATACTGATCATTCTGTTTCTGTGTGTTCTGACTCCGAGTCTAATGAAATTTACCTGAGGGAAATTTTCGGCCAACTACTGCTGGTCTTCATCAGCCCAGACTGACTGGTAGTTGTGTTGGTGTCCTCAGAGTTGTCATCTCTGGTGGAGTGATTGGTGTTCAGCACACACTTGTAAATGGGGGGGAGGGGGGGGGCAGTGTTACGGCATACTTTGTCGCCCCTGCACACTTTGTCGTCGGCGACAAACTGTGCTGCATGCTTTGTCGCCGACGACAAAGTGTGCTGCACAGTTTGTCGTCTCAGCCATGACAAATATCGACAAGTTTGCACACTTTGTCGCCCTTACACACTTTGTCGTCACTTTTCATATGTGACATTGCTGCACACTTTGTCGCCCCTCGAAAGAAAAAAATTCATATCTGAAGTCAATCGTGTACACTGGACTTAGACTAATTGTTTTTTTTTTTTTTTTTTTTTTTTTTTTTTTTTTGTAATCCCAGTTATAAGACCGTACTTAACAATCTACATGGAAAAATTCTGTGTGCGTGTGCGCGCGCGGGCGCGCGTGTGTGTGTGTGTGTGTGTAAAAAAATATGTTCCACACGCTACAGACGAAACAACTGTGATGATCTTCTCTGAAATGTAGGACATATGTTTGCTGTGGGTCAGGGACGATGACGACGTTTTCATTTTATTTACTTATTTGTTTATTTATTTATCACAGAATAACCGTTATTAATGGTTATAACGGCAAATAACTGTTTTTTCTTCTTTCAAAAGCTACTTGACCGATTGTAAAAGCGGTTTGGACGAATTTGTGCCAGATCAAGGCCTTCCTTCAGATAATGGGATATAATTGTTACAATTCTTTAAATAACTGTTAAAAATTGTTGAAATATCAGGAAAATATGTTTCACTCTTTTCACAGAAAACTGATCGTTCTGAAAATTGGTAGGTATGTTAAATATGGTTAAGGCTGATGCTGACATTTTTATTTTTCAACGGTCTTCACCGGCTTCCGCCGTGACGACCATAAATGTTTCTTCTCTCTCCTTTATTGAATATCTTAAGAATCTACTTGACTGAGTTTTAAGCGATTTTTGAGAGATTGTGGCAAAGCAAAGAGCTCTTGATACAAATATGGATATGGGACTACATTTGTGACAGTTAGAAACCGTTGCTATTCAAGATAAACTGGGAGTACAATCATATGCTTTAGATCTTGTTATAATTATTTCCCTTGTTATAGGTCTGTTCCCCTCTATTTCATTAAGTGCCTATTTTAACCAATTTACAACAGCCCCCCTCCCCCCCCCCCCCCCCCCAAAAAAAAAAAAAAAAAAAAAATCACATCTCGTGATTAATCTGAGTTTTCGTGTGTGCAGTGTTTGTCGTTGGCAAGCGTATGAGTGAAAAATATGATATGTGATTATATGTATCGGGGCTGGGGGGGAAAGAAAAGTTACTATTTTTCGCCAGAGTATTTGAGCGTGGCTCTTTTGTCTTTGACAGGCTTCCTGCAGTTCCTACATCCAACTTGTCCATGTTGAGTGTAGATACCACAAAACTAGTTTTAATAAAACTGGGAGTGCAAAAATGAGTCCCTTGTGTGGCATTAACTGAACTGAATGCTTCTAATGTAAACGCAGGCGCTCGAAATGGGGTTTATTTGTCTGGGAACATAAAATTGACTACGTTTTAGGATAGAGATTTAAAGACAGAAATAATAATAGGTTAGACAAAAAAAACAACAACTTTGCATTCAAACACACAAAACAGAAGAAAGAAAAATCTAGGGTACAAGTTAAAAAACAATGGAAACGTTCTTTCTGCAGATCGTTTTATTCAATTTGTCATCAACAGGGAAACACAGGCGTATTTAAACATCTAATCATTGTTCAAAGAAAGCTAGAATGTAACAAAAGGAGAAACAAAACAAAACAAAAAAAGATAATTCAAATGTGAAGCTTTAAATAGCTACAGCAGACAATGTTTTTCTTCCCAATAAAAAATAGTTTACATTTAAATTTCTTGCATTTGTCTCATTCAAAATCATGTCAGATCCAGCGTTATGCACATTTTATAATAAACGATGAAATGTTAACGCGTTTGCAATCAAAGAACTTCTACTGTTTTCAAGTTTAGTTACACCAGAACCTCCTATACCAAATCCAACAACAATGTAGAACTACACAATCTACAACATACGGCTGTTTTGAATTTCAGGCAAACACACAGTGCCAGTATGTGATTTGTCACGACTAGAATGAAAATACTGTCAAGTTCAGTACTGTAATTTTCAGCGTTTTCTAAATTTACACACTCGGCCAGCAATTCAGCCGTAGATAACTTAAAAAAAAAAGAATATAAACAAAAATTCGACAAAATTAAGTAATGATGATAAAGAGAGTGACATGAAAAATTAAAAAAAAACAACCATGAAACACTACTCATTGTCACACATATATTCTACAAAAATCAAACCGTTGTCACATGAACAACACCCCAATGCAAAACAATGCAATTGTTTTAAAAAGAAACTTGTTATCGTCAAATCGAAAATCAAAGTGTTCTAAAACATAATACCATATACATGCAATCTGCAAGTGTACTTTCTGGCTTTTTTCCAGGTCTTTGATTCTCCATTGACACAATCAGAGTAGTCACCTGTGAGTGATGAATTTTTGTAGTTGTGTTATTACTGTATGTCTTACACGAGTATGTATATACCATGTGAACAGAGGTCTGTGGTCGAAGTTCGAAAAACAGTTTGAAAGGTCCTTGAAATATGAAGTCACTTATACGATTTATACTCATTCAAAATTCTCATTCAAAACGGTGAATACGGAACTGCCAGATGAATCACTTTTAAATGTTGAACACATTAACGTATTACTGAGCACACAATTTGGCACACAGATTTTCAACAAGCGAACAAAAAAATAATAATAAAACGCGGTCACATGAACAATATCCGAGTGTCAAATTCAGCTGGATATATACTGTGCACAATTATCAAAAACAAATTACAGAGTACAAACCGTAACAGCGAAACTTAACAAAAATATCATTACCGTCACATCGACAATGAAAATGTCAAACGCAGCACCGTAGCCATATTACACATTAAGGCCCATTTCTTTTCCTACCAGCCAGTCTTTAAATGCAAACTTGTGAGGAACTGCAAATCTTTGATTTGCTCACATTATACATAAAAGAAACAGTCTTTCAAAATGACAATTGAAAAGAGAACTGTGATGTGCACTTTTGTACAACCTGTTGTGGCTGTGAGAAGACGATTTCAGAAACTGATCAGTACCTCTGATTTGTCCAAATGCCAGTGATATAAAAGTTTCTGAAATCGTCTTCCCTCAACCAGAGCCAAGTGTTGTACCACTGTCTATTATTTACAATCCGCCTAATTTCCAAGGCAAGACCGCTTGCTCGTCCTGCTGCACGTATCAGTCCTAATACTGACCGGATTTGGAACGTTGGGGATAACAGAGAAGTCAATGTGCAGTCTGGGTAAAGGGATTCTGGAAACTGTCAGCCTGAAAAATGTGTTCACATTTTGCAGCGTGTATCTGAAGCTTGGATCCATTCGGACTGCATGATGGATTATCAAAGCCTGGATTTCTTGAGGCAAAAACTCGCGACTATCGAAAGGGACTGTAGGAGTCGGAGTGCCGTTGTCGTTGTTGTCAGGGACATTGGCATTGACTGTAGGAGTCGGAGTGCCGTTGTCGTTGTTGTCAGGGACATTGGTATTGACTGTAGGAGTCGCAGTGCCGTTGTTGTTGTCAGGGACATTGGCATTGACTGTAGGAGTCGCAGTGCCATTGTCGTCGTTGTCAGGGACATTGGCATTGACTGTAGGAGTCGCAATGCCATTGTCGTCGTTGTCAGGGACATTGGCATTGACTGTAGGAGTCGCAGTGCCGTTGTCGTCGTTGTCAGGGACATTTGCATTGGCTGCAGGAGTCGCAGTGCCATTGTCGTTGTTACCAGGGACTTTGGCATTGACTGTAGGAGTCGCAGTGCCGTTGTCGTTGTCAGTACCAATACATTGCAAAATCAGTGGAAGTCGCACTTCCCAGGGAACACCAATACTGGTGTAATGTTCAGGGTAATAACCCAGGGTCAGAGTGAAAATACCAGGATGGTATGGTCCTTGGTCTGGGGTGATGGGAGTAGAATAATCAGGGCCATTTCCTGATACCACCAATATTTGAACATGGTAGACGGCTGAGAGCGCGGACAAAGTCAGGTGGTCGCCGTACGTACCGTCTTGTCTCATGTCCATGACATAATCATGAACGTTTCCGTCAATGAATGGGCTGTATGTGTCCATGTTGTCGATGATATGGTTTACAGCGTCCCTTCGGAGAGCTTCTGCAGTTCTGTTGACTCCAAACAGGGAAAGCTGATGGCCAGTAGCCTCAAATTGACAGTTACCAGGACTATCTGTTGGATCTAGGATCACTTCAATGTTCATGGCCTCCAGGTTTTTGATTCTGTCAGAATGATTCAAGGGAATGGAATACTTTTGTCTGTGTTCTTCTGTACTGAGCACTGTTTCCATTTTTTTCCTGGCATCTCTTTTCTTTCTTCGTTCCTTTGTCGCTGTTGTGCTTGTAATATCAATGACTGATATCCACTGACTCACTATTTCTCCGGTTGGTTTGTGGTATTGGAATCTTGTATTTATTTCGAGCCAAAGATCGCTCAGTGACCCTGCTTCTACAAACAGACCTTCGATAGGGAACACGTATCCTACTGGTGGATTTTTTTTTTTTGGGGGGGGGGGGGGGGGGGGTACCGGATCAGAACCCCTTCGCCAAGACTGTACAGGGATGGACATTGGCGATGTGATGCGATGCTTTTCTTTGCTGCTTTTTCAGAGGCTTCTCTTACTTTGTTTATCAGTGATTCTGATCTGCTGAAATATACCTCAGACGGGCATTTTTGGCCAGTACATCTTTGGGTGTGTCATTGATGGATTTTTGAATGAGGTGCAAATTCTTTGCCCAATTGAATCCTCCTTTGCAAGCTGTCATGAATGAAATTTTCTTTCGGATCTCCCGATGTGATCGCTCACATTTGCCTTGAGACTGTGGGTGATACGCACTACTCCTGATGGTTCTGACATTTTTGGAATGCAACAGTCGTTCTGTCTCCCCCTTGAATTCCGTGCCCTGATCGAACTGAACACAAGTAGGAACTCCGTGTCCTGAGAAAATGTCATTCAGTGTTCTTGCTACAGTCCTACTACTTTTGCTTGCCAGTGGTATCAGGATCAGAAAACGAGAGAATGTGTCCAGAACTGACAGAATGTACTGCTGCGATTTTCCGTTGTGAAGGACCAGCTCATTTCTCATGTCAATTAAATCAAGCTGCCAGCGTTCATTTACTGCAGTGGCCATGACTGGTTTGGGAGGGACTGTGCTTGTGAACCTTGCATTTCTTTCTTGGTATCTTTTTGACATACCAAGAACTGTTCGTACTTTTGTGTACGAAACACCAGCAAATTTCTCTGTGACTTGCCTCCAAACTGTTCTAGACCCAGATCCGAGATTTTCATCAAATCTATGTTTTACTGTCTGTGGTGCCTCACTTTTAATCAGACCTGGTTTTCCTCTGAAATGTACATTTCCTTCTACCAAAGAAAAGTCATGTTTGCGTCTTTGATACTGCCTCACAGTACTTTTTTCCACAGCAGTGCGGTTTTTCTTTGGAACTTTGAACTTTCCTTTCAGAAGACGTCGAAGTGTGAAATACTTATCTTTGGAAACGGATTACAAGTATCCTCTGGCGCTAGGGCAGCTGTCTTCCTGGTCGACTTGCTTTGCTTGATCCATTTTCTCATTCGATCTGGAACACACACACATACTACTCCTCCTCCTCCTACTACTACTAGTAATAATAATGATAATGATATGTGGAGGGATCTATTGTTTCCTCAGAGAAACCAATCAGATATTTCTCCCCTATGAACATGGTGTCCTTAAAAGAAACAGTATTACACTAGTATCTGTGTATATATTTTTTTCGTATTGATCACTCTGCTATGTGACTGCTGGTTCATAAAAACAGAATTATTGGGTATTGAAGTGGACGAATTTTTTTTATGTTGATCACTCTGCTACATGACTGCTGGTTAAGGAAAACACAGTCTCTTTATACTGAAAAAATGGAAGAAATTCCTGTATGGCAAACCGAATCATCTGGCGTGTTTTTGCTTTTTAACACTACCGTTATTTCACACCATGAATTTACATTGCAGCGTCCTCTCTGGTGGGTGACCCTGTGGTGACCTAATGCTGGTATTGCTCCTTGTGGGCCGCTGGCACCGGAACTGCAGTAAAACGAACCTAATAGGGCCGTTTATGAACGGTTGGGGAGGGGTGGGGTCGGGGTGTGGGATGAAGGTTTAGAGAAGGGGGGGGGGGGGGCTTAAGAGTGATGTCACTGAGAAATATTAAGAGGAGACAAAAAGAAAAAGAAGAAGAAAAAAATGTTAACCCTTTGACTACTGGTGAGGAGTATGATCGTCAGTGAGAGATCGCAGCGTCCTCGTGGGGGGATGAGGCAGGCAAAGCAGGATATCAAGTATCAGTGTCTCTTTTGTCCTCTTTCCCATGGGACAGGGGAAATGGACTTGCTTGAAGCCATATCTTTAAAGCAACGTATGTGACTCTCGCTCCAATCTTTCCACATTTGCTCTTCGTTCAGAAAGATTTAGGTGTAGAGGGGCTGACGGCTAAATCAATACAACAAGAACAACAACAACAACAACAACTGGTAGCTCCGGATGTAACCTTTAGTAATGCCTAAGGCGTATTGATCACATTTGATTTAATTAATGTATTTTCAAAGCTATCGTACCTGTATAAGCACTATTCAACTCAAACGAATTTCATTGTGTTCGTTACACTTTGTGGGATAAGTGCACATTTTCAGCTTCAGTTGTTAACAGGACAGTGACTGAATCATTATCACTCAAACCCTTCCATAAATGGTATTTTTCTCTCTGCAACCGAGTCGTAAGCCAGATCTACACTAAATATGACAGGTTCTTAAATATCAATAAATTAATAAGCCTCCTGTTCTACTCTCTCTCTCTCTCTCTCTCTCTCTCTTAGAATTGAGATCGATGCAGTATTTGAAAAATGTACGAAAATGTTGAAAACTGCCCATTCACACAATGTTAAACAAAGTGACAAACACATTCCTTTATCCATCCTTTGGTCTGGACTTCCGCACTACAGTTTGAAAAGTCGCGCGCGCGCGCGCGCGCGCGCGTGTGTGTGTGTGTTTCACCCACATTTTATCCATCCACCAGATTTCGTCCACTCTGGTTTAGTAGTTGCTGCGAAATCCTGCAGACAGACCGACAAACAACCACAGACAGAAAAACAGACAGACAGACAAACAACCAATCACACTAACAGGGCTGGAGAAAACATGAACTCCTTCATGATGGCTAGAAAACACGTTGGATTGACGTATGGTCTAAAACTCCGACACGTTTCATGACACTGGAAGACCTAGTTGAAATGGACGAAAAGTAAATGTGCGAAATATTGAAACTGGCATTATTAATCTCGTTTAACATTAAATATGTGAATCCACAAACTCAAAAAACTGTCCCATCTGTCTTTTTGAGGAAACAAGCAACTTTCTGATAGGACTGGACAGCTGAGCGAAAGTTCTTGCGCACAAACCTCACACCCCTCGGTCACTGTCTGAAATGGACTCTCCCGGTGGCGAAGTGAACGGCACGGCACGGCGGGCGACCGGTCGCGCGGACGAGTGAGGGGGCGACAAGACGCTAAAAGCAACGCGAGTCCCAGCTGGTGGAACGTTTGTGGTGGACGGGCCGGCGATCAACTCACCCTGACTGACTCTGGAGGTTAGGTAGGAAAAAACACCTTAGCATCAGCACACTTTGTCTCAGACTTGGTCCATCATAGTCACCGTTCTTTCCATCCGATTACAAAGTTGTACTCTTCCCTATCAAAAAGTGTTACTTTGGTTGTTGTTTTTTTCGTGGAAAGACATCTGACTTCACAAGTGGCTCGCCAGAAACGGTTGTTTAGGAAACAGACCAGTATAAGAACACATTCCCATATTCACTGCAAATGAATCAGTGTGCGAAACGGCGCTGATGAAATAACCAACGATAAAGAAATAAAAAGCCAGGCAATTTACAATAATACGGACGAGCAAAGAAGATTACGTGAATCATTCCTGAACACAACAAAAGAACGAAACAAGCGAAACTGAAGTGTTTCAACAGAAAGTACAGACGTTCATGAGACTATTGCGAAACGACACGGGTTTCAGTTTTGTAATCGGCACGAAATTGAACCCCAAAGACGAAAGATTTGCTTTCACCGAAGACAAAAGCAAAACAGAGGAATAAAGAAACAAACAAACAAACGGACACTGTTGCAGGAAAACAAACAAAAACAACGTCCTGAGTCGCGAATGAGAAATCCAAAACGAATAATAAGCAGTTGAAAGACAGATTAAAAAAAGGGGAAACTGTCAAATTGGATGTGGACAACATCTTGAGAATTTCACATTTGCCAGCATCAGCACCATCAGCAGCAGCAGCAGCAGCAGCAGCAGAAAAAAACAACAACAACAGCAACAGATTCTGTTTAGTCTGAGCGACAGCAGACAGGCACCACGTGAGCGCAGTGACCCGTAAAGACTGGTTTTAACGTTAGATATGGCGATGACGAAGTCTGGCCTCTCTTTCGTCATGTGTGTTGCTCTGACGTCATTCGTCGCTTTGTCTTCAGTCATCACCGTTACAGAAGGTAAGACCTTTTATCTGACAGAAATTTAACTGTCTCGGTATCTGAGGAAAAAAAAAAAAGTTACACGACCACCTTTTGTGTCTCGTTGTCTGTCTGTCTGCTGGTTACGTCTCTTTGTATCTGTTTGTTTATCTGTCAGTCTGTGTGTCTGTCTCTGTCTGTCTGTCTGTTTTTGTGTCTGTCTCTCTTCTTCTTCTTCTTCTTCCTCTACTGTTTCTTTCCTTCTTTTCCTTCTTTTTAAAAAGAAATTTAACAACAGTAGAAACAAAGTAAACAGTGCATTACATGAAACTACTTCCACCTATGAAGAACAATCCGTACACACTATCACACACACAACGCTATAAAAGAGAGAGAGAGAAAAAAAATCGAAATTGCACACAGTTATATTGCACACAATAATCGGGTTACCCACGTGAACATTATCATCATCATCACCAGCAGCGTTTCATTACTCCTTTATTATCTCCCTTTCACCTCGCGCGCTCGCGGGCGCATACACCTTCCCACCTGCTCATTCTCACCGCCAGTCCCCACTCAGCACCCGATCTGCACCTCTCTTTTTCTCCTACACACACTTTTCATTCATGACTGGAGAGAGAGAGAGAGAGAGAGAGAGAGAGAGAGAGAGAGAGAGAGAGAGAGAGGGAAAACGAACAACATCAGAGGAAACACATGTCGTGTGTAATCAGAAAATTGAAACTAAATCTCACCCACTCTCTCTCTCTCTCTCTCTCTCTCTCTCTCTCTGTGTGTGCGTGTGTGTGTGTGTGTGCGTGCGTGTGTGCGTGCGTGTGTGTGTGTGTGTGTGTGTGTGTGTGTTGTGTATGTGTGTGCGTGCGTGCGTGCGTGCGTTCGCGCGCGCGCGCGTGTGTGTGTTTGTATGTGTGTGTGTGTGTGTGTGTGTGTGTGTTTGTGCGCGCGTGGTGTGTGTGTGTGTGTGTGTGTGTGTTGTGTGTGTGTGTGTGCGCGCGCGCGCGTGTGTTTGTGTGTGTGTGCGCGTGTGTTTGTGTGTGTGTGTGTGTGTGTGTGTGAGAGAGAGAGAGAGAGAGAGAGAGAGAGAGAGAGAGAGAGAGAGAGAGACATGAAAAAACTGTTCTGCGCTGTGTGTTGCGCGGAGCTACCGGTGTAAAATCTGTGCATCTGACTCGATCACATCAAAGCTGCTCGACATAATGCTTTCCTCAGGGAGAGAGAGAGAAGAGAGAGAGAGAGAGAGAGAGAGAGAGAGAGAGAGAGGAGAGAGAGAGGGGGGAGGGAGGGAGAGAGAAAGGGGAGAGAGAGAGGGGGGGAGGGAGAGAGGGGGAGAGAGAGAGGAGAGAGAGGAGAAGAGGGGAGGGGGGGGGGGGGGGGGGGGGGGCGGAGTGGCGGTGAAATAAGTAACGAACGACATGTGTACAGAAAGAAGCGTTGGTAATACCAAACCACTCCACGATAGCGGAAGAGTTACTCGTCACGTGTAATACGTGACCTAGCGACGAACAACAGATAGTAACCCCCGGGGGGGGGGGGGGGGGGGGGGGCGCCAGCCAGCATCTACCGAAATGAGATCTCAGCTCTCTTCTTTGTTCAAACATGAAGAGTTCGTCAACGGAAATGGTGAGAGAGAGAGAGAGAGAGAGAGAGAGAGAGAGAGAAGAGAGAGAGAGCGAGAGAGAGAGAGAGCGAGAGAGAGAGAGAGAGAGAGAGAGAGAGAGAGAGAGAGAACCGGCTTATGACCATCTCCGAGTCTTTCTTCTTCTTCTTTCTGTTTTCATTTCTCTGTCACTTTGTCCATCAGCCCATGCTCCACCATCTTTCTTTTTCTTCCACCCCGTCTGTTCCTCTCCTCTTTGCTCACGCTGTTCCCTTCATAGTCTCTTTGCCTCCCCTTTCCTACCACCCTTCTGTACCTGCTCTCTGTGCTTTCTGCATGCTGATCATGGGATGAACTTCTGGTGGCTTGGTTTTGTCGTCTGGTTGGTTGGTTTGGTTTTGAAGCAGCATGGCATTTTTCTGTTGTTGTTCATGCCCAGAGCACAGAAGAATGTCTTCAAGACGTCTTTTATACCAAGTGCCATGAGCTATTTTGATCTCTAAAAGCCTGTGATTGACTGCCATGACCCTTGTCTCTCATACATGAACAATTCAGTTTGCAATATTATGCTTTTAATGTGACTATGTGCGTGTGTGTGTGTGTGTGTGTGTGTGTGTGTGTGTGGGTGGGGGGTGGGTGGGTGGGAGGTGGGGTGTGTGTGTGTGTGTGTGGGGGGGGGGGGGTGCGCATGTGTGTGTGTGTTTTAGTGTTTGGGCGCTGGTGCGGGCGAGTTTGCGTTTTTATGTATTGTTTTTATCATCTATGTAATGTTTTATGTCTTATGGGTTTAATGTTTATTTCATGTGAGTATGCCCGCGCGCGCGCGCGCACGTGTGTGTGTGTGTGTGTGTGTGTGTGTGTGTGTGTGTGTGTGTGTGTGTGTTGATGTATATATAAATACACATACTACCAAAGGATTTTACGTAACGATTTATAATGTCTTTTTGTAATGTCTTATGTACTTGTAAAATGATGTGGAGCAGAAGAAAAATTGGACAATAAAATTGATTGAATTGAATTGAATTGAATTACTGTTTCAGTCCGTTAGCCTTAGAAGTAGTTTTAAAACTCTCTTATTAGTCCTTTGAAAAGTAGTTACTTCTAAAACTGCTCGGTCAAATCATAGCTACCTCCACTCTATTCTTCCTTTCGAAAGAGATTTCCTAGGAATGATTCGGATGTATGTTATTTCACATGGAGGAAGGCTTCAAAGGTATAGCAAGGACGGTGAAAACTTTTGGAGAAATGCCTCTTCAACGGGTCCATTCTGAAGTCAAATGAGACCGAACGACACTTTGAGTCCAGCTGGGGAACTCACAGAGTGTCGAGAGACGGTTCCACTTATGTAACAGAACAATGGAGAAAGGGACATTGGATACAGGATCTAAGGGGCATTCCTGACACAGGAACTGAGGGGAGAACGGGTCTTACACGGGGTGATAACGCTGGAAGGACCATTGCGGAAACAACCGGAGCCATGGGCACAGCGCTCTTGACCAGCCTACCGTACCAGGGCAAAGTGCCGATTTCTGCGCTGCTCTCGGTGCCAGAACCTTGGCCTTCCGTAAGACAATGGTACCTAGGAGGTGAGTATATAACGTCAATCTAACATTGCTGACACCATAATCGTCAAACGGAGAACGGATAACAATCTCTATTTTCGACAAGACAAAGAGTGTTGGGAGCGGTTGTAACATGACTAAAACTGGACTGGGTTCCATTTTTGTGTTCGACCCTTTCTTCCCCTACAGAATGAATTTCCCACAAGGATTTGTTCCAAAATGATTTTTTCAAAGTTAAAACTTTGTGATGCACTTCCTTGAGTGAATGTCCGTCGAATTCACCAATAGTCATAAAATCGAACAAAACGCTGGTAAAATGGCAAGGTGACAATGTTACCGGTAGATTTTGAATACAGGGACTGGTTTGACAGTGGTGTGCACACAGTTGACAACACTCTCTGTTGTAGAGGGGCCCCGTGGTCAGATGGTCAGAGCTCTTGTCTGCAGAGCTGACGGTAGTAAGTTCGAACCACCCGTGGAGTCACAATTCTTCAGCTTGAAAACCTTCTCTGTCCACCCAGCAATAAACGGGTATCTGATTCTGGTCAGGGAAGGTTAAAAGCGGTTGAAGGAGAGGGATAGGTACCGCCTTCCATCATACCATGCCTTAGAGACTTCACTGCCCCTATGGCCAATAGGCAATGACAACTTTCACTGTTTTTTTTTTAATGTTTTGAACGCGGTACTAGGTACATTTCATGTAACCGTCCTTCCCTTTGTTTTTCAAAGATTGGTTTATTCCTGATGGCACGAATTTGGTCATTGTACTGGCTGGCCAAAGCCCACACTGGTATGAGAAAAAAAAAAGAATTCGGTTCATTGTTTCTTGCTCACACAGATGACCACCAAGTGTGATGTACATCCATGCCTGCTTTTGAACATGTGAGCGGTGTTCACAGTGAGAGTAGCGTTATGGGTTTATGATTATCTTTGGTTTTTTTTTTTCACTTATTTCAAAACATTGTTTTTTTTTATTTTTTATACATTTTGATTTGAAAACACATATTCGCCTTTTCTGCAAACTTGATTTTAAACCGTGTTTGTCCTAGCGTGTGTTGATTAGCGGATGACATGATTAACGGTAGTCTCATGTGCACTGTGCACTTAACTAAAGTGAACACGACTCAAGCACAAATGTTTATTTTAGTATACAACACACACACACACACACAGACACAGACACACACACACACAGACAGACAGACACACACACACACACACACACACACACCACACACACAGATACACACGTGTATGTGTGTGTGTGTGTGTGTGTGTGTGCGCGTGCGTGCGTGCGTGCGTGCGTGCGTGCGTGCGTGAGTGCGTGCGTGCGTGCGTGCGTGCGTGCGTGCGTGCGTGCGTGCGTGCGTGTGTGTGTGTAAAAGACCAGGAACAATTTCCACGAGCCCTGGCACCACACTTCGCTTCATTGCTGAGGACTCTAACAAAGAGAACTAGAGCGGTGAAGTATAGAAAGAGCATAAATCCTGTGACTCTTCCATCTCCTGTTTGTTTCACTTGTCGCCAACGTTGCTGCTTTAGGCCATTGTTCAGGGAATATTGCAACAACAACAAAGTTGACCGGTCATTAGATTTATGATCTCTCTCTCTCTCTCTCTCTCTCTCTCTCTCTCTCTCTCTCTCTCTCTCTCTCTCTCTCTCTCTCAGGGACGCATTTAGTAAATGGATGAAACCCGACCGTGTGATTCCAATCATACTCTTGGAGTCCATAGCACACGCCAACACTGTGGATAGGAGCTAACTGGAGGCCATACAATTCCACAACATCTTGCCACCGTTGGCATTGAAAACGATCAGGTACGAAAAAAAAAAAAAAAAAAAAAGAAAGAAAGAAAGAAAGAAAGAAAAAAATCTCACTCATGAAGTACTTCGAAATTTTCGCCGAAGAAAGAAAGAAGACACCAGCCGCCGTGGTTGAGTGGTCCAGTGGTCGTGGACTCCTGGCAGGGAGATCGTGGACTTGATTCATATCAGATCCATTATTTGTGGGATTTTTTTCTGCTCCGACCGGCTCCTACCCAGAGTTGAGTTTGCGATGAGCTTAGCTGGGTAAACTGGGACAACACAGTCGAGTTTCATCTACTTTATTTAAGCGTCTCTGACAATGTTGCTCAATCTGACCAACACTGCAGGTGTCTGTATCTCTCAGGCCTGTTCACGACGGAATGTACAGTGAAAATAAGCGTAAAATGGCCTCAGCTGGCGTGGGTGATTTTTTAAGAGAATTTTTTGATTTTTCAATCAGAGAAATTCTTTTTTTTTTGTGAGAAAAAAAGACAGATAAGCGCGAAATGTAATACACGGCAGAAACGAAAAATAGCGAGAATCTGACAGTACATTCTGAATGCGTTCTGACGACTTCATGATAGACACAGCAAAGATACCAAAAGATACCAAAAGAACACAGAAAATGTCATCATGGCAACAAAGTAGAAGACGAATTTTACGTATATGATAAGCTTTACAGTAAAAGATGAACTAACAAGGAACTTTGTTTTTCTTTTGTAATTCTCGCTCTGGTTGCGTCTCCTATGGAAAAAAAGAGACACAAAACCAAGTAACAGAACTCAGTATCAACTTAGATACTCTCCCCCTCCTCCCCCTTCTCCTTTCCTTCCGGCCGGTCTATCATTTTCCCAGTGAAGATAGAACTGTACATGTCACAGGTAATACCTGTCCTTTGATACGGAGGCGAGAGTTGATCACTGACACAAGAACTCGCGCACATGGTCCACGTGTCAGAGAACTTGTCAGACGGGGTCTTCGTGTTGCTGACAAGGAACATAAGGCAAATGACGCGGTCAGAAAATTATTTTTTTTTAAAAGCACACGGTAGAGAAAAAAAAAATTGTCCTGACAGAATCACACTTGCTGAGTGCGTTGGTTGGTTGGTGAATCTATTCACAGTATGTGCATCTACGTTGATGATTTTAGACTCTTAATGAAGTTAATCAGTAGATCAATGATGATTAGTAGAATAAGTCAAAGCCCAGAAAAAAAGGCAAACAAACAACAACAACAACAACAACAACCACCACCACCACCACCAAAGATCAACTCGAAAAGGAAAGTGTAGGGGTGGGGTTTAGGGGGTAGTTAACAGGGTGTGGTTGATGGGAAAGGACTACAAGATGCTGCTGATTGGAATATGCAAAGTATGACTAGCCTGTGTAATGATAATACATTTTGAAATTTAAAAAAAAAGTTCCAAACCACTTAACGTCTGAAACTGGCAACACATTCCAACGACTGTTACGGGAAGAAGTCGTCTTATTTGTTCACCATGTGGTAACAATTAATGTGTTTAACAGTTAGTTACGCGTTGAATATACAATTGATTTATTCGCTATATTTTGTAAACGAAATATAATCTGAACTCTAAACTTTCCAGAACTCTGCTAGGACCTCGCACATTTGATGAAAAGGGTCAGTTGTGTCTGAATGGAAAAAAAAAGCTGCCAGTGTGTCTTTTTCTATAATACGGCACATTTCCATTCGTGACAACCTGATGGCTGTTAAGTAAAGGTTGAAATACTCCTTCCTCCCCGTTTGGCAAAACGATCAGCATGTTCCTTATAAGCAATCCCACAATGCGAAGAAATGCAAAAAAAAAGTCAGTGCTTGTTCCTTTCACTTAAATGTGTATTTATTTTATTACTGAATGCGTCTCTGGCAGTGTTGCTCAAACCTTCTGACTGACACTGCAGGTGTCTGCATCTCTCGGGTCTGCTAGACGCCGGTAAAAGGAAACGTTTCTGCACTATCGTTAAAGAATTACTATTGACGTTTCTAGCATTATCACCGTCATGTGACTTTCCTTTTCTTCTGATTTTTTCCTTTAGTTTTTACTCTCTTCACGAAAATGCTTTAGAGGCATTTTTTTTTGAGTGGAAAAGGATTTGGGGGGTTGGGGTAGGAGTTGGGATGGAAAGAGGAACAGAGCGCAGAAATGTGGTTCTTGGATGGCTTTGGGAAAGAAGGGGGAGGAGGAATAGCGGGTGAGGTTTCCTGAAACCCAATAAATTCTTTCCTCCCTCCCCCCCCCCCCCCCCCCCCCACTCCTTACCCAGTAATACCTGAACAAGCCGGATCGACAGCTCTCGTCCGTCATTTTCGTTACAAAACTGCACCCCCCCTCCTTACCCCCCTCCCCCCTCAAGTGGCGAAGTGAAAGTAGTTCCGATTCGTTACCCCTTGACAGCAAACTCCACAGAGGTGCCATGAAGGACGCTCGGGCAGTCAAAGCAACCCCACGCCCTCTCATCTCAGTCATAGGCAACAGGGCAGAGGTGACGTGAGCAGTCCAGTTCTTCACGTTGTCCATCCAGGATTTCTGCCTTATGGGGATGTTCGGGACAGGGACGTCATGTACAGATCCATCCCCACACCAGGCAAATTTTGCCGCTGGATGGTTACGCGGAGGGGGGGTGGTCTGCGAGTGTAGGTGGGTGACTCGGTGCCTGGTGTAGTGATTCCTTGGGACTGGCCCCAGCAATGGCGGCAGCTCGACAACGGAGATCAACAAGACAGAGCCTCGCCCTGGCTGCTGCCTGCTAGGGGAAATAACTCAACGTCATCAGAGTGCCCCTCCGCCTCCATCCCCCCCCCCCCCTCTTTTCTCTCCCGCTACCCTCCTTTCTCTCCGATCTATCAGATTCCCAATGAAGACAAAAAGGCTCTGGTGCTAGTTACTGGCAGCATCCATCCTTGTTCTTTGGATGCCACGGCTGGCTCTGGAGGGTCTCACGCCCAAAGTCCACATGTCCGAGAACTCGCTGGGCTGACAATTCTTTTTTTTAAATTTTTTTTTAAATAATTTTTTACAAAGAACATAGGATGAATGTCAATGTCAGGAAAAATGACAGTAGGTGCGTTGTACTGACAGAATCATTTGTGGTGGAAATGTCAGGCTGAAAAACAATAGTGCATGTCGGGTGTAGACTGAAATCTGTTCGCTACTGGAAAAACAACAACAACAACAACAACAACAACAACAACGTTGGATGAGGATGAATCGCAATTAGACATGAGCATGTTGACAGGAGTGGGTGAGTGGGTAGGATAAGGGGAGGGGGGAGAGGAGTTTTAGAACCTCCTCGCAAACCCCTCTCCTCCCGCACGAAAGTAGTACATGAGCGTGACCTACGCGGTGACCATAACTGTGTGTGCTTCCCGTCATTGCATATATCACATGGCTTCCCCCGGGAAGGCTTACAAGAGCTGACGATAATCGATTTGCGGTGAATGGGGTTCACGGGCACTGGCGTGCAGCTTCCCATATTGTCGTCCTGCACGCAGCTGGAGCCTAGCGTCAACTTTTGTAGTGGGTTGTTAACAGAGTGGATGGCTATGAACGATGGCATTGATGAGATTTCCAGGTCCGATTTTCTGGCATAAAAACCCACTCTCTCTCTCTCTTTTTTTTTTTTTTTTTTTTTTTTTTTGGGGGGGGGGGGATGGAAATGGTGCTAAAAGTGAGCAGGTTTGCAGTGCGTTGTTGTCAGTGAGTGAGTGAGCGAGTAGATCTCTCTGTCTGTCTGTCTGTCTGTCTGTCTGTCTGTCTGTCTGTCTGTCTCTCTCTCTCTCTCTCTCTCTGTTAGTGTGTGTGTGTGTGTGTGTGTGTGTGTGTGTGTGTGTGTGAGTGTGCGTGCGTGCGCGCGCGTGCGCGCGCGGCGCGCGCGCGCGTGTGTGTGTGTGTGTGTGCGTGTGTGCGTGCGTGCGTGCGTGCGTGCGCGCGCGTGTGTGTCTTTTAAACACATGTTTAGACGGCGTTAAATGACTGAACGTTTGTCTGAATACCAGCATTACATTGCCACAAGAGAAGGGAGGAGAGGGCAAGGGTGGGGAAGGAGAGGCGGTGGTGGAGGGGCATGATACGGACATAGCATAGTCAGGAGATGTATCGGTCAAACGCATTCTCCAATGCCTATGAAGGATCCATTTTTCATCTGACTGGAGCGTCCAGTCATGAAAGTACAGCGTGGAAATACCGTTCTCTCACCCCCCCCCCCCCCCCGCCCCCTCCCTGAAACTGTCTTTAATTCTACTACGTTTTTAACAAGAAATAATAAAACGGGAAAAATGCAGGTGAGGGTGGGTGGGATGGGGTAGGTTGTCGATATTTGTCTAGTTGTCTAAGTATATAAAAAAAGTGTCGTCGGGAAGAATTCTGGCTTCATGCATATTCCTATGAAAACGCTACTTTGGCTTGATCATGATGGATTCAGTCTTTTTTTTTTTTCTTTTTTTTTTTTTTTATAGCATATTTGAATAAAGGAGACTCATATCAATTCGTTGAAATGTTTAAGCTGTCAGCTCCAAAGAAAAGGT
>CM065724.1:60631665-60634165 GCA_033310375.1 Conus canariensis
TGGGAGAGGCAGTGACAAGAAGCCACACACACACACACACACACACACACACACACAACACACACACACACACACACACACACACACACACACACACACAACACACACACACACACACACACACACACACACACACACACACACACACACAACACAAGACACAACACAAGAGAGAGAGAGAGAGAGAGCATACAAAAACTGGTTATATCGCAAACGATAAGTTATAATGAAAGAAGGGACGTATCAAAAATCAAATCATGCAATTAAGAAGAGAGCTGGGAATATCAGAAACGCTTCTCCCAGTAACAATAACAATGTCAAAATATCAATGCTTGTACATCAAAATAATAATAATAACATGTCACTAAGGGGACAAAAAATGTTAAGCAAACTTTTAGTAAAATATGCAAGGACACAACTGACTGGAAGATGAAGAGAGAGAGAGAGAGAGAGAGAGAGAGAGAGAGAGAGAGAGAGAGAGAAGAGAGAGAGAAGTGGTGATGGTAGTGGTGGCGGTGGTGATGGTGATGCGAGACAAGGGAAGAAGAGAGAATTGAAAAGCAGCGATGCTGGGGTGGTGGAGGTGTGTTGTGTGTGTGTGTGTGGGGGGGGGGGGGGAGTTGGGGGGATGGGGGTTCGGGGTGGGATTGTGGGTGGAGCGAAGACTGAAGAGGAGAAGAGACTAGAGTATTGAAAACACAGTGAGAAGAAAATCGATTGCTTGAACCATTGGCTTAACTAATACGTCAGTGGTCATCGTTTACGTGTGGATAAACGTTTTAATGAATGAATATATAAAGAAATAGATAAGCAAACAGGAAGATCCTGGACAGTTTGGAAAGTGGGAGTCAGTGGTATAGTGATTCACACCCCTTTAGCAAAACGAAAGGTGACAGGTTCGAGTCCCATTTAACAGATCAGATTTTGTTTTCAGGTAGCTTTATCTCTCAGGGATAAAGTCATCAGTCTGTTTTTACGCAAACATTCAATTCATGACGTCTGTGGGTTGGGAGAGACCAATACTAAGTCTGTATCTTACTGACATGTCTCAAGCAAGATGTGGAAAAGAGGAGACAGTTGAGGTGCACAGACTTAGTACTGGTCTCACTGTTCTGAAACCCTGTTATCTGAACTTCTCTGTGTCTACGTCTGTCTGTCTGTCTGTCTGTCTTTCTGCCTACCTGCCTGTCTGTCTGACTGACTGTCTGTCTGTCTATCTTTCTGTATTTGTCTATGTTTGTCCGTCCGTCCGTCTGTCTGTCTGTCTGTCTGTCTCTAGTCGTTAGTCATGCTTAGATAGTCCCTTAGCTTTGCAAGGGCCGGATGAAAAAAGCATGTGTTTGCTTATCTGTTACCCTTGGAAATAAAGATATCATCATCATCCATCATCATCATCATCATTATCATCTCTCTCTCTCTCTCTCTCTCTCTCTCTCTCTCTCTCTCTCTCTCTCTCTCTCTCTCTCCTCCCCTCCCTGTGTTGATTTCTAAAGACATATGATGAGAGTTTAAAACAGGATGAATTTAAAGGTTTATAAACAAGACTATTTTTTAACAGCTATTCTTCGGTTTGAAGAAACATTAACTGAATAATAACAGAAACATTACTTGATGATCGATAATTGAACACCAACAGGGTAGAGCACGTAGGCTTTTAATGATTGGTTGGTTTTCGATTCCGGGATGATCGATTCTCAAGAACTTTAGAAATCAACCTTTGTGACTCAACACTTGTCATCAACCCTCTTTAAAGTCCATTGGAAACGAAACCTCTTCAGAACCTTTGAAAACCCAACGAAAGGCCCATGGAAATCAGTCTTCTTAAAAAGCAATGAGAGATCATTTGTGTGCCAAAAAAACCCTCGGAAATTATCCCTCTTAAATTACCAACAAACGAGCAAGGAATCGGGTAAGATCTTGTCTCTTCTCGTCTTTTGTTTTGCCTTTCATCATTCATTACTTATTCTTTGTTTCGCTTCTTTGTCTGATTAAGTTACTTGTTTTTTTGCGTACGCAGGCTGATACACCTTCGGACACTCCCTGTATAGACAGGCAAGAATTAATCCCACCTACTCAACAAAAGGAGTGGAGTTTTGTGTGTGTGACCGTTTCGTATCCGCCATTAAGGCAGCCATACTCCATTTTCGGGGAAGGTGCATGCTATGTGTAACGTGTCATCCATACCAACGGCCAAACTGGCCTTCTCTTCCGAAAGTTGGTGATGGGATTTTACGTGTGAGTAAGATGTTATGCGTGCGTTCACACACGGAACCTCGCTTTATAGTCTCATTCGAAGGACTGTATGGGAAATGGAGTCAGAACCAATGTTAACTCCGAGGGAAAAATCCCCCCTACCGAAACGGCCCGGCGGAGATTCGAACCCGAAACCCCAAGATTACGAATCCAGCGCTATACCACTGAGCTATTTCGGCCCCCGATTAAGTTACTAATTCATTAAAGAGGAGCGACAGAAAAACATTACTCAAAAATTCAGCCGCAG
>CM065724.1:60654165-60656665 GCA_033310375.1 Conus canariensis
TACATCAAATTGCTATAGTGAATAATTTTTAGGGTATGACACTCTCAGGGCGCAAAACATCAAATTGCTAAAATGAATGGAATGTTTAGGGAATGACACTTGGGTTTTTGTTTTTTTTACATCAAATTGCTAAAGTGAATAATGTTTAGGGAATTACACTCTCAGGGTGAAATACATCAAATTGCTAAAGTGAATAATGTTTAGGGAATAACACTCTCAAGATAAAATGCATCAAATTGCTAAAGTGAAAAATGTTTAGGGAATAACACTCTCAAGATAAAATGCATCAAATTGCTAAAGTGAATAATGTTTAGGGAGTGACACCCTCAGGGTGAAATACATCAACTTGCTAAAGTGAATAATGTTTAGGGAATGCCGCCCTAAGGGTGCAATACATCAACTTGCTACAGTGAATAATGTTTAGGGAATGACATTCTCAGGGTGAAATATATCAAATTGCTAAAGTTAATAATGTTTAGGGAATGACATTCTCAGGGTGAAATATATCAAATTGCTGACGTGAAGAATGTTTAGGGAATGACGCCCTCAGGGTGAAATACATCAAATTGCTAAAGTGAATAACGTTTTGGGAATGACACTCTCAGGGTGAAATACATCAAATTGCTAAAGTGAACACAGTGTTTAGGGAATGACACTCTCAAGGCGTGAGACATTACATTGCTAAAGTGAACATGGTGTTTAGGGAATGACGCTCTCACAGTGCTGTAAATCTAACTTGCTAGAGTGAACGCAGTGTCTAGGGATTGATGTCTTTACGGTGCCATACATCAAACTTGAGCAAGTGACCAGACCATTCAGAGAATGACCATGCCTCGTTAACAACGCCAGAGTTACAAAGGACGAGGATGAAAGGCGTGTTTAGCGTAGCTAGGTTCCCGAAGTCTGGCCATTTCCATATCTCAAGAACTTCGCAAGTGACTACCACTCCCAAACTTAGTGCTACTGGTAAATTGAGTGGAGGGGGAGGGGGGTCAGAAGGGGGCACTTTCTCAGTCTGGCTTTGTGATTTAACGAGTGGTTGTCATGGATCAGGGGGCAGAGGTGGTGGTGTGCTGTATTACAGCTGATAGGAGGGGCCTCCATGGCCGGGACATGGCCGAGGGGACGGCGATCAGCGGCCATGTGCGTCCTGTCTGGCGGACGACGGCCATATGGATGGCTGACGTTGATGGGTCCCTGTAGGGGGGCTGGTACTTCATGTGGGCAGAGATGACAAGACGGGTCTGCTCTCTCTCTCTCTCTCTCTCTCTCTCTATCTCTCTCTCTCTTTGTCTGTCTCTCGTCTCTCTGTCTGTGTACGTGTGTGTGCGTTAGTGCGCGCGCACGTGCGCGCGCGCGCGCGCGCGCGTGTGTGTGTGTATGTGTGTGTGTGTGTGCGTGTGTGTGCACGCGACACACCCGTATGTGTATTTATGTGTGAGTATGTGTGTGTGTATGTGTGTGTGTGTGTGTGTGTGTGTGTGTGTGTGTGTGTGTGTGTTGTGTTTATGTGCATGTGCGTGTGTGTGTGGGTGTTTATGTATGTGTGTTTGTGTGTGTATGTGCATGTACATGTGTGTGTATGTGTGTGTGCACACATGTGTGCATGCGTGTATATATGCGTATGTGTGCGTGCGTGCGTGCATGTGATCATGCGTATGTGTGTGTGTGTACGTGTGTGCGCGCACGCGCGCGCGGGCGCGCGTGCGTGCGTCCGTGCATATGTGTTGTGGTGTGTGTGTGTGTGTGTGTGTGTGTGTGTATGTGTGTGTGTGTGTGTGTGTGTGTGTGTGTGTAATTAAGACTCAGACTTTAACTGTCAAGAGAACCCTTATGGGTCTATAGACACAACATGATGATAACAGCGTAATAATGTGACATTCACACACAGCATGTTTTATGCTAGAATCATGATTATCTAATGACCAAAGTATAGTGCCAATGATGGTGTTTTTATATTCATGCAGTCTTGAACATATTCTGGAATATGGATTTATAGATTGCGATCGCTAGGCATTTCACCAGGACACTGTTTATGCAAGTAAGGTCTGCTATATCATGAGGCAGCTGCCCTATTACTCTCTCTCTCTCTCTTTGTGTGTGTGTGTGGTGTGTGTGTGTGTGTGTGTGTGTGTGTGTGTGTGTTTGTGTGTGTGATGTGTGTGTGCACGTGCGTGCACGTGCGTGCGCGTATGTTCATGTGTGTGTGTGTGTTTGTTTGTGTGTGTACATGTGTGTGTGTATGTGTGTGAGAGAGAGAGAGAGAGGGGGGGGGAGAGGGAGAGAAAAGGGGAGAGAGAGAGAGAGAGAGAGAGAGTGAAGGTTGGAGGGGGGTTGCGCGTAGAAGATATATGAGAGAGAGAGAGAGAGAGAGAGAGAGAGAAAGAGAAACACACACACACACACACAACACACACACACACACACACACACACACACACACACACACACACACACAGATCTAGTGTCGTGCGTATCTTGAGACACTTTCGCAGCATTT
>CM065724.1:60664165-60666665 GCA_033310375.1 Conus canariensis
TTATCAGCGTTCAGGATATTCTATTCTAAATGCCTTTTCAGGAGTGGATCGTTGAGGATTTCAGACACTCTGTCTCAATCCCATTCCCGCTATCCTGCCGCCTACTCCGACCCTTTCGTCCACCCTACCCCCCCCACCCCCCACCCCCACCCCCATTCCCTCCCTTCCTGAGCTCCTACCCCTCGCCGCACCCCGAAAAAGGACACGTATATAATAATAATTTCAACAAAAAAAAAAAAAAAAAAAAAAGACCGCACACGTGATCTTTTCTGTCATTGTGAACAAGATCTGGATTTCTTCCCATTCCTACCCTAAACACCCCCCCCCCCCACACACACACACACCTACTCACTCCTCTTCCCTCTGCATTAAAGTTCAGAGGACTGTATCTTTCTTTCCTCGCGAAGAAAAAAAAAAAAACAAAAAAAACCCAACTAGCTCTACCCACCCACATACCCACCTATCCTCAGCCCCCTCCTCCCGCCCTGCGCCTATCCCCGCTCATCTTTACGCGTGTTGTATTCCCAGGCACTCCTACGTTCATGTGCGCAATGTTGTAGTCATGTAGAAACAAAATGCCCCCCTCCCCCACCACCCCCGCCCCCGTACCACCACCACCTCCCCTTCCTTGGGGTCAAGTGATCCACCGCTGTAATTTTACCCCAGCAAAACGAGGGCACGCAACTATTATGCAGTCACTCTTCATACCTGTCTCTGCTAGTCGTTTTCCGGGCAAAGCAATGAGAAATATGTAACGGGGAAAGCAATGAGAGATGCCCAACGGGAAAGGTAAGGAGGATGCCCAACGGGGAAGGTAATGAGGATGCCCAACGGGGAAGGTAATGAGAGATGCCCAACGGGAAAGGTAATGAGGATGCCCAACGGGAAAGGTAATGAGGATGCCCAACGGGGAAGGTAATGAGGGTGCCCAACGGGGAAGGTAATGAGGATGCCCAACGGGGAAGGTAATGAGGATGCCCAACGGGAAAGGTAATGAGGATGCCCAACGGGAAAGGCAATGAGGATGCCCAACGGGGAAGGCAATGAGGATGCCCAACGGGAAAGGTAATGAGGATGCCCAACGGGAAAGGTAATGAGGATGCCCGACGGGAAAGGTAATGAGGATGCCCAACGGGAAAGGTAATGAGGATGCCCAACGGGAAAGGTAATGAGGATGCCCAACGGGGAAGGCAATGAGAGATGCCCAACGGGGAAGGCAATGAGGGATGTCCGGTGGGGAAGGCAATGGGATATGCCCAACGGGAAGCCAATGGGGATGCCCAGCGGGGAAGGCAATTACAAATGGCCAATGGAGAAGGCAGTGGAAATGCCTAGCGTGGAAGGCAATTAAAGATGCCTGGCGGGGAAGCAATCGATAATGCCCGGTGGGGATCGCAATGAGAATGCCCATGATGGGAAGGCAATGGGAATGCTACCAGCATGGGAAGGCAAGGGGAATGCCACGTGGGAAGGCAATGGGAATGTCTAGCGTGGAAGGCAATGGGAATGCCCAGCGGGGAAGGCAATGGGAATGTCCAGCGGGGAAGGCAATGGGAATGTCCAGCGGGGAAGGCAATGGGACATGTCAGCGGGGAAGGCAATGGGACATGGTCCAGCGGGGAAGGCAATGGGACATGGTCAGTGCGGGAAGGCAATGGGAATGGTCAGCGGGAAGGCAATGGGACATGGTCAGCGGGGAAGGCAATGGGAATGGTCAGGGGAAGGCAATGGGAATGCAGGGGAGAGGACATGGCAGCGGGGAAGGCAATGGGAATGGTCAGCTGGGGAAGGCAATGGGACATGGTCAGCGGGGAAGGCAATGGAATGGTCAGGGGGAAGGCAATGGGACATGGTCAGCGGGGAAGGCAATGGGACATGCAGGGGAAGCATGGACTGGGGAAGGCAATGGGACATGGTCAGGGGGAAGGCAATGGGACATGGTCAGTGGGGAAGGCAATGGGACATGGTCAGCGGGGAAGGCAATGGGACATGGTCAGGGGGAAGGCAATGGGACATGGTCAGGGGGAAGGCAATGGGACATGGTCAGCGGGGAAGGCAATGGGACATGTCAGCGGGAAGGCAATGGGACATGGTCAGTGGGGAAGGCAATGGGACATATCAGTGGGGAAGGCAATGGGACATGGTCAGCGAGGAAGGCAATGGGACATGGTCAGTGGGAAGGCAATGGAACAGGGAAGGCAATGGGACATGGTCAGCGGGAAGGCAATGGGACATGGTCAGCGGGGAAGGAATGGGACATGTCAGCGGGAAGGCAAGGGACATGGTCAGCGGGAAGGCAATGGCAATGGGGAAGGCAATGGGACATGGTCAGTGGGGAAGGCAATGGGACATGGTCAGGGGGAAGGCAATGGGACATGTCAGCGAGGAAGGCAATGGGACATGGTCAGCGGGGAAGGCAATGGGACATGGTCAGTGGGGAAGGCAATGGGACATGGTCAGCGGGGAAGGCAATGGGACATGGTCAGCGAGGAAGGCAATG
>CM065724.1:60671665-60676665 GCA_033310375.1 Conus canariensis
TGCGTGTGTCTGCATGTGCGCGCGGCGCGCCGCGCGCCGTGTGTGTGTGTGTTGTGTGTGTCTGTGTCTGTGTGTGCTTGTCTGTGTGTGTGTTGTGTGTGTGTGTCTGGCTGTCTCTGTCTCTCTGACTGTGCTGTCTGGCTGGCTCACTGGCTCTGTCTCTCTGTATATCTCTCTGTCTCTGTCTGTCTGTCTTCTGTCTTGTGCCTTTCTGTGTGGTTTTTTGTCTCTCTGTCTCTGTCTCTCTCTCTTTCTGCCCCCCTCCCCTTTCTCTGTCGCTCTGTCTCTCTTTGTCTCTCTCTGTTCTTCTGTCTCTGTCTCTGTCTCTCTCTCTCTCTCTCTCTCTCTCTCTCTCTCTTGTGTGTGCGCGCGCACTCGTGTATGTGTGTGTGTGTGTGTGTGTGTGTGTGTGTGTGTGTGTGTGTGTGTGTGTGTGTGTGAGTCTGTGTGTGTGTCTGTGTGTGTGTGTGTGGTTGGGTTCGTGCGCGCGCGTGGCGAATGGGGATACTGTTCCGATGAAGGAGTGAAGACTTACGAGCACATTCATCGGTGATTCCTTATTTTTTCCCGTGTTTTGTTGTTGTTGTTGTTGCTGTTGTTGTTTTATAATAATGACTAAATACTGAACTAAGTTGTCTTTTTTCCCATGCCGGCAGCTTCGTTTATCAATTCTTCCACTTTCCACATTTACGTGGATTTATCGCTCGTCTGTCGTCTTTAACGTCATTATAATTATTGCTATACATACAACCTGTTTTGCGGTTTGACGCGACTAAGGACTGTTGTATCTGCTTTCAGGAAAATGTGCCGGCAGATGGGCCATACACGCGTGCTGGGGAGGTGAGTTCAAAACAACACATATACAAAAATGACAAGACGAGCTGACTGTTTCCTCTGTGTGTGTGTGTGTGTGTGTGTGTGTGTGTGTGTGTGTGTGTGTGTGTGTGTGTGTGTGTGTGGTAGGTGAGTACGTGCGCGTGCGCGCTCGTGTGTATGCATGAATGTATGTGTACTTCCCTTTGATTTAGAGTTCTCGTTCGTTTGTTTGCATTATTTGTTTGTTTGTTTTCTAAAAATATTTGCTGAGTTCGATGCTTTTTTTTTTTTTTCTTCCCCAATGCATTATTGAATGCAGTCTTCCTTACACTACAGATATACTTGACAGTATGCTGAAGTGTATGTCCTATGTATAGTTGATAATTGGCACTGACTTCGATGTAATTGCGACTTCATTCATATTGTGGTGATAATGTAAAATGTCTGAAATTGAAATAGAACCTTCATTGCAAGGGGGGGGGGGGGGGGATGACAAGACGACAACGACCAAGCATCCACAACAACAACAACAACAATGAGAAGACAAACACAAGTATTGAAAAATAATAACAAATATGGTTTCAAAGCGGGGTGACTGAAGGCGGAAATTGATAGAAACTTAAAAGAAAATTTACTACACCGCCTGTATTTTATACGTTTCTTACGTTCGGCGGTATAGTCATTTTTCTTTTAAGTTAATCACAGATATTTCATTATTTTGACCACCAACAAATCACCGTTACTGTCGTTGGCTTCGTCGTCATTAGCAGATTCTTTTTTTCATTCGCAGGTGTTGTTCCTGTTCATTGAAAATCTGTTGTTTTTTTTTTTTTTTTTGTTTTTTTTTGGTTTTTTTTTTCGCTAACTCTGAAGCATCTGTCCTGTGTTGTAAATCTTTCATGAGTTCACGGGTGTAAACAACGTGAGTCATTGTCATCACCTAGATGTGTGTGTGTGTGTTGTGTGTGTGTGTGTGTGTGTGTGTGTGTGTGTGTGTGTGTTGTGTGTGTGTGTGTGTGTGTGTGTGTGTGTGTGTGTGTGTGTGTGTGTGTGTGTGTGTGTGTGTGTGGTGTGTGTGTGTGTGTGTGTGTGTGTGTGTGTGTGTGTGTGTGTGTGTGTGTGTGTGTGTGTGTGAGTGTTGTGTGTGTGTGTGTGTGTGTGTGTGTGTGTGTGTTGTGTGTGTGTTGTGTGTGTGGTGTTTGTGTGTGTGTGTGTGTGTGTGTGTGTGGTGTGTGTGTGTGTGTTTGTGTGAGAGAGTGCTTGTGTGTGTGTGTGTGTGTGTGTGTGTGTGTGTGTGTGTGTGTGTGTGTGTGTGTGTGTGTGTGTGTGATTATATCATTACTGTAAGCATACACGATTTGTGAATTACGAGCTACTTGAAAAGGTCTGCTGAAGACATGTTTAAAAACTAAGGTAAATTGAGACGGAATTATCCACCATGTACTCATACGCAAGTATCTACCTCATGCTCAGATGAAATTATGCGCTACACTCTAAGACACAAATGTTCAAAACTTACTCAGATTTCAAACATACGCTTCATCTTCAGAAGCAAACATATACCACATACTCAGATGCAACCATCTTCTACATATTCAGATGCACATGTCCACCACATATTATGATCCAAATATCCATCACAAGCTCTTCCACTTCCCCCTGCCACACTGATGGTGTGTGTGTGTGTGTGTGTGTGTGTGTGTGTGTGTGTGTGTGTGTGTGTGTGTGTGTGTGTGTGTGTGTGCACGCGCGCCAAGAGAGAGAGAGAGAGAGAGAGAGAGAGAGAGAGAGAGAGAGACAGTGTGTGTGTGTGTGTGTGTGTGTGTGTGTGTGTGTGTGTGTGTGTGTGTGTGTGTGTGTGTGCGTGTCTGCGTCTTTGAAAGGATAGGAAGAATGGTAAGTGTGATCTGATTTGTTCACCTTTTTTTTTTTTTGTCTTTTGTAATTTCTTTGGATGCAAACACTTCGGCCTCACCTGGAGAAAAAGCGTTCAAAGAAGTCTTCATTATTATTATTATTGTAGTCATCATCATGTGTCATCAGCAAGATCGTATGGAACTGACACGGACTGGCATAGCATTTCCATGGAACATATTCTTGTTTAAGATCACACACACACACACACACACACACACACACACACACACACACACACACACACATACACACACACACACACACACACACACACACACACACACACACACACACACACACACACACACACACACACACACACACACACAACACACACACCACACACACACACACACACACGCACGCACGCACGCACGCACGCACACACACACACACACTCACAAACATACACACTCAGACACACACACACACACACACACAACACACACACACACACACACACACACAACACTCACAAACACACACACACTCAGACACACTCAGACACACACACACACACACACACACACACACACACACACCACACACACGCACACACACACGCACGCACGCACGCACGCACGCACGCACGCACGCACACACACAGATTCCCTAGGTGTTCTGCGTTCCTTTTATTTAAGTATGTGCTAAGCGATATGTAGCCTCACCGGCGTTGGCTTTGAAACATGTCTCTGCTTCCTTACAGAATCAAAACTGACCATACGCAATACTCCTGGCATCATTTAAGGTTTCTTTTCAGTACTTTCAGTCCTATATACCTCACTTTTACACATGTTTTTCCCCACGGGCAAACGCTTTTATTTACTTGTAAAGAAATTTACAAATGGAAAACGTGAAGAGAGAGGAGTAGATCTTATCTTACACACACAAATTACAAAGCTGCAATAAGTTTACGAAGCGAACAGCAAATCCTATTTAACATGTACATATTACAAAATAAGCACAACATTGTGTCTGCACTGTCAGTGTCACACGTTAACCTTACTATTTTTGAGCGTTGTCCTTTTTTTCTGAATCAAGAATCAGATAAGGAAAGAGAGAGAGAGAGAGAGAGAGAGAGAGAGAGAGAGAGAGAGAAGAGAAGAGACAGAGAGAGAGAGACAGAGACAGAGACAGACAGACTGACAGACAGACAGACAGACAGACAGACGGAGAAAACAACCCTAGATTCCTATCATTTTCTATACAGAAGCATATGAATCGACATCAACAGTACAGGGGCCGGAATAGCTCAGTTGGTAGAGCGCCGGACTCGTGATCCTGAGGTTACGGGTTCGAATTTCGGTACTGGGGGATTTTTCCCTCGGAGTTAACATTGATTCTGACTCCATTCCCCATACAGTCCTTCGAATGAGACTATAAACCGAGGTTCCGTGTGTGAATGCACGCATAACATCTTGCACACACGTAAAATCCCATCACCAACTTTCGGAAGAGAAGGCCAGTTTGGCCGTTGGTATGGATGACACGTTACACATAGCATGCACCCTGCGTGAGAAATTGAAAGAATGGAGGAAGCAAGGATATTGAGTGAACGATATTGGACGATATTGACTGTTTGACACGGGAAACGACTGAATGAAGCGCCAGCTGGCAGCTCTTCAGTCGGCACTACCCAGGTAGGCAGCCCGTTGTGTAAACGAGTTTGGGTTGTAAAGCGCTTAGAGCTTGGTCTCTAGCCGAGAATAGGCGCTATATAAGTATTCATTATTATTATTATTTAAATAGATTACTTATCCAGAAACGACGGTTCAGTTTTAGTTGCCACGCTCTTGCTCGAAATTCTGTATACTGATCGCTCTGTACGTTTACCCAACAAGAGAAAATGCTAAGCTTTGTTCAGGACTGCACGTATACATACACGTGCGCGCGCGAGCACGCGCACACAAATCTTAGTTCTCAATAACCAAAATTCATAATGTTGCCATTTGTTTGCGAAATCAACATGATTTATATTCATTGTTGCAATACGTTTTTCTACTTGATATTTGGTTTTTGAATATTTCCTGAAGACAAGAAACAGAGGAGGCACCTTTCCAGCTCTGAGTTTGTATACAAAGAACTTTGCAGAGATAATAATGTAAATCGAATATGCTGTCAGTTTTTAACCGAGAGTCAGTGCCAAACAGAACAAGTTCCTTTGATAATACAATTCAAGGCACACTAGAACAATTGTCTTTTAAGAAATTCTGAAGGTCAGTCAAAAAAACGTTGTGTCACGTGGCATGTTGAAAAATAAATGATCT
>CM065724.1:60684165-60714165 GCA_033310375.1 Conus canariensis
CAATGAACAAACTTTTACGAAAATGCCAGATGACAAATATGGGAGACTATGAATTTTTGTTAGGAAAACGACAGGTATCAAATAAAGGAGGCTTTAAATCGACTTTCAGGAAAATGACAGGTGTCAAATATAGATTTTTAATTCACTTTTAGGAAAATGACAGGCGTCAAATATAGGAGTCTATAAACAAGTTGATTTTTTTTAAAAAAGAAATGACGGGTGAAAATGTAGGAGACCTGTGAAAAACCTTTTCGGAAAATAACAGATGACAAATATAGGAGCCTTCATACAAACGCGTAGGGGGCAATAAGACCGTATGCGAAAGCTTGGCTGTGTCTGGAGTGGCACTGTCTTCATCTGTCGTGGGCAGGGTGGTTGGTCTGTGGTGTGCTCGCAGCTGGAGGGTGGTGTTTTTCGCCGGTGGGCTCTGCAGTCATGAAATACGGCTGGTACACCCATGGGATGCTACTTAAGGCTGTTATGAGCTGCATCTGTAGTCTGATTTACCTCTGTTCAGGAGCAGTTATGTCCTTGATGTCTTAATGGAGTGTCCTGCGCGTGCCTGTACCCATCGTCAACACGCGCAGGCCTCCAAGGGTGGTACAGGACTGCTCTAAAGGCAGTGAAGACAGTGCTTCTCTGGTCCTCCCAGCACCTTCGGGTTTCTTTTTCTTCAGGCAACAACACAACAGTCAATGAATAACCTTTTAGGAAAATGGCAGATGGCAAGTATTGCATTCCGTAAATAAATTGTTAAGAAAATAAAGATGACTAATACAGGAGTCCGGAAACACGCTTTTACTGTGTTTTAAGATGACAGCGTAAGGGCGAAAATTTGCTCTCCGAAATATTGCAATACGTTTAAATCGAACAGTCATGCCGACGGCTGTTGAGGTGGTGTCAAAACCAGCTGAAGGCGCGCCTCTTTGAAAACACTCACTGAGCTGTAAAACAGGACACTGAGCTGTGTGTGTGTGTGTGTGTGTGTGTGTGTGTGTGTGTGTGTGTGTGTGTGTGTGTGTGTGTGTTTTCCATAGTTTTAAATTTCCCTTTGGTGTTAAACGATGACAGTATACCAAGAAGCATGTTAATGAAAAGATGTCACACACACACACACACACACACACACACACACACACACACACACACACACACACACACACACACACACCCTATGCTGGAACAAGAACTATGAAATAAATGTTTAAAGGTGAGGGGGTAGAAGCGTAACGAACACAATGGTAGAACTCAAACAGATCAAAATCGTTGGGTTCCGGTGTTACGTCACAAACATGGATTCAAGGATCATCTCTGATTGACATGCACTTTTTGGAACCAGACATGTCAACGTATTATCTGACATGCTTGTTCCCTCGTGAAAATCGTTGTTTTCAGACAGAAGCGTATGGTTATATGGAGCCAGATCAGTCCGATAGGTTGATTTTCCCTGACGGCCACTCAAAACTCGTTGTCCCTAAACCGAAGTGTGTATGGCGTCAGATCGATTCGTTGGCTTGTTCTTCCCTGGCAGCCACTTGAAAATCGTTGGTTCCAGACAGAAGTCTTGTGGTCGCGTCAGTCCGGAAAATAGTCGGTCCTCTGCAGAAGAAGTGCAGCCGGAGACGAGTTTCACAGATGCCGGAACACGCGGAGGTGTTAGCTTATATGCCAGAGGCGAGGGATGTACTAGAAGGCGAGGAAAATAAAGAAAAGGATGCAGGATAGATTTGAAGAACTAACGTGACTACTTCTTCAAGCTCTTCTTCTTGTTGAACGGCCAGTGTTTTCATCGTTTTTTGCACAAATCAGAGAACAGTATTCATTTTCATACACCAATCACAGGACGGTACGACTGTCGTTTTTTTTTTCTTTTTTCTTTTTTACGTATGCAAGAGAGTATGAGGCAGTTTTGAAAACTCTCGCCTTTTTCTAGCCCGCTCCTCAAGCAAGCAAGAATACTCGCCGCTTCGCGCTTCCATTAATTAAACGTGCCTCGGATTCCAATGTCTTGAGCGAGAGTCTCTTTCACGGAATTACCACACCCGGTTTCAATCAAGCAAACTAAAATTCAAATGAATTTACATTTCTGAAACATTTGATCGGAAATATTGCAACAGTGCTGTGAAAGTAATATGGTACTACGGAGCTAGTAGTGGGGGCTAAGGGGGGGGGGGGGGGGGGGGGCTAAGGGGGCTAGGGGGGCGGGGGGGGGATAACTGTCGAGAAACAAGTCCTCCGTCATTTTGATAATGGCTAAGCATTGGCAAAGATTAGAAAATAGGGGAGGATGTATTGGAGGAAGGGGTGGGGAGGGAAGAAGGTGTTTATATCAAACCTTTGTCTGAAAGCATTTGGGATCCATTGAATGACGTCACGTGGACATAGCTTCTTTCCATCAAACCTGAAAAACCACATCCAGTTGTTTTCACATTTAACAGAAAGGAGACGCTAAGAACATCTGAAGAGAAGACAGCATATTCTTGAGAACATACTTTTGTCCAAACCTTTTCGTGAAACGCGTGTCGCTTTCTGTTCTGTCCGGAAGAATTCAAGGGTCGTGGGACTCCGCAGTAATGAACTGGGCACCAGCTGGATCCATTTCTCACAGTTGTTAGCGAGTGCGTGGGGGAGGGAGGGGGTGGGGGGGGGGGTGTCGGGGAAGGGGCGATCCTAACAACGAATACAAACTGTAGGTCTTTTAGTTCACACTTAATCGCCCTCACAAAACGCCTGATATTCCAGCCAGAGAGGGAAAGGTGGGAAAAAAAATAGGGAGATAGGGAGCTCATCAAAAATGAAACCGGAGTTGGCCCATATCTGGCTCTATGTGATCTCCCTGCGCGCGAAGATGAATGAACGCCATTGCTGACAACAGGGAGGTAATTTCACGCCAGGTGGCGCTACTGAGAGACATCTTCCGCTCCATTGCCATAGCAACACGTTGACGCCGCCACCCGCAGGGGGAGGGAAATGCTGGGGGGAGAGCAGGACGAAAACAAATAAACCGTAATTATTATTCCGTGCCAGCAAATGCGAATCAGCGAGGCAGTTCATGCAAATCAGCTCCCCCTCCTCCCCCCCCCCTCCCTTCCCCGCTCTCCCCCACCTCTCGTCCCCTCTTCTGTCCCTACCCAGTCGGAGAACATAACCCGATGCGAAACTGAAAACGCCACTTTCCCCGAGTTCTTAGCGATGTGACGTGATGCATTGATATTATGCAACGTAGACGGTGACAGGTTTTATCTTTCAGAGACACGGGATAGATGGTCGCCGTCGTTTCAAGAGTCGATAACAAGATCGACGTTAAAAAAATTTGTCGCGTGTATCTTTTGCTCTGTCTCTGTCTCTGACAGGAGGCCTGACAATTTGTGTACCTCACTGTCTCTGTCTGTCTGTCTGTCTCCATCTCTGTCTCTCTGTCTGTCTGCCTGCCTGCCTGATGCCTATCTGTCTGTCTGTATATATATGTGTCTGTGTCAGTCAGTCTGTCTGTCTGTCAGTCTGTCTGTCTGTCTGTCTGCCTTCTCTCTCTCTCTCTCTCTCTCTCTCTCTGTCTCTGTCTGTCTGTCTGTCTGTCTGTCTGTCTGTCTGTCTCTCTCTCTCTCTCCTCTCTCTCTCTCTCTCTCTCTCTCTCTAAATCATACTTATTTCACCGTGACAAAACGTCAAAGCGTAAACACGAAAAATCCAAGACGGGAATTTCGCGACAAAGATTTCGAATAAACTGATTCCCACAACCTCCTTGACATCACTATTGATAATACATTATGTCGGTATAGCTTCTACACTAGATACCTTTCGAAAAAAAAAAAACTGATCAGAATTATAACATGTACTTGATCAATATACTCGAATATTACTCGTCCAGGTGTACATACAATCGGATATCAAATACGCCTCCACTTATTTGAAATCGACCAGTCAAAGCTGCCGAACCACTCGAAGGCTTGTAGAGATATTTTTTTCAAAGGTTATACTTTTAAAATCATCTTCTCAACAAGTAAATGACCGTACGGAAGTTTATATTCTTCCATTGATTCTAAACTATCGCTTTTATGTCGGAAAGCGTGAAGATCCTGGCAATCTCTTGACGAAATGCTCGGCGTATATTTTTGTGGTTAGAGTTCAATGTTCATTCCCCATTCCAACTTCCGACGGCAAACTCTGGAATAAGACACCCTACCGTTATCTTTATTTTATTTTATTTTTGGGCTGATCATGTTTTTAAATTAAAATATAGAAGAATATGATGTAACAGCCGTGAATTGCCGTGTATTGCGCGCGCGCGCGCCTGTGCGTGTGTGTGTGTGTGTGTGTGTGTGTGTGTGTGTGTGTGTGTGTGTGTGTGTGTGTGTGTGTGTGTGTGTGTTGTGCTATTCTGACCATGATGTCAGATTATGATTGGTGCTCTGTCTGTCCGTTGGTCTGTCTGTCTGTACTTACGTCTGTTTTGTGTATTAGCATCGAGAACTGCGTGTGATATTTGTGGGTGCTGATGTATACAGTTTTTCTTGATTCATTGTTTATTCGTTTCTCTTTGCAGGGACTGTATTCTTTTTCTTGTCATTTTTGGGGTAGGTTGGAGCTGGAATTGAGGTGGGGGTGGGTTGTTATTTGTTTAATTATTTATTGACATTACGTATTGATTTTGAAGGACATGATGTAAACAAAGATCTGTGTGGTTCTTCATTTGACCTTCAACAAAACCGTTTGTTTTCGTATTCTCTCTCTCTCTCTCTCTCTCTCTCTCTCTCTCTCTCTCTCTCTCTCTCTCTCTCTCGCTGTGTGTCTGTCTTTCTGTCTGTCTGTCTCTGTCTGCCTGTCTGTCTCTGTCTGTCTGTCTTTCTCTCTCTGTCTCTGTTTGTCTGTCTGTCTGTCTCTCACTCTCTGTCTCTCTCTGTCTCTGTCTCTGTCTCTCTCTCTCTCTCTCTCTTTCTCTCTCTCTTTTGTGAGTGTGTGTGTGTGTGTGTGTGTGTGTGTGTGTGTGTGTGTGTGTGTGTGTGTGTGTGCGCGCGCGCTTGTACGTTTTTCTTCAGTTTTACATTCATTTTGTTTAAAAAAAAAAAAAAAAGAAAGAAAGAGAGAAAGAAAAAGGTAGGGCCAAGGATAGAAAAGGAACAGTCAAAAGCCAGGAAAGGGAAGGGTGAGGAAGGATGCGGGGGTGAGGAGGGTCGTTAGGGAGGAAGGTGGCCAATCGGCTTAACTGTATATACGTGCGCGTTTTAAGATTTAGTGGTGAGTAAGAGTGAAGATTAAGGAGTGGCTACATGTGGTGTGTGTGTGTGTGTGTGTGTGTGTGTGTGTGTGTGTATGTGGTGTGTGTGTGTGTGTGTGTGTGTGTGTGTGTGTGCGTGTGTAAAAAGAGGGAGGGAAGGAGGGAGGTATGAGGGAGGTAGGAGTGAGAGAGGGAGAGAGAGAGAGAGAGACGCAGAGAGAGAGAGACAGAGAGAGAGAGAGGACAGAGAGATATACAGAGAGAGAGAGACAGAAAGAGAGAGACAAACAGAGAGACAGAGAGAGAGAGAGAGAGAGAGAGAGAGAGAGAGAAACAGAGAGACAGAGAGAGACAGACAGAGAGACAGAGTGACAGAAACAGACATACAGACAGAGACAGAGACGGAGAGAGAAAGAGAGGGATGACTCTTGGCCCTGAGGTCCTATCCCTAGTCTACAGGTAGGCAGAGGGGCAAATAAAATCAACATGATTTGTAAAAAAACAACAACAAACAAACAAACAAACAAAAAAACTTACATTGACAGCTGTTCGAGAGCTTTTTGACAGCAATCCAGGCAATAAACTGACTGCACAAGACCCATCCCTTCCCCTTAGCCTAATCCTGCTGTGACCCTAATCTCTCCACCGACCGCCCCCACGTCTTTCTTTTTCAACTGATACGGAACTCAATGGTTCCCATTGCTGTCAGTGGAGGATTTCATATGAAGACTTTGGATGCCGCTCTTTTGAACTCACCTTTTCAACTCTGCTTTACTACCTCCTCCCTTCTTCCCCCCCCCATCCCCCTCCACCTTCTGAAATCCCTGGTCAGTTTATTTTCATAGTGACTAAAGACTTATTCGCCTTGACTTTTTTCTTTCTTCCTTTCTTCCTTCCTTCATTCCTTCCTTCCTTCCTTGTTTCCTTTTTTCTTTCTTCCTTTCTTCCTTTCTTTCTTCCTTCCTTCCTTTCTTTCTTTCTTTCTTTCTCCTTCTTTTATTTCTTCCTTTCATTCATTGTTTTTTTCTTTTCTTTTTTCTTTCTTTCTTGATGGCTTGTTTGCTCTCATTCTTTCTTTTTTTTCCCTTTTCTCTTTCTTTCCTTTTTCCTTCTTATTTATTTCCATTCTTTGTTTTTGTTTGTTTGTTTGTTTGTTCTTGAACTATCCTAAGAAGACCACAGGATAGTTACTGGCTCTTTACTTTAGCGTTTGATACGTTCATTTGGTATCACCTTACTTCAAAATTTATTTCATGCTCGGAATTGTTAAGTGCAGGGCAAATATACGCGTCCAAAGTTTCAAATTAGCCCCCCCCCCTCTCCCCCCCAGTGCTGTGTATTCTTGAAATACTCAAAGCAGCGCGTAGCGACAGTCATAGGGTCAGCCCTAACCAAAAGATATTCGTCTCACAGTCCAAACCCTTGAACCATAACTGTATCTGACAATGAGGAACATCCAAAACTTCGTTCTTTCTATGTGCCAGCTCAACTCCATGACCCTTCTTTTTTTTTCTATTGTCTGCTAGACTTTTCACTCCCAAATGCGTGCGCCCAATCAACAGCGTAGGAGCACAAGGAGTCCACAAGTCATGCATATGACTCGTGGTATTGATTAATCTGTTGACCCTGATCTCCTGAACAAATTTGTCTTGTTCACATTGAATTTTTTCCCCAGAAAAGCAGGGCGACTTCCGTGTATACAAATGGCAGCTGTTACTGCATGACCTCTACTGTACCCCTCCCCCCCACCCCGCCCCCCAACTCTGACCTGGCTTTGTTTACGGTGTTATTGTACGCTCTACGCCCCAGATACAGTGTTTTCATCCTAAACAAACAAAGAAACAAACAAAAACAGAACAATCTAATATAACCTTGTTTGTATGTGGCGTTTTGAACAGATGACACTGATTTCAAGATAAAGCAGAAGCGAGACAGCATTTAGTAAGTTTAGTAGATGTCATCTCCGTTGACAGGATTGCTATGGTCCTGTAAACAGAAAGGGCATCTACTTTTTTCTTTTTGGCCTGAAAACTAGCCACCTGCTGTACAACACCTCGAGAGAACGTACTCCTTCTTCAGGGTTGGCGGGGCTGCACCATACTCTGACGTCAGTCACTCACTGACCTGCTTATATTCATGACTTCACACACTGGTCAATAGTGTCCGGGTGAATCTCGTTTCTATATGACTAAAATTCGTCCTAGTTTAATTGAATACGTAAATTTCAAAGACAAGACTTGCGTTCGTGGGAAAGCAGGCACAAGAGGTAGTCCTTCTCCAGTGACTGCTCCATTAGTCTGACTGTTCCTCTAAAGTGGAGGTCAAGAAGACCAACAAGCGACGGTTGTTTCGCTCTGTGAAGAGATCATCAGGTTAGGGACTGGATCCTGGTTACCAGCTGATGAGAAAACACTTTCATGTGATTGGAAACTCTCAAAAAAAATAACGTCGATCCTCCTGCATGTATGACAAGCTTGTCTCAAGAAAGGTGGCGAAGAGAGCGACACAATAAGAATCCCTAAATGAAATGGCAGACCAGAATTTGTGAAAAAGTGGGGGGGGGGGGGGGGGGGAGTGAAGTATAAAAGACACGGCCCGGATAAAAATCCACAGGGATAAAAAATATATATATATATATATATATGTGTGTGTGTGTGTGTGTGTGTGTGTGTGTGTGTGTGTGTGTGTGTGTGTGTGTGTGTGTGTGAGCGCGCATTCATTTTTTAGGAAAAGATACGCTACTCGCATTCATTCCATTTTTTTTTATAAATGAAATAACAAGCAAATGAGCAAAACCCCTAACTCCGACGAATGATTCATTGCTGGCTGTCTCTTGCATAACAGTTCATCCCTGCACTGCCGCCGACGCTGAACACGAGTTCTCACTTCAGTCCTGTGATTGCTGGTTTCAGCCCACCCGACCACGCTGACAAGCACAGACCCAAAAAAATATAAACAAACAAACAAACAAACAAACGGCTTTTTCTGCGTGACCTTGCCTTCAGGTTCAAAGTCACAGTGGATGTATTTTTTTTGTCCACCCACCTGGACGGCGCTTCTCTCACAAATTTCATACCGATTTTCTTTTACACATGATTTATTCTGGATCCCGAACTTAGGAATTTATTGGAAAACATTAATCTCGTTTGATCTTAGCTTTGATTCAAGGTCACTACATCAAGGAAACAGTTTACTCGTGGCGTTTAAATTCCTTTTTAGTGGACTGCTTGTTAGCCTCATTTGAACATATATAATGGAGACTGCACTTTATGTCGAGGGAGTTTTGTTGATGTTAGCATACTTGAACACACACACACACACACACACACACACACACACACACACGCACGCACGCACGCACGCACGCACGCACGCACGCACGCACACACACACACACACACACACACACACACACGCACACACACATACACGCATACACGCACGCACGCACACACACATACACACACACACACACACACACACACACACACACACACACAGAGAGAGAGAGAGAGAGAGAGAGAGAGAGAGAGAGAGAGAGAGAGAGAGAGAGAGAGAGAGAGGAAAAAAAAGTAAATAACCAGCATAAAGCCTCAGAACAGCTATAATTATAAAAGCTCAATGTGTCATTAACAACAAAGGGAATCGTGCGGTTTCCTCTGCGAAAAAAAAAAGGGTGGTGGTGGCCTGTCTTGTCTGGAAGATGGACAGTGTACACGGTGGCCGTCTCACATTGTCCATCATGGCAAGTGTGACCCGGTATCATCAATGATGTACATCGTTGTCCGTCTAGTTGTGGTCATCAGCTCGGACGTAACGACAGCCTGGACCATGTTTTTGTTGACCGTGGGTGTAACATCACCATCCTATCCGACAGGTCAACAACAGCACGTTGGTCGGCTCAAATTCTCAGCCAGTGCAAGCCCGCCTTAGTATCATCAAACAACTATAATGCTATGCTTCTGGCAGGGAATTGCCATCTTTGACAGGTAACAGACTGTCCCAAGATGTTGACCGCTGGTACAATAAAATCGGAAATGAAATGAGGCAGGGAACAGTAAACGATAAACAGTAAACAAGTTGGGTATTTTTTGCTCCCATATCTGCCTTCAAAAGGAATTGCGATGGTTCCCTTATGCAGCTAGTGAAGAGTTTCATCTTCAAATCCCCCCCCCCCCCTCCTTAAGTCCAAATCTTTGCCAAGTCATTACTATGAAGATAGTTCAGTTGTTGGCCTGCGCTTGTTTTTTCCTCCACTATTAGATTGTTCGTCTATGCATTTGTCTGACTTTATTCAAGTTTAAAAGGCTGTTCCAGTCTTGAATAAAAGTTACTCTGTGTTAGGTTTTCTTATGGGAGCAAAAAATACCCAACTTGTTTACTGTTTATCGCTGGTACAATGTTAGTAAGTTCAATACGTCGTCTATCAAGTTTCCAAACCAAAACGTGTCTTTTGTTTCTTTGTTTGTTTGCTTGCTTGTTTTTCTTTGATGCCAGAGAACGTCAGAAGGCCGGCGAGACTGTATGTAAACTTATCAGGTGATTAACAAGTATAGCGTTCGGTATGGTAATCAATGACCTTGCCTGCCGAACTGGGTGGCTGCAACTCAGTCTCCATCTCGGGAAAGATTTAAACAAAAAAAAAAAACATGTTCGTGTATTGGGGGAGGAAGGCTGAAGAGGAAGAGTGGAAATGGGGAGCGGGGAAGGTGGTGATGGTGGATGTGGTGGTGGCGGCGGCGGTGGTGGTGGTGGTGGTGGTGGAGGGTGATGATTGTGTTCTTTTAAATTTTTGTTGTATATTGTGGCTGGCGATGGGTGTTGGAAGTGTGAAAGAAGCGGCGGCTGCCTTTCCTATTTCAAATAACATGTTGTGTCTGTGGAGTGGGGGGGGGGGGGGGGGGGGGGGGGGGGGGGAGGGCATAAGAGATGGCGGACGAAGGGAGGGGAAGTCATTCTTCGTGGCTTTGGTTTTAGGTTAGTTTGCCTGTTGTGTGTTCTTGTTCCCTCCAGAGAGATCAGGTGTTCACCCGCGTTCGTTGCTCATTGGTTGGTTTGTCAGGAGACTACACAAAGCAACACAACCGACAAAGACTAAATTTAGATGGAAAGATTGAATGTACCCCTAGGACAAACCCCATCGATTTTGGTGCAGGTCTCTGATGCCGATCTGAACCAGGGCACAGGATCTGTTCAAGTGTTCATCATGATCACCCGGCCGACCGCAAAGAGCCTTTGCAGGGCTGTCCCACTCGCGCAAAGGGAAGAAAAAAAAACACATCACGTCACAAAACGAATCAGACCATCAACAGAAGAAGAAAGCTTATCCTGAAAAATAAAACAAACAACAACATGCAGTTAATGACACGGTAACTAAACTATTGACATCTTCAGGCTGATAACGAAAGGCTGTGCTAAGAGTGCCAGAAATTTCGCTGAATTTTATACTTCCATATGAAAAAAAAAAATAGAGTAAAAACAAATCCCAGGGCCTGATCCATACCGTGGGAAAACGTGTCGTCAGTCTTCTCTGCTCCCCCCCCCCCACTGAGCTCCCCCACCCCCCACCCCACCCCACCCCACCCCCACTCCCCCCATTCACGTTTCACGTATTGATTTGTAACTTTCAACTAACTCCGTGGTTTTGTCTCTTGATGGCTCAGTAGATGTGGTGTTTGTAGCGTGTGTGGTCTGATTTGGTCTCAACATGCTTGACAACTTCCTGATGAAACCGAAATGGAAAGAAATATAGCCAGTGGTCTTTTCAAAGCATTCTTGATGATCATCGATCGTCACCGGGGGCCTCGCTAGTGTTTCCAACAGGATTTGTTGTTGTTGTTGTTGTTTCCTCTTCAGGCGATCGTGAATGATGATAATACAATGACAGAAGGTCCAGATCGTGATCCACCTTTTTATGGGGAACAGGAAACTGCACATAGACAAATGTTCTTTGATTGTGTTATGTGTGTGTGTGTGTGTGTGTGTGTGTGTGTGTGTGTGTGTGTGTGTGTGTGTGTGTGTGGTGGTGGAGAGAGAGAGAGAGAGAGAGATTTACTCATAATCAGGTCATATCCTCTCAGTCAAGGGAAGAAAGGACTGAAAAACTAGCAAAACAAGCTCGATGGACCACAGCATCTGTTTAGAGAGAGAGAGAGAGAGAGAGAGAGAGAGAGAGAGAGAGAGAGAGAGAGAGAGACTCATTGTTAGGTCATAGTTTCTCAATGAAGGGGCGAGCACGCTTAACGACTAGCAGATCAAGACCGAGGGACTACAAAATCTGATACTAAGAAAGAAAGCGAAGAGAGAGAGGGGAGAGAGAGAGAGAGAGAGAGAGAGAGAGAGAGAGAGAGAGAGAGAGAGGTGGGTGGGGGGAGGAGAGACAGAGATAGAGAGTGTGTCAGATATAAATGCATAGATGGAAAGAGAGGGAGACGAAGAGAGAGAGAAAAAGAGAAGAAAAAGAAGAGAAAAAAAGAAGAAGGAGGGGGTGGAAGAGGAGGAAAAGAAGAAGAAAAGAAGAAGAAGAAGAAGAAGTAGAAGAAGAAGAAGAAGAAGAAGAAGAAGAAGAAGAAAGAAGAGAGAGAGAGAGAGAGAGAGAGAGAGAGAGAGAGAGAGGAGAGAGAGAGAGAGAACGAACGAACGAACGAACGAACGATTTAATGAGTTAAGCTTCCGAAGCCCATTCTCATGCAGGGGTTGCGGTGGGGGAGGGGCTGTTCGAAAATGAAGATTAACAAATGCACACAAACCATAATGTCAGAAAAACAACATCGCGATGAGGAAACCAAATCATGGAAATAATTAACAAACATCCAACACAGATGTGATTGTCATTGAGACTTTCAAAAAGTTTATCCACTGCCAACAAGATTTCCGTCCTCCACATCTGAATTGCCGCTTGAAGTCAGTTGCACATTCTCTCTGTCAACAGAATGAACGCTGTCCATGTTTCTTAACATTCCTTGTAAGTACGACATAATGTCACTGAGAGTCACGTTCTCTGGAGGGTCGTTCTGTTGGTCATTCACTGGAGGCCTGTCCTGATCATAAACCACATCACAGCATTCGTCAACACAGTCTTGATCACCGCTTGGCTTCAGTGAACCAAAATCCAAGACCGACACTTCATCGTGTGAAACTGTTACAGATTCTCTGTCGCACGGTTCCAAATCAATCTCTGTTTGCTTGTCACTGTGTTGTGTTTCTTCTGCAGGCTGGGTTACAGAGAGAGGGAGATGGTTGTCACTCTCGAAAATCTCATCACATGGAACACAACTTTCGCTGGTTCTGTCAACGTTGTAAAATATACTAGGAGGTGTCGGTAAAAATAAACCGGACGGAGAACATAAACTTTCACTTGCCTTTTTCTTTTGATTGCTTCTGTAGGTCTCTGCTCTGTGCCTATCCCTGTTCAGCTGTGACGGGCACTTGCGACGATACGCCATGCTGTGGCCTTGAGTTTGCGTGGCAGGGGGCTGTTCGGTACTCGAAGTGAACCGCAGAACGACGACAGTTTGTTTACTTACCTCTACCCTCTATTTTGAATGACGACAATGCCATTTCTTCCAGTGCAGCATTGAGTGTGGCTTCTACAGTGGATGGAAGACCTTGAACAGGCATGCTGGACGAAATACAGTTGATACAAGTAGAAATTTACCGGAGCAGCTGAAATACGTCTTGCCGGTTGCCGAACAAGGGAGGCCAATCCGAGCACAGAGAGAGAGAGAGAGAGAGAGAGAGAGAGAGAGAGAGAGACAGACAGACAGACAGACAGACAGACAGACAGACAGACAGAGATGGCGGGGGGGGGGGGGGGGGGGGGCGAAGGGAGAGGGAAGGGAGAGCCGGAGAAGGTGGCATCAGACGACAGCGTTACAATGATTCCAAATTGTTTATAAAACAATCTCCACGTTAAACAAGATTGACATAATCTCCAATTTGGGGAAAACAAAGGGAAAAGGCCAGCCACTCCTTCCTGCTTCGTGTACAAGCCATCTTCGCCACACCCTCGTATCCTGCCCGCCCTCCTACTGCCACAGACCTCAGCCCCATCTCATGCTTAATAATATTATTGATGGCTGGTTTCCTTTGTCGTTTCTTATTGGATCAAGGTTAAACGTGATGATTGTGAAAATACGATCACGACGAATTGTGAACAAGCATGTCAAAATGCGATTACGTTACAAAGAAGTGTGTGTACATGCGTGAGAAAATCTACGTTTTTGAAATATTAAGGTGAAAATGAAGGGAAGTGAGTTTGATCGAATAGTTCGCAACCGCTTGGCTGATTGATAGTCAATCCTGTACGTCATTCTGCGCTCGCGCGCGCGCAGCGCAGCGCGCGCGCACCACACCACACACACACACACACACACACACACACACACACACACACACACACACACAAACACACACGCGCGTGCACAAGCACACGCTCACACACACACACACACACACACACAAAACACACACACACACACACAATAACGCGCGCGTGCACGCACGCACGCATACGTACAAACTGAAATAGATAAAGATAGAGAGACAGACAGACAGACAGATAGTTAAATAGATAGATAGATGAGTAGGTAGAGAGAGAGATAAAATAGAGAGTAGGAGAGAGAGAGAGAGAGAGAAGATTGATAGATGGATAGACAGACGGACAGACAAACAGATAGACAAATAGATAGTATTCTTATGGGGTACCACGAGGAAGCGCAACTTTGGTAGGAGTCTTGTGGGGGTCATCGACCAACTTCATGAGAGAGATAACCATTGCAGTCCTATTTACAACAGCAGCTTAGGCGAATGGATCCGCTCACACTGTTGGCGTCAGACAGGGCTATACACTTCCTGTTCCTGCCAGCGTCTTCAACATCTTTCTGGAAAGACTAATGACTGATGCAGGAGGAGACCATTTCGGAACAGTGAATACCGAAGGCAGGACCGTCACCAATTCACACTTTGCCAATGACATCAATAGCTTCACTGGTACCAGTTAAGAAGAACTTGTCCAACTAGCAATACGCCTTGACACAATATCCGCAGCGTATGGTGTAGAAATTGGGTGCAGAAAAGACATAACTGATTACAAACACCACCAAAGGCGTCCAAAGAGACATCGAAGCAAAGTGGTTGAGAAACTTGAGACAGCGAGCAGCTTCAAGTCCTGTGGAACAGTTGTGACGGGTAAAGGATCCAGAACCAGAAATCCTCTCCAGATTGGCAAGCGTCAACAACACCCTCAGAAATGAAGACCAACTGGAACAACAACAACGACATAGCTAGCAGTTCCATGGTGAGAACGATGCGCACGTGCTAGTGATGTCAACCTTCCTCTCTGCTTGTGAAATATGGACCATGTGTCATGAAGAGAGAGAGAGAGAGAGAGAGAGAGAGAGAGAGGAGAGAGAGAGAGAGAGAGAGAGAGAGAGAGAGAGAGAGATTTACTCATGGATCACAGGTCTGCAAAGCAGAATCCAGGAATTTAAAATGAGTTGCTTGAGCAAAATCCGACACATCTACAAAGACCACGTCAGCAATGGAGAAGTGCGCAAAAGGCCGAGGCAGCCTTTGGCTCCTGGGAAGGCCTGCTACACCAGGAAACAGGAGGAGGGGGCAGACAGAGAAAGAGGTGGGAGTACAACACCTATGAATGGACAAGCCTGACGCTTGGCGATTCTCTGAGAGCGGCGGAGGACAGAGAAGAACGAAGGAGGATTGTCGCTTCTTCAAGTGGTGACCCAGTGAGCCTAAGGTTGAGCGACTGATGATGATAATACACTAATATACTGACCTCTTTCTTCTTTTTTTTTTTCCATTTTCAGATTTTTCGTTCTTCTCTCTTTTTATACAATGACATATTGATATCTTCGTTTCTTCTTTTTTTTTCCTCCATTTTCAGCTCAATACTCGGATATGGGCACAGTCGCGTATTTTTCTTTTCTTCTCTCTCTCTCTCTCTCTCTCTCTCTCTCTCTCTCTCTCTCTCTCTTTTATCTTTCTTTCTTCCTATGCTGAGACCGTTGCACATCTGCGTACGTGTACCGCATGGCATGCGTTTCACTATCTTTAGTTGTCTGTTGGCAAGGTTACGATAAAACTGAAACCACGTCATGGTTGTGTGGCTACCATTTCAAGTCAGCCACTTAAAACAACTTCTCTGCAATCGCCTTCTTCTTCTTCTTCTTCTTCTTCTTCTTTTCTCTTTTTTTTTTTCAAAGTTCGTTTCACGCTATTCAGCACGTCTTTCCCTTGCTCCTTGATGGATTCCCGGACCCTGATTGTCGTTTCGTTGTCTCTGTCTCCCGCGCGGCCATTGCTCCATTTCTCTGTCGTCCGGTCCAGACAAAAGTGATTCGGGGTGAATGCCTCGTTCTCGTTTGAAGCCGGAAGCGATTGTGTTGAAAGAATTAATCGTAGACGCTCAGAGATCAGATACTTTTTTTTTTTTTTTTGGTTTATTTCCTCGGGGTTTTGTTTATTTATTTATTTGTTTCTTTCTTTCTTACTTTCTGTCTATCTACGTATCTATGTATCTATTTATGTATCGGTGTATGTATCTATCTATCTCTCCATCTCTATCTATCTATCTGTATCCTCTCCGTCTGTCTATTTATCTCTCCATCCATTTTCTCTCTTCTCTCTCTCTCTCTCTCTCTCTCTCTCTCTCTATCATCTGTCTATCTATCTATCTGTCTGTCTGTCTGTCTGTCTATCTATCTATCTGTCTGTCTGTATGTCTATGTCTATCTATCTGTCTGTTTGTCTACCTATCTATTTATCTCTATCTATCTGTCTGTCTGTTTGTCTACCTATCTATTTATCTATCTATGTATCTTTCCATGTATCTATCTGTCTTTCTTTGTTGTTTTTTGTTTTCCTCGTGTTTATTTGGAGGCTCCCGGTGTCGTTGTTCTGGTCTCATGTTCAGTTTTCTGAAGGTGGCGTCTGTGTGCGAACTTACCTGTTGCATCACGTTGCTCGTCCGTGAGAACAACACGCATCAATAATAATGATGATGATGATGATGATGATAATGATAACGATCATCATCATCATCTATCATCATCATCAGATGATGATGATGATGATGATGATGATTATATTATCATCATCATGATGATGATCATCATCATCACCATTCTCATGATGATGATGATGATGATGATAGTAGTAATTATAGTAATGATAATAGTAATCGTAATTATGATAATAACAATAGAACGAAATAAAAAAAAGATAATAGTAGAACAAAATAACAATAACAATGTTAATGATAATAATAATAATAACAATAATAATAATGATGATGATGATGACAATGATGATGATGATAGAACAAAATAAAAAGTGATATTAGAGCGAAAAACAATAATGATAATAATAATAATAATAATAGATAATATAATAATGATAGTCATAATAATAAAAATGTTAATCATGATAATAATAAAGTAATAATAACAATAATGAGAATAATACTATAACTATGATAATAACAATAACAATAACAATGATAATAGTAATGATAATAGAACGGAATAATAATTATAATAACGAAATGAAGTTGCAGATCTGATAGTCTGATGCTAGTCTTGATGGATGAGATTCAGCAAATATCACGCCCCTGACCATCACGCAAGGTAACCACGCGGGTCAGATCTCGGGCTGTTTCTGCTAACCTGTGTGCCCATGTTCAGCAGCGTGCCTGTGTTTAAGGAACCCCTACACGTAGCCAGGCTCAAGGCTGAACAGCACATACCCGAGGCGACAACCCGCTGTCTTTACAGCAGGATAATGACCGGTGGCAATGCAATAGGGGCCTTTTGCTGTTGCCGTTGTTATCGTGTTTTTCTGGCTGTTATCATTTTACATCACCTCCCTTGCATATCCACCAAGTGGTGGCATGTTGTTTTTTTTCTCTTGGTAAGGTAAGGTAATGTTGCTTACAGCCCAGCCGACCGCAAAGGGCCATATCAAGGCTGTCACTTCGTTGAAGTCAACTTTACAAGTCATTCATTCACACACAACCCTTTAAACTACATCTTCTGAAAAACACACTCAAATTTTTGTTAAAAATCTTTCCACTGTAAAAATCTCAGATCAGATGAAAAATGTTAATCTGTCTCAGAAATTCAAAGATACACATCAGGTGGAACATCTCTGAACAAGGTTTTCATGGAGTCTGCTGTAAAATGTTTATGTCTCATATCATGCAAGTCCCAACACTCTAAAAGAATACGTTTCATTGTGAGTGGTACATGACATGGAATGCAACGCGGAGCTTCTTCACTCTTTAAAAGGTACGAATGTGTCAAAAACGAATGGCCAGTGTGCAGCCGAAATAAAACCGTTTCTTCTGTGCGACCACCAGAGGTGGATGAGAGGAACTCTTTTAGGTTGGGACGGATCTGGAAAAGTTTGGTGTCCGTCTGTGTATTCCAGTCCTCCTGCCGTGCCGATACAGTTTTGGGGCCCAAACGCGATCTGTTAAAACGTGGATTCAAAACACGTACAGCGAAGAGCAAAACGAGCGGCAGATGGAGCTGAAACATGCTCTTGCGTACGTCACTTCAACTGAGCGAGGGAATGCAGGAGAACCCCCACTTCGGTGTGCAGCGAGGGAGTATATGAGTGACAGAGTGACCTAGTATTACGCGCTAGGGTCAGTGGAGTCAAAGGTGAAGGTGACGAGGTCAAAGTGTGTCCGTGGTGCCAGACCGCTCGTGCAGGACTGGCTATCTGCGTCAGAGCTGAAATCGCGTCTTTTGTGGCTATGTCTGATCACCGCCTAATGCTGATTTGAGTACAGTTGTCGACGGAGGCCGTACAACCTTTTTTAATCAGACTCCAATTGCTTTTCTGTCAGTCGTACACCCTGTCTTCCCCGTCTCTCTCGTCTTTAGCTTTTTTTTCTTCCCTATTTCTCCCCCTTTTTTTTTCAAATCTTATATATTTTTTTAAAGTCTGTACCCAAACCTCGACCACCACATTTACCCAAGTACGGAAGAGGCTCTGAATACACGGATCCAAGTGTGAAACAACTTGTGCTTGAGAGCCACATTGGGAAACAACATGTTCTTGAGAGCCACATTGGGAAACAACATGTTCCTGAGAGCCACATTGTGAAAGAACATGTTCTTGAGAGCCACATTGGGAAACAACATATTCTTGAGAACCACATTGGGAAACATGTTCTTTAGAGCCACATTGGGAAACAAAATGTTCTAGAGAGCCACAGTGGGAAACAATATACTGTTGAGATCCACATTGGGAAACATGTTCTTGAGAGCCACATTGAGAAACAACATGTTCTACAGACCACATTGGGAACAACATGTTCTTGAGAGCCACATTGGGAAATAACATGTTCTAGAGAGCCACATTGGGAAACAACATATTCTTGAGAGCCAGATTGAGAAACAACATTAACATGTTCTAGAGAGCCACATTGTGAAACAACATGTTTTAGAGAGCCACATTGTGAAATAACATGTTCTAGAGAGCCACGTTGTGAAATAACATGTTCTAGAGAGCCACATTGGGAAACAACATGTTCTAGAGAGCCACATTGGGAAACAACATGTTCTAGAGAGCCACATTGGGAAACAACATGTTCTAGAGAGCCACATTGGGAAACAACATGTTCTAGAGAGCCACATTGGGAAACAACATGTTCTAGAGAGCCACATTGGGAAACAACATGTTCTAGAGAGCCACATTGGGAAACAACATGTTCTTGAGAGCCACATTGGGAAACAACATGTTCTTGAGAGCCACATTGGGAAACAACATGTTCTTGAGAGCCAAAGGCTTCAGGCAGGGGGTGTACATCTCCATTTCTCGGTCTTGACCGTGATAGCTATACGCCCCTTATCTCCTCCCCTCCCCCTCCCTTCTGCAACCCCTCCCCTCCAAATTATACAATGAAATCCAGCACTGCTGAGCAACGAACTGCTATTGGAGCCAAGCTCCAAGCAACAGTGCAACGTAGTAAAAAAAAAAAAAAGAAAAGAAAAAAACAAAACAAAACAGGACGGGCTGGATTTAGATCAAGGCGTCGCACAGATGCTCAGAAACAGTCTGAGAAAAGTTTTTAAAAAATGTCAGAGACAAGCCAAAAGAGGAAGCATCTAAGGGTATAACTCGCTGGTACTGGCCTGAGCGACATACTGAAAAGTCGTAGGTCACTTTAGTGTCAGTGTCTGAATCATACGTCATTTCGTTGTCACACTGGGTCACATTCTGATGCAAGCGAACAGCCTGAAGCACGACAACTCAAACGTTTGGTCATATGCTATCTGATTTTGTCGTTCGTTGACAGAGAGAGAGAGAGAGAGAGAGAGAGAGAGAGAGAGAGAGAGAGAGAGAGAGAGAGAGAGAGAGAGAGAGAGATTAAGATTAAGATTAAAATTATAGTCCCGTCAACAGCAGAGGTTATCTCAGGACTGTCACCACGTTGAGAGAGAGAGAGAGAGAGAGAGAGAGAGAGAGAGAGAGAGAAGAGAGAGAGAGAGAGGAGAGAGAGAGAGAGAATGCGAATGCGAATGCGAATGCGAATGTTTTATTCAGTTTAAGGCCACAGCCCCATACTGAAGGGGTATTCATACATGCATCATACAACATTCCTAATACATAACACAATGAAATCATGAAAAAATGTAGATAAGTTACAAAAACGCAGAGTACATTAAGCCATTACTGTCCGAATTCTCTTATTTGCTTCGTAAATATACATGGCTAAATTCCAAAGTATATTCTCATTCCTTGTTGACAGCAAGAGAACTAGCCTGAAATTACATGGTTCGGTGTAATATTTGGGTTGAATAAATTTTATTCTAAGATCGCTCAGAGCAGGACAGCAAAACAAAAAATGTATTTCGTCTTCTCTTGCTCTGTTACAGAGTCGACACATCAGTTCATTTTCAACAACATTTCTATACCTGAGGCGATGGCATGCAATATCAGACACTCCAAATCTAAATTTTGTCAGTGCACATTTGATAAATCTATTCATTTTTATCCCAATGTAAGGTTCAAAGCTATGTGTCGATTTAAAGAGTTTATACTGAGCAAATCTATCACTATTATACATATGATCATGCCAGTCCTGCCACCTACAATCTATGATCCTCTGTTTAAAACAATTCAGAAATTCTGATATATTTTCTACACCTTGGTTATCCCAAACAAAACCATATCCATATGAATTCAAACACTGTCGAACATGGGAAGCCCATGTTCTTTTACCATTTTCATCTAAACTCAACAGCACCTGTAACCTTTAAAGGGTATCCTATCGTCATTCATTCTTGTTAACTTGAGCCAATATTTTATACATTTCAAATAAGAATTTAAATAAATTGGATATCGTCCAAGTTCACCATAAACCAGATCATTGGGCGTTCTACTGTCTACATTCAAAAAGCGCTTCAGCGCATACAGGTGAACTTTTTCAATTAAGGCACCTTTGTCAAAAGCCCATACTTCTGCACCATATTGTAAAATTGGCTGTACCTGTGAATCAAACAATTTTGTAAAAACACTGAACGAGTTACACTCTAACTTGTACAAAATATGAAGAATACTATTGACCGCCTTTTTCGCTCTATTGGCTATATCTTGACAAGCAAAACCAAAACTAAGTTTCGTTGTAAAATAAATACCAAGGTATTTGTAAGCATTAATCACATTTATTCTCTCACCTCCATAGGTCCATTTTTCAGTTCGGGCTAAATATCCTCCTTTACGAAATATAACAATATTGGTCTTGTTCATATTAACATTTAGTTCTAGTCTGCCTGCTGCAGAATACAAATTATTTAGTTGTCTCTGGAGACCAACCACTGATACTGAAATTAAAATAATATCATCGGCAAAAAGCAGCATAAACAATTCTAAAAGATCAAAAGTTACTCCATGACGGCCATTTTCAATTATTTCTAAGGCTAGCTCATTAATAAATAAGGAAAATAAAATCGGACTACAGACATCTCCTTGTTTAACCCCACTTGTACACTTGATAAATTCCGATAATTTTGCGCCTGATCGTATTTTTGCTTTTACCTCACAATACATACTCCTTATTGTACTGTACAACTTACCCCTGATTCCATTTTTTAACAAAACAGGCCATAACAATTTTCGAGAAATGGAATCAAAAGCCTTTTCAAAATCCACAAAAGCAACATATAACTTCTGATTCTTTACAAGTTGTTTCTGAACAGCAGCAAGCAGGGTGAATATATGATCAATTGTAGAATAACCTCTTTTAAACCCCGCCTGATGCTCTCCTGTTATATTGTTCTGAATTACCCATGCATGCAATCTACTATTAATAACCGAGCTGTAAAGTTTGCTACAAATATTGCTTAATGAAATACCTCTATAATTATTTACATTGTTAACATCACCCTTCTTGAACAATGGTAAAATTATAGATTCTTTCCAGCTGTCAGGGTAAGCGCCATTATCAAAGAGGAAGTTAAACAACTTCACTAAGAAATTCAAGACAGACTCGCCAGAGTATTTAAAAAATTCACCAATTAAACCATCAGGGCCAGCAGATTTTCCATTTTTCAATTTCCTGATTGCGACCAACACTTCTTCTCGAGATATTGCTCTTTCGTACGGAAATTCCTCCTCCTCATATTCGTGAACTACATTCTCTGTAATATTATTTTCTTCATTTTTCTCCAACAAGCTTCTAAAATGTTCGAACCATTCAGTTACAGAAATATTGTTTGACGGTTGAAATCTTCTCCTTGCAATCTTGTGTACAGTTTCCCAAAATTCCTGTTGACTCTTCACAGAATTAATCAATACATTTAGCAATGAATCATTGTGTTCTTTCTTTTTCCTTTTATTAAGATTTTTATATTCACGTCTTGCAACACAAAATGCGACGCGATCATCTTTATCCAAAGTTTTACAAAAATTTCTCCACAGACTAAGCATTTTACGTTTTGATGATTTACAGTCCTTATCATACCAACTATCATCACTAGGAATACTTTTATTTAAAACTGCCTTTTTCTTCATAATTTCAGCTTGATCTTTCATGATCACCTCAAATCTGCGTATCGCTTCATTTACATCACTATGTATAAGACCCTCTGCTGTTGCCATCTTCTCTTTAACATCTTGAGAGCACATGGAACGATTAAATACCAGGGCATGATCCTTGTTCCAGAAATATTTAACAATAAACTGATCACTTTGATCACTCAAGTCATTTGTTGTGCATTTCTCTTCCTTTTGTTTGGCAATACGTAATACAAGGGGCATATGATCGGATTCAAATCTTTCCACAACAGTAAGAGTTAACTGTTCACAAAGAAGCTCTAAACCGTTTCTTGACAACAAAAAATAGTCATTTACACTGCATCCTACATCAGAAATATATGTAAAACGACCTTCAAGGTCGCCATTGCACATTCCATTTAAAATGTACAGTCCCAAAACAGAGCACATATCCAAAAATTTCTTTCCGTATGCATTTAAGATTTTATCCTGAGAAGTTCGTTTTATACCATTATCATTCTTATTATGAACAACATGTAATTCAAGCTCATCTAAAAGTATTGGGAATTTGTCAGACGTTCTGGCATTCATATCACCACATAACAGTATTTCAGTGTCTTCCAAAGACAACAACATATTTACAACACAATTTTCCAACAGATCGATGCCATTGTCGAAACCATTGATAGTATAATATGGCGAATTTTCAGGAGGAACATACGCACATACAAGTAAAACATTTTTATGTAGACCAAAAAATCCTTTATCAAGTATAAATGCCATGGAATAAGGACTCTCACAATCAACCTCATGCACATATGGAAGAAGATATTTCCGTATCAAACAAATTATTCCTCCTGAACTTCTCCCTTGCCTTGTAAGTTTGACAGATGGTTTAACAAATATTTTATAATCTGTAAATAAACTTGATTCAAATTTTTCAACAAACGTTTCGACCAAACAAGCAAAATCAAAAGAAGAAATAAATTGAATGAAGTGTGAATTGTCTAATTTATTAAACAACCCACATACATTCCAATGGAGGAAGGAAAAACTATTTACAAATTTATTGGTAGTACCAAAATCACGGCAATACGAACTGTCACTGTTAACACTTCCGTCACAATCATTCGCCCACTCCGTATCTTCTTCAGTGTCTGTACCACTCGCCGACATTCTATCACCGTCCCTAACTAATTGATACGTCGTCACACTGTCACTATCACTGTCTGATCCATTCGCCGTCACACTATCTCCATTGTCGTCAAATTCACTCGCTGTCACACTGTTACTATTTCCGTCTAATTCGCTCGCTGTCACACTGTCACCACCACGATGTGATTCATTCTCTATAACACTTTCAGCACTACCGTCACCACCACAGCCTGTGTCATTTGTCATCAAAGTGACACTCCTCTTGTCAGTACCACTCTCTGTTTCGTTCGTCATCACTCTGACTCTATCACTGACGGGTTCATTCACTGTCACACTGTCAACACATCTGTCTGCTTCATTCATCGTTGCACTGTCACCACAATTGTTTATTTCCCTGTCCACGCCACGGACAGCTTCATTATTTGTCACACTGTTATCACCACAGACTGTTTTAGTTGTATGCACACTGGCCACTTTCATCCCAGTCTTAAAATCACCACAGCTACTTGTTATGACCCCATACATACAACCATCGTCCCTCTGTCTTCCTGATTCTGTTGGACAGCAATGACCACAATCATTTTGATGTAAATCCAGACACACATCATCAGTATATTTTCCATTTAAATTCAGATATCTGTCACTATGATTACATGTATCGAAAAACATATCGTCATCAGCACAATGTTTCTCCTTCGAGAAAAAAAAATTGTGTTCTATTAACATCAATGTCAAGTGGATTTAAATCATTATTCGGCATGGACAACAAATAATCCTCCTTTGCAGTTTCTGTCACAGGACAATCAACATGGCAATTCACAACATCAACAGTTTTATTCTTGACATCAGTTTCATGCAACACATCAACAAATTCAACATTATCCACGTGATCCGACACTGCAATGTACACACATCCAACACAGATATCGCGCACGGGATTTTCGTTGCACACTTGTCTTATGTCAACAGAGTTCACGCTGTCCTCAATACTCCGTCCTCGCGACCCAGAAACATGCACACTACACGGTGACAACGTATTTTTTGCTACCTCCAGAACTTGGCTGTAGCAAAATGTCCAGTCACGGGGCCGGCCTAACTGCTATCCACGTTCAACCAGGTTTCCACCGTCGTCTAAACCAAATTTTCTACCATCAATTACCAGATGGTCATAAATCATTGATACTTTCTTGTTTTGTGATCTGGCAGACTTCAAATGGGGCACAAGCTTTTTTCTAACGTCTCTAACCCGCACAGAAAAATCTTCACTGATGAAGACGTCACTTCCTTTCAACCTCTTTTTGGCCCGCAAAATCTTATCTTTATCCTTAAAGAAAGTGCATCGCGCAACAATCGGCGAATCTTGCTTAGTGTTAAGACGATGGACTCGGTCAAACTGAATGTCACCTGAAAGTTCTAATTTGTCAGTGATCATTTCGTGTACGGAGTCTTCACAATCCTGCCACGTTTCACTCTGTCTGCGAGGAATACCATGAACAATTATATTATTCCTCTTTGACCTGCCCTCTAAATCGTCCACTTTTCTGTCTAGAAATTTCATCCTCTCATTCAGACCGTCATTCTCATTTTTCAGTTTATCGTTTTCTATCTTGAGGTCTGACACTTCCTGTCTCAAACTGGAAACCTCTCCCTGTAGAGCAGAACACATGTCTTTTAGATCTTTCATGTCATCACTCATGTTATCAAACTTACGGTTCAGAGTGTTCATACTTGTCAACATGTCTTTCAAGGAAGACATCACATCCTTCAGGGAGGGCTCCGGCGGAAGTGCTGACGACCCAGATGCAGATTCCTGTCCACTGGTACTGTCTCTGCGGTTTGCTCTACCACTGCCAAGTCGTGCCTGCCTCAAACTGTCCTTTGGGCCGGGGTTTAACTCCACATCGCCACAACGCAGAATTAACTGTCCGTAAAAAAACAGAGAGAACAACAATCCCAGGGTGACACCGTCACTGCGTGTTCTCAATTTCAACACGGACACTCGCATGGCGGCCTTAAACTTTGCACGTTTCAACATAAATGAAGCAAATACCGCTGCAAATACTCCACAGACTGGGCGGAATCGCAGTGCATCAGAGGGCATGGTACTTCACCGTGATGCTGACCAACTTTGGTGACACAGCACCACCTATGACTGGTCACAAACAACCAAGGAATGCAGAGCACATTAAACGTGTCTTCCTCTCTTCGTGTACTCCAGTGAACCCCGAGAGAGAGAGAGAGAGAGAGAGAGAGAGAGAGAGAGAGAGAGGACACTCAAACTCAAATAGTTTAATTGCAAAGGCTACCGACCTATCTGCAATGACGTCAAGAACAAAAGTAGAACACACACGCGCTCGCGAACATACTGAAAGTTACGAAAGAAAATCTTTGCATAACATAAATATTCTTCCTGAAATTACGCATTTGTGTGTTAACTTATAACAGTTCGAGAGAGAGAGAGAGAGAGAGAGAGAGAGAGAGAGAGAGGGGGGGGGGAGAGAGAGAGTGTGTGAAAATAATTCTTACTTGAACGGTCTCCCAGACTGCCCAGTCAACATTTTCATTCAGCCCCTCTACCCCCCTCCCCCCACCAAACAAACATCACAATCATTCTGTAAACAGGCCTACTACTACTACTACTACTACTACTACTACTACTACTACTGCTGCTGCTGCTGCTGCTACTACTACTACTACTGCTGCTGCTGCTGCTGCTGCTGCTACTATTACTATTGCTGCTGCTGCTACTACAACTACCACTACCACTACTACTATCACTATCACTACTGCTACTGCTACTACTACTATTATTATTATTACTACTACCACTACTACTACCACTACTACTACTCCTACTCCTCCTACTACCACTACTTCTGCGACTACGATGACGACGAGGACAACGACGAAGAACAAGAGGAAGGAAATAATATCAAATGGTTTTTTTTTTTTTTTAGGGCGCAGTTCCAGCCAAACTCCACCCATTACGAATTCACGTACCACTCATTCTCATTCACCCCCAGGGTGGTGACCTGGAAAACAACGTAACCATGTCTACATATGAAAGAAACAACGAGTTTTTCGTTGTCTGTCGGCTGTGAGCCGAGGCCTGGGTCTCCAGGACTGGTTTCCCCTGTCCACCCTACAGTGTTTCTAACAGACCATCATTTTTTTTTCTGTTTTCCTCCCCCCTCCTGTCTCACGCCTTAATCGGTTCGCTGGAGGATTGGTTTAGCAACACCGTTGAGATCTTGTTCCATGACCAGGGGCCGGAATAGCTCAGTTGGTAGAGCGCCGGACTCGTAATCCAAGGGTTGCGGGTTCGAATCTCCGCCGGGCCGTTTCGGTACAGGTTGATTTTTCCCTCGGAGTTAACATGTATTCTGACTCCATTTCCCGTACAGTCCTTCGAATGAGACTATAAACCGAGGTTCCGTGTGTGAACGCACGCATCGCATCTTGCACACACGTAAAATCCCATCACCAACTTTCGGAAGAGAAGGCCAGTTCGGCCGTTGGTATGGATGAAACGTTGCACATAGCATGCATCTTCCCCGAAGATGGAGTATGGCTGCCTTAATGGCGGGATTAAAATTAAAAAAAAAACGGTCATGCACACAAAACGCGACTCCCTTTGTAGGGTAGATGGGATTAATACTTGCCTGTCCATATAGGGAGTGTTCGCAGGAGAATCAGCCTGCGTACGCAGATGAAGAAGAAGAAGTTCCATGGCCATACCGACGAAGTTTTACACTGTAGTACATGAAGGACTCCAGCATTAGCCACACTGCTCGCAGCTCAGTGCCATCGGTCAAACGACAGCAGGACGTGAGACAGGTTGGTTTCTGGCGCTGCTGTTCGTCTGTGTCTGTCCTAACCCATTTAGCTCAGCTTCTATTGTAATTCCCCTCGCGCCTATGTCAACGCAAAGAGGTGGGCGTACATCTCTGAACGGGTGGGAGTTTCCTGCTCTCCGTCCTTGACACTGAACAGATGCTGTTTTGAAACCACCTTTTTGCCCAGCTGTAATCGACCGAAGAATTTAATGGATATCATTGGCATAGAATATCGGATCAGCGAAGCACTTACATGAACTGGAAAAGTTCAAGTCCTCCAGAAAAAAAAAAATGTGTGATACAGCGTAAACTGTAATAATGCCGCTGTCTGTACGAAAATTTCAAGCCGGACAACGCAAGAATTTTCGGATGCAAAATGTAATTATGCCACATGTTTGTCATCCACAAAAAGGTGTAACGTTTGCTGCAATTTATTTGCATCCAGTATGTGATTTACGAAAAATGTGACATTTTTTAAAAATGTTACATTTTTTTCGTAGAAAATGCGGCGAGATTTTGTCCAAGTGTTGAGCAAATGTGAAGAAGGGTTATTAACTTTACATTTAGGTGCTGCTCGAGAGTTTGAGTTCGTGCAAATTATCTAATTAATTACCCCATCTATAGCAAACGATTTGTCTAAAATTCCATCAGGTTTAGACGATCAGAGCAGAAGGAAGCAGCAGTTACGACGAAAGATGTAACAATTGCTACATTGTTCAGAAATCTCAGAAAGCTAAAAAAATATAACAGTTTCGAAAGTTTTTGTATATGATGTACAAAATAGCAACAATTGTTGCATTTTTCGCACAGACTGCTGCATTGTTACATTTTGCGTTGAATCAATGCTGGTTTTAAGGGAAACAACCCGTGTTACAGCTTAAAATAAAAGACCCTTGCCTCAGAGGACACGAAATCTTCAATAGAATCTACTTAAAGGTCAAATCTTACTTTTTCAAATAATATTGAAAACTTTTACAGCGTTGTCTAAAACCACAATACATTTATAGCATTACAACGACATCATTTATGTCATTACCATAGATATTCTGCATTTCATCTAAATTCTATTCAACCTGCAATTGAATCTGACAAAAAAGAAAGGAAAACAACGAAAAAAGAAGGAAACTTGCACCACTTATTGAAAAGAATAATCGTGGCTCCGTAAGGCCATTCCCAGACGATCTGCCAAAATATAACACTTCAGATTAGTTCATAACCAGTCAACCGCAGGGGAAAGGGGGAGGGGGGGGGGGGGGACATGTCACGGCTGTAACATCGTCAGAATCGATTTCAAGCGTGAAATTGCAAAAAAAAAATAAGAAGAAGAAGAATAAAATAATTATAATAAAGAAAGAAAAAAGAAGAAAAAGTCATCTGAAAGAAGGAAACAATTTTTACGTTGTCGAAAAAAAAAAGGTAAGATACAACCAAAGCAAACATACAACCAAACAGAAACTCTTTTATATCGAAGTTATAATTGTTTTGTTTGTTTGTTTATTTGTTTGTTACGGTAATGTATGATGATGATGACGATGATAATAATAATAATAATAATAACAACAATGATGATGATGATGATGATGATTGTTGTTGTTATCATTATTATCATTATTGTTATTATTATTATTATCACGATGATTATGATTATCATCATCATCATCATTATTATTATTATTATTATTATTATAGCAGTAATAGTAGTACCAGTATTTGTAGCAGTAGCAACTGCAGCAGCACCAGCAATAGTAGTAGAAGCAGTAGGTAGTAGTAGTAGCAGCAGCAGCAGCAGCAGCAATGGCACTGGTTTTTGTAGTAGTAGTAGTATAGCAGCAGCAGTGTGTCAGCAGCAGCAGCAGCAGTAGTAGTAGTAGTAGTAGTATAGCAGCAGCAGTGTTGTCAGCAGCAGCAGCAGCAGTAGCAGTAGCAGTAGTAGTAGTAGTAGTAGTGGTGGTGGTAGTAGTGTCGTCAATGTTATTACAGCTGTTTTTCTTCCTTCAACTACATCGTTGTTCCCTTATGTCCAGCAAAACTCGACGGCCATCCCAAGATCATCCTTGATCTTCGAGAACCTCTTACAATAACAGTCTGAACCAAGACGTTCCGCACGTGTTGTGCCGTAAAACCTGTTTATCTATCCTCTGTGTGTGTGTGTGTGCGTGCGTGCGTGCGTGCGTGCGTGCGTGGTGCGTGCGTGCGTGCGTGTGTGTGTGTGTGTGTGTGTGTGTGTGTGTGTGTGCGTGCGTGTACGTGCGTGGATTATTTAGGTTCAGGTGTAGCAGTCACACAGTCAGAAGACATCGTAACAGATTTTGTCATACATTCTGAGCTAAATGGGATTGGCGCCATTTTCATTTCGTTATGAATGTCTGAAATATAATGACTTTCTCAAAAACGTTATTTGAGAGTGAGAAGAGAGAGTGAGAGAGAGAGAGAGAGAGAGAGAGAGAGAGAGAGAGAGAGAGAGAGAGAGCGAGAGAGTGTGTGTGTGTGGTTGTGTGTGTTGTGTGTGTGTGTGTGTGTGAGTTACAGTCAATATATTGTCACATGCGCTTATTTATGTTCATAAAATATCCAAAAGACCATGAGTGTTAAAATATTCTGTTTGTTGTATTATCAGGTACGTTTGATAAACCTTTAATGTTTAATTTTGCCTTAGAAATGTATCTGGATGCCATTCTTTTTCTTCTTTTTCTTCTTCTCTTCTTCTTCTTCCTTCCTCCTCCTCTCCTCCTCCTCCTCCTCCTCCTGCTCTTCTTCTTCTTCTTCTTC
>CM065724.1:60721665-60724165 GCA_033310375.1 Conus canariensis
ACCTACCTCCCCACATAGTGACATGTCTGTCTGTAATCCCACGTGTTGACCTTATTGACATTGTACCTACCTCCCCACATGGTGACATGTCTATCTATAATCCCACGTGTCGACATACATATCTGTATCCCCACATGTTGATAACTATACTTATTTCCTCACATTTTGGCATGTGTAGCTACCTCCAAATATTTTGATATTTGCTTCTACTTTCCCACTTGTTGATAGGTGTATGAACGACCTCACAAGTTGACACGTACACCTTCTTCCCCCTCATTTTATGTGTACTCACCTTCCCATACTTTGACAGGTGTCTTTACCTCCTCATTTCTTGACATACTTTCCTATCTCCCCACATGTTGTCATGTATACCCAATTACCTACATGTTGACATGTGTATTTTGACAGGTAGACCTACTTCCCCACATTTTCACGTGTGAACATGCTCCCCCACAAGGTGACATATGTATTACTTCCCCACATTTTGAGATGGGTACCTACCTCTGTACATTTTGACACGTGTGCCTACTTCCCCACATTTTCACAGTTGTACCTACTTCTTCACATTTTCACATTTGTACCTACTTCCTCACATTTTGACACGTGTACCTACTTCCCCACATTTTCACATTTGTACCTACTTCCCCACATTTTCACATGTGTATCTACTTTCCCACATTTTCACATTTGTACCTACTTCCCCACATTTTCACATATCTACTTCCCCACATTTTCACATGTGTATCTACTTCCCCACATTTTCACATGTGTATCTACTTTCCCACATTTTCACATTTGTACCTACTTCCCCACATTTTCACATTTGTACCTACTTCCCCACATTTTCACATGTGTATCTACTTTCCCACATTTTCACATTTGTACCTACTTCCCCACATTTTCACATGTGTATCTACTTCCCCACATTTTCACATGTGTATCTACTTTCTCTCATTTGTACCTACTTCCTCACACTTTGACATTTGTACCTACTTCTCACACTTTGACATTTGTACCTACTTCCTCACACTTTGACATTTGTACCTACTTCCTCATAATTTGACATTTTATACCTACGTCCCCACATTTTCACATTTGTCCCTACTTCCCCACACTTTTTACATTTGCACTACTTCCCCACATTTTCATATTTGTACCTACTTCCTCATTTTTTGACATTTGTATCTACTTCCTCATTTTTTGACATTTTTACCTACTTCCTCATTTTTTGACATTTGCATCTACTTCCCCACATTTTCATATTAGTTCCTACTTTCCCACCTTTTCATATTTGTATCTTCTTCCCCACATTTCACATTTGTACCTACTGCCCCACATTTTCATACTTGTATCTACTTTCCCACATTTTCACATTTGTACCTGCTGCCCCACATTTTCACATTTGTACCTACTGCCCCACATTCTCACATTTGTACCTACTGCCCCACATTTTCATATTTATACCTACTTCCTCACATTTTCACATTTGTATCTGCATCCCGTTCTTCCACATGTGTGCCTTCTTTCTCATTTTTTTGACATTTGTACCTACTTCTCCACATTTTCACATTTGTACCTACTTCTCCACATTTTCACATTTGTACCTACTTCTCCACATTTTCATATTTGTACCTACTTCCTCATATTTTCACATTTGTATCTACTTCCTCACATTTTCACATTTGTACCTACTTCTCCACATTTTCATATTTGTACCTACTTCCTCATATTTTCACATTTGTATCTACTTCCTCACATTTTCACATTTGTACCTACTTCTCCACATTTTCATATTTGTACCTACTTCCTCATATTTTCACATTTGTATCTACTTCCTCACATTTTCACATTTGTACCTACTTCTCCACATTTTCATATTTGTACCTACTTCCTCATATTTTCACATTTGTACCTACTTCCTCACATTTTCACATTTGTACCTACTTCCTCATATTTTCACATTTGTATCTACTTCCTCACATTTTCACATTTGTACCTACTTCCTCACATTTTCACATGTATGCCTGCTCTCCCGCATTACTAGTAGTTGTGCCAACTTCCCATAGTTTAGTTTAGTATCCCCACTATTTGAAATTTTGTACTATTTCCACACATTTTGACATTTGTACCTACTTCCTACATTTTGATGTTTTTGCCTGCTTCCTCACATTTTAACATACTAAAGTTCAGTAGTGACAGGCACCCCCTCCCCCCCCTACTCCCCCCCCCCCCCCCCCTCCCATTATTTTGAGCCATAAATGAACTTCTCCATTTTTAACCAGCCGCCGTGGCGAAGTGGTTAGCGTCGCGGACTCCCGGCTGGGAGGCGTGGGCTCGAATCCCATCAGAAGTCATGTGGGTTTTTCTGCCCCGACCGGCTCCTACCCAGAGTTGAGTTGCTGCGGACTCAGTTGGGAAGACTGGGACCACACAGTTGAGTTTCATCCACTTAATGGATGCGTTTCTGAGAGTGTTGCTCAAATTTCCTGACCAACACTGC
>CM065724.1:60736665-60739165 GCA_033310375.1 Conus canariensis
TTCATTGTCCTAAATGTTGTTTGTTTTGCCTGAAGAAACCACAAAGGTCGAAACGCATCGTATTTTTTCTTGTAATCTGTTTGTCTGGATTGTCTTGCGGAACTACTAACCAAATGTGTGGATAAAACCTCGACTGGCTACGCTGTTTGACACTCCCTGGGTGGTGTGTTGGTTGGCACCGCTAAACATCCAGCTCGGAGGCTAGGTTCACTCACTTTGAACTAGACCCCACTAAAAATAGTGGAGACGCTTTGCCCAGGTAGGGGAGATCACCGTCAACAGCCTGTGCGGGCCAGACCCCAGTCCACCTACACTGAATGCACACATGTACAAGAAGAACAAGATTGACGAGTCTGATGTGCCCATGCAGAGAGGCCGAAATGGACACCGAGCACATACTACAGGACTGTCACCTCCATGCTACTGCCAGGCAGCTGGCATGGCCGGAGCCAGTGGCTCTGAGGACCAAGCTCTACGGGGACCTGGCGGACCTTCGGAGGACAGCCAACTTCGTGCGGGCAACTGGCATCACCATCTGTGTGTTCGAGAAGAAGAAGAAGAAGAAGAAGAAGAAGAAGAAGAAGAAGAAGAAGAAGAAGATGATGATGATGATGATGATGATGATGATGATGATGATGAAGAAGATGAAGATGAAGAAGAGATTTACCTGCAAGATCCACTCGCCCCCATCAACAGCCTCCATCTCCCTGGGAAAACCAGCGTGAGGTATCGTTTGAAAGTGAGGTGACTGCAGACGGAAAGTGGAGCATCTTTAAAGAAAAGGTACTGTGGTGCGCGTGCCGAACGAAAGAAAAACACGACGCGTTCCGACCTCTCTGGCCTTCTTTATGTAAGACAAACAACATTCAAGACAATGAACATGAAGAACGAACAGTGGCTGATCTCCTCAAACTGGGCGTAAAATGGATGTGGAGGACGTAGCTTTTGTGTTTGCATTGCCTGAAGAAGACCAAAGAGGTGAAAAGGCGTCGTATTTGTCTTGTAATCTGTTTGTCTCTTTCGTTCGGCAGCATAGTAATTTCTCTTTTCAGTTTGTTTTAACTGCAGGGCGTACACCTTTCCCCCACATACCATGAGTTGTCTTCTATCAGACGAAGTGACTTCAACAACCTCAGTGGAGGATTTCAAATCCCGAGTCGGAGAATCCCTCACCGGTCACTGTTCGCCTTCTCTCCCCTTGCTTGGTTCTTCACCTTCTCTGTCTCTGCTTCATCCTCTTCGTTCATTCCACTCATCCAACGCCCCGACTACTCCTCCCACCTCCCTCCCCCCCTCCCTCCCTCCGTCCCCCTTCCCTCCCTCCCTTCCCATGTGCTGATGCTGTTCTTCTGCGCCGTACTTACCACCGGAACCTCCGCACCCACCCACCCCCAGTCCTCCTTCCTCACACTCACCCACACCCGCTCACACGCATCCATCCCTACCCACCCATCCCCACCCACCCATCCCCGGCACACCTCTTTCCCTTTAATTTTCAAATGAAGTCAGCACCAACAGTTCTATATGGAATGTAAACATGCTGCTTGGTCACCTGAGATATATACACCAACATTCCACTGATTCCAGCCAGTAGTCAGTTGAGCACTGGACTTGCTGCGCAATGATAAAAATAAATGAATTAGAAGATTATACTGTGTACTGACCCAAGTTTAATTTTTTTTTTTTTTGTATGGAAAATATACGTCACGCCATAAGTGACTGATCAACTGAAGAAAATGTCGTTATTTTTTTTGTTTTTTGTTTGTTGATCATCTTGAATTTCAATTTCACAAGACAGTCTGCTCATTTCTAGGCAGGTGTAATCAATGACAACGAAAAGCAAATGTCACGTTTGTCTTTTGAGATAACTCAGTATCAAATATTCAGTATTGCGTGTAACTGCCTCGTGAACGACCGCAGACCTGACAATTTCTCACAGAGCCTAGAACTGCTTAGAATGCACGAACTGAAGGCCTTGGAAACTTCTGGACGCTCTATGCTTGGACAAAGGTTAGCTTCAGTTCCTAGAAGGTCAAGACTTGGTGCGTTTGGTGGGCCCGTTTTCAAAACACTGGTAGCATTGCTGACTGATCCAGACATGCTCGTCCCTAAATTATCTCCCCTCATAATGCCAAGCTCGTTGTTCATCCTTGCCTGGAACTAAGGCTGCTGGCAACATTCCTGGACTGTGAAGGGTTAATGATGACACGATCTAGAGGCATCAAACGGCTGCACCGATTAGCGCAACGTGACATTTGATTTTCACTGACATTGGTAAAAAGCTCTTCAGAAATGAATAGGATTTTTCTTGGTCATAAGATTCAATTGCAAACATTCTCTCATTACAAATTTACAACTTTGACCTGTTCTGTCGTTACTGATGGCATTTCATAAAGTTTTCAGTATCAACTAGTGATATGGGAGGCAGGCAGGATGGGTGTGAGGGACGGGGAGGGAATGGTTAGGCACAGGTGCTTTGAGAGGGGCTGGTGTGTACACA
>CM065724.1:60759165-60766665 GCA_033310375.1 Conus canariensis
TCAACTTCGGTAGTGCTTTGGCCGCCAGTCAGTTTTTGGCGTTTAATTTTTGTGTAGTGTGGATTTTTGTTGTTGTAAATATACATTGTCATTACCGTGGTCGCTGTCAGTCTATCAAGGTCTGAAATGGCCGTCAGTGAACAGTCAGTGAACAGAGGAGACGAAAAGGTGTGTGATGTCTTTAAATCAGTCCGGCTCTTTAGCTGTGGAAGGTGTCCAAATTGCTGGGAGTAAATCGGCCGGGTTTTAAGGAAAGAGTATAAGCGATGTTGTGAGAGAAAAACGTAGGAAAAGAAACCCAGATGTAGAAGGCTGAACGTGTTTTCTATTAGGTGTGAGGCTGTCCTTTCAAGAACCGGGAGATGAGACAAGCCGGCGACAGTGTTTTGACAGTTTGTCAGAATTTCACGTTTCAGCCACCGCTTGAGTCATTGATGATATCATAAAGAGAAATCTACTTGGACATGGATATTCAAAGCATCCTTCAGTGAAAACGCTGGCGGTTTGGGAGGAAAACACAAACAAGCGGTGTCATAGGAGCAAACCTCAATGAAATGTGAACCACTGGAAGAAAGGAATCTTCTGTGATGAAAGTTGCTGTTAATTAAACCCAATGGATGATGGAACTGGAGAAAGGCCGAAGAAATGGTCATTGCTTTCATACGGCGCAAACTGTAACAACGGGGCAAAATGTAACAACAGGGCAAACTGTAACAACAGGGCAAAATGTAACAATGTTATATTTTGCGCAGAACATATAACAATTTACTTTGTTACATTTTCCATATGCCTTCCACGCAAAATGTAACAATTGGTCAAAAAAAAATTCTCGGCGATTGAATCGTAAGTGGAAAATAAAGGCGGGGGGTGGGGGAGGGGGGGGGGAGGGAAGGAGTGTGTGTGTGTGTGTGTGTGTGTGTGTGTGTGTGTGTGTGTGTGTGTGTGTGTGTGTGTGTGTGTGGTGCTTGTGTTAGTGTAGGTGTTAGTGTTAATGTGTGTGTGTGTGTGTGTAGTGTGTGATGCGTGTGCGTGTGTGTGTGTGTGTGTGTGTGTGTGTGTGTGTGTGTGTGTGTGTGTGTGTGTGTGTGTGTGTGATTTTTGTTTTCTCATGCTCACGTGCTGCTTGTAGTTAGAACACTTGTGGTTAGTCACCGTCAAGTAAATTCCAGGCTTGCACGTTCATGCAAAGCTCATTTTAGGTGTCCACGTGAACGTAGTCATCATAGTGTGTCAATGGTTTAAAAGGTTCACCAGTTCAACTAAGCTTGACTCAAATGTGAAGCAGGTCATTTAATTCGTGCATGCTTTTATAAGTTTGTTCGTTTCAGAAGAAAAAGAATCTTTGAAGGTGTGTGTGTGTGTGTGTGTGTGTGTGTGTGTGTGTGTGTGTGGCGGCGCGCGGGTGTGTGTGTGTGTGTGTGTGAGTGAGTGCGCGCGCGCACATGCGTGCGAGCGTGTGTGTGTGTGTGTGTGTGTGTGTGTGTGTGTGTGTGTGTGTGTGTGTGTGTGTGTGTGTGTGTGCGTGCGTGTGTGTGTGTGTACTTTACAGGCAACGAAGCTCCTAGAGCCCCTTCTACAACGCAGTAGCCGCGCAAAATGTAACAATTGTTACACTTCGCGTACATCCCGTTCACAAATTGAAAATGACAATTTTTGTACAATTTGCTCCTAGCAAAATGTAACATTGTTTTTTTTTTTTTTTTTTTTGTTGCTATTCTTATATTTTGCGTTGTATCAGTGCTTTCTCAAGGCCGCATCCACCTTGGTTACACGATACGTTAAAGCTTAAAGGTGTAGGGATGTATGTGTTCCAATCGAGGTGTTCCACTAGTGTTTGTGAATGGAAATGTTTAGAGTAAAAAGTTCACCACAATGCAACAAAACAACAGTCTTCCTTTTATATCGCAGACTAGCACCCGACCAAACGTTGGTTTCTCCAAGAAGATAACCAGATCAGACAAAGGACTGGAAACGACAGAACACAATACCTTTGCTTTTCTGGTCCCGATAGCAACCCTGATCAAAACCTCGTTGCGAAAGTGTAGCAAGTGTTTCAAGAGTTACATGAGAAAGAACATTTACCGCATTCGTAGGCTACAGAGCGCGTTCCCCACTCACCGGACTCGGCTGTCGGTGTTGGGCTCTCTCCCAAAGCGTTGTCAGCACTTTATGAGGCGAAAAAGACACATCACCAAGGTAGAAGAACCAGCCGCCGTGGCTTAGTGGTTAACATCGCGGAATCCCGGCTTGGAGGTTGTGGATTCGATTCCTATCAGAGCCATTTATATGTGGGATTTTTCGTCTTCAACCTGCTCCTATTCAGAGCTGAGTTTGCTTTGGGTTCAGTTAGGTAAATTGCGACCACGCCTCGTATTTCATCCACTTAATGGATGCGTCTCTGAGAGTGTTGCCGAAAGTTCCTGACCAGCACTGCAGGTGTCTGCAACTCTTGGGCCTGTTGACGCCAGGATATACTATGAAAGTAAACGTAGAGTACAGCCCTGCCATGCAGTCTCAGACAGGAATGAAACTCCATAGTATTATTTTCATCATCCTCTTTCTCGTCGATCAGCGTTAAGAAAATCAAATTCTGTTGCAAATCATGCCCTGCTCTCATGGTGACCTATATCGATTTCCTCTCTGCGTTTATGTTATGGTGAATTCGTGCAGAAGTCGCTGGTGTCAGAGAATTCATGGGGACTGTCATTCAATTCAGTTCAATTCAATTCAATCAGTTCAATTCAATTCAATCAACTTTATTGTCCATCGGAAATTTTTCTTCTGCTCCACATCATTTCACAAGTACATCAGACATTAAAAAGAGACATTATAAATCGTTACATAAAAGCCTGTGTTAGTATATGTATTTGTATATACATCAACACTCACACACCCCTCCCCACCCTCCCCCCACACACACCTGCACACACACACACACACACACACACACACACACACACACACACACACACACACACACACACATACACACATGAAATAAACATTAAATCCATAAGACATAAAACATTACATAGATTATAAAAAAACTACATAAAAACACAAACTCACCTGCACCAATGCCCAAACACTAAAACACACACACACATGCGTACACAGACCCCCCCCCCCCCCCCCACACACACACAGAGTCATTGGACGGACATGGTGGCTCTCTTCGGGAGGGGACGCCCACTGACGCTGGCTAGCTCCGCGACTGAGCAAGTACCGTCCTCAGTAGTGGGCTTAAAAGGTGGTATAATACGCATGGTGGATCGGAACAGATGCCATTGAAAACCGCCGAATTGACTCGGCAGCAGTGCAGTGTCTCCTCTGGCGGGTTGCGTCATGGCGACTTGACGTTGACTGCTCTTGGGGGGATTGCTGGTGCCGGGAGTGTGGGGTTTCAGGGTGTGGCTGTGGACGGGGAGCCGGAATGAGCGGTGTAGGAGTAACACTACTGAAGTGGCACAGAAGAAGAGAGAGACAGCAGAAGTGTGTGTGTGTGTGTGTGTGTGTGTGTGTGTGTGTGTGTGTGTGTGTGTGTGTGTGTGTGTGTGCGTGTGAAATACGTTATTATTTACCTGAACGAACACAAAAACAACAAAACCACACCAACCGTTTAGGTCTTTAGGGCCGAAAGTGGCAAGGGGTTAACTATTTGCATCAACAGTGTGAATGTCCCTCACTTATGTTATTGTCTGTTTAACATCACCCCCACCCACCCGTCCAACCTCTTCATCATCCCTACCTTCCCTCTTTCCACTAATACCAATACCCTTCTTTACCGTGAACACAACAAGAAGCATGCGACTTTGGGTTCGTTTTCTTTTTCTTTTTTTCTTTTTTTTTTGTATTTTGTTTTGTTTTATGTTTATGCTTTTCGGTTTGTCTTTGTAGTGTGAGTCACTTTTCTATGTATTGGTAGAAATGTAGAGCTAGCAAAAGGAGAGGGAAGAGGGAGGAGAAGAGGGGAGGAGCGTGTAACGAAAATGTATTACTACTGGAAGAGTGTAGAAAATAAACACTGAATGCAAAACTCGCCGTTCCTTTCGCCCGGGTCCCGTCCCATCCCCATCTTTGTCGACCTTCACGGGCACACCCACCCACCACAGCTAGGCAGAAGTACGAAACTAAAAGTTCCATGACTGTGAGTGGACAGAACGTCATCATATGTGCTGAGTGACGTCAACCGGAAATTGGAAGCGGATACTAACGGGCTGTGAGATTGCTGGTCTGATCATGGACGTTTGGTTTTGACATTTCTTTCCGTGTGTCTGACTGGCCGCCATAGGTTGACAACCTGAACGACTCTGAACAGGGAAAATGGTTATCTCCAGTTACCGTCTTCCAGTAATGACCTGCGATTAAACATCCGGTAGCTCGTGGAATACACGAACTTCATGTGCTCTTCTCTCTCTCTCTCTCTCTTCTCTCTCTCTCTCTCTCTCTCTCTCTCTCTCTCTCTCTTGTTAAGCTTTGTTAAGCTTTGTTTGCTTGTTTGCTTTCGTACATTATTTCATTTCACTGCACGTTGTAGTTCCTATCAGGGCGAGGACTGGATGTAAAAAAGCGCATCAGTGCGTATCTATTATCCTCGTAAATAAAGAATTTTGTCTTGTCTTGTCTCGTTCTTCTCTCTCTCTCTCTCTCTCTCTCTCTTCTCTCTCTCTCTCTCTCTCTCTCTCTCTCTCTCTCTTCTCTCCATGTTTTGAAAATCTTCTGTCTGTGCACGTGCGGATAGTGTTGACATTTCCGAGGCAAGTATCTGGCATAAACGAGGAGGGGTGGTCTGTGTTGATATTAAAGCATCATCCAAGGAGAAGAATGTTACTTGGAAAACAAACCAGGAAGTTGAGAGTCGTCTCTTAGCAACGACATGGCGAGGAGAGCGAGCGAGACGTGTTTTACGGAACATCTTGCCAGCAGCAAGGTTAGATAGTAACACAACTTTGGAAGGACGTTTAGTCTGAGAGGCGACTGTTTCTATACTCCCACCCCACTCCCCATTTCCTCCCAAGGAATGAAGAGGATTATATTTGTATTCGTTAGAGGTTTGTTACGACTTCAGACAAAAAATACAACGGAATTACAGCTTTAGACATGGCGGAACCTCTTTCGAACTAAAGTAGTGGTTAAACAGATGATTGAACCCAGATTGAAACCAAGTACGAGTATCGACGTGTTTACTCAAAACTCGTTGCTCCTCGCATTGTCTGGATAGTGTGGGTCGCTCTTCTATGTATAAGTGGAAATACAGGCTCAGGGGAGACGGGAGAAAGGAATGAAGAAGTGGAAGAGGTGAGGAAAGATGGGGAGGTGGGGAAAGGCAGGGGCATGGGGGGGGGGGGGGGGGGGGGGGGGTTCGTACTGGGGAAAATGTTTCTGTTGGAAGACTGTTGAAAATAGACACTGAGTGCAAAACTCTCCATTCCTTTCGCCCCGATCCCCCCCCCCCCCCCCCTCCTCCCTTCTCCATCTTTCTCGCCCAACCCCGGGGAAAATCCGTCGCAGTTGCCCAAAGTACGAAACGAAAGGGGAATGACTCTGAATAAAAAGAACGTAATCTGTTCGGGATGACGTCAACCGGAAATCGGAAACTGACACCAGCGGGGCGTGATTTCTGGTCTGCCCTGGACGGTGGTCTTGTACAGTTCTTCCCGTGAGTCTGGCCGTCTGCAGCGTGTTGACAACCTAAACGGTTCCACAGGGAGGTAATGTTGATCTCCACTGATCGTCTTCCTTTGAACGTCCACTGGAAATCACGGTGCTGGAGGGCTTACACGAGCTTCGTTTGTTTGCGCTTTTTTTACTCTCTTCATTTTTGTTCGGGAGACGTTCTGTCTGCGCCTGCCGAGAGAGTGTTGACCTTCCCGATACGCAGTATCAGGTGAATGCCATGAGAAGAGCGCTCTGTTGATGTTAACGCATCGTCCAAGGAGAAGAATGTTATAAGAAAGCAACCCTATGAAACTGAGGGATGTTTCTTAGCCGCGAAAAGGCGAAGGACATGCATACTGGGCCAAATCTCGCTGCGAGCAAAGTTAGATAGATACTGGCAACATTTTTGTAAGCACACCTAGTCTGAGAGACGACTTGAGCTGCCCCCTTGCCCCCTCCCCATGCCCCCTCCCCCTGCCCCCTCAGCCCCCCCCCCCCCCATCCTCTCCAAAGTATCAAAGCAGACTACACTTGTATTCTTTAGAGAATGTTACAACATTTTTGAAAGGAGGCACCAGAGTTGTAGTCCTTTACGTGAGAGATAGCCTCTCACGCACTGACGCAGCAGAGAAACTGTGGATTTAAACCGCTAACAAATCGTGTTATCTTTTTCATGGCGGTGAAAACCAAGTATCGGTGTCTTTACGCGTAACGACGGCTTGCGTAACCCAGTGGATTTTATCTCAGGCCTTTCAAAATCCTCCAATCTTGCTCCGGCTGTTTCACTTGTTCATCTGAGAAAACGTTCAGTCGGGTCACATACCACGCTCTAGCCGTTCTTTGTCTCAGAACAATACTGTACAATTCTTTGTGTTAGTTAGAAGCTACTTGGACACAGGGACACACTGACACAGGGACATATGACACAGGGACACATTGAGACAGGGACATAGGGGCACGGGGACACACTGAGATAGGGACATAGGGACATGGGGACACTATCAGACAGGGACATTTGGACATAAGGACACACTGAGACAGGGACATAAATGGACACAAGGACACACTGAGACAGGGACATATGGACACGGGGGACACACTGAGACAGGGACATATGGACACAGCGACACACTGAGACAGGGACATATGGACACAAGGACACACTGAGACAGGGACATATGGACAAAGGGACACACTGAGACAGGGACATATGGACACAGCGACACACTGAGACAGGGACACATGGACACGGGGGACACACTGAGACAGTGACACATGGACACAGGGACACACTGAGACAGGGACATATGGACACAGGGACACACTGAAACAGGGACATATGGACACAGAGACACACTGAGACAGGGACATATGGACACAGAGACACACTGAGACAGGGACATATGGACATGAGGACACACTTAGGGTAATATGGACGCAGGGACACACTGAGACAGGGACATATGGACACAGAGACACACTGAGACAGGGACATATGGACATGAGGACACACTGAGACAGGGACATATGGACACAGAGACACACTGAGACAGGGACATATGGACACAGAGACACACTGAGACAGGGACACAGGGACATATGGACACAGGGACACACTGAGACAGGGACATATGGATACAGGGACACATTGAGGCAGGGACACAGGGAAATATGGACACAGAGACACACTGAGACAGGGACATATGGACACAGGGACACACTGAGACAGGGACATATGGATACAGGGACACACTGAGACAGGGACATATGGATACAGGGACACTGAGACAGGGACGTATGGATACAGGGACACACTGAGACATGGACATAGGAATACAGGGA
>CM065724.1:60779165-60791665 GCA_033310375.1 Conus canariensis
CATGTTCCGAAAAACAAATGTTAAAAAAGGGAGTCTCTTCTAGACGGTGACTGTATAAAAAGAAAGAAAAAAAAACCGTTTCAGGAAACAAAGCTTTAGAGGGAGGGAGAAAATGGGGGGGGGGGGGGGTTCTATTAGACAGTAGAGATTTAAAAAAAATTCCGGGAAAACAAACATTTAATGGGAGGGAAGATGGGAGGGCTGAGTCTGTTGAACTGTGAAGAAAAAACAAAAATCTTGCTCCAGAAAAACAATCCTGTATTGGGGAGAGGAAAGGGTGGGAGTCTCTATTAGACAGTATAACACACACACACACACACACACACACACACACACACACACACACACACACACACACAATATTTTTCAAAAAAGATCCGGCAAAGCAAACCTTTAAAGGGAAGGGGAAAGGGAGATAAATCTATGTTGGTAACAGTATAGACAAACACAGACAAACATATTCCAGAAGAAAACAAAATCTTTAAAGGAAGGGGGAATGGATGGAATCTTTGTTGGACGGTAAGTGTATTAGAAAAAGAAAGACATATTCCAGGGAAACAACCCTTCAATGGAAGAGGGGAAGGAGAGAGTGTCTGTTGGACGGTAACTGTATTAGACAAAAAAAAAAACAACATAATCCAGGGAAACAACTCTTTAATGGAAGAGGGGAAAGGAGAGAGTGTCTGTTGGACGATAACTGTATTAGACAAAAAAAAAAGATTCCAGAGAAACAACCCTTTAATGGAAGAGGGGAAGGAGAGAGTGTCTGTTGGACGATGACTGTATTAGAAAAAAAAGAAACATATTCCAGGGAAACAACCCTTTAATGGAAGAGGGGAAAGGAGAGAGTGTCTGTTGGACGATAACTGTATTAGAAAGAAAAAAAACATATTTCAGGGAAACAACCCTTTAATGGAAGAGGGGAAAATGAGAGAGTGTCTGTTGGACGGTAACTGTATTAGAAAAAAAAAAATTCCAGGGAAACAACCCTTTAATGGAAGAGGGGAAGGAGAGAGTGTCTGTTGGATGGTAACTGTATTAGACAAAAAACAAACAAACCATATTCCAGGGAAACAACCCTTCAATGGAAGAGGGGAAGGAGAGAGTGTCTGTTGGACGGTAACTGTATTAGACAAAAAAAAAATTCCAGGGAAACAACCCTTTAAATGGAGGGGGAAAGGAGAGAGTGTCTGTTGGATGGTAGCTGTATAGTAAAAAAACAACAACAAAAAAACCCCAACTTTTTCAGGGAAACAAACCTTTAAAGGGAGGGGAAATTTGGGAGGGGTGTCTTTTGGAAGGTGGCTGTATAGTAAAAAAAAAAAAGCATATTCCAGGGAAACAAACCTTTGAAGGGGGGGGGGGGGGAGGAGGAAGGGAGTCTCTGCGGAAAGGTAATTGTAGATATAAAAAAAAAACATATTCCAGGGAAACAAACCTTTAAGGGGGGAGGGAGAGGGGGGAATCTCTGTTGGAAGGTAACTGTACCGAAAAAAAAAACATATTCCAGGGAAACAAACCTTTAAGGGGAAGGGGGAATCTCTGTTGGAAGGTAACTGTATAGAAAAAAAAACATTTTCCAGGGAAACAAACCTTTAAAGGGAGGGGGAAAGTGGGAATCTCTGTTGGAAGGTAACTGTATAGAAAAAAAAAACCATATTCCAGGGAAACAAGCGTTTTAAGGGGGAGGGAGAGGGGGGAATCTCTGTTGGAAGGTAACTGTATAGAAAAAAAAAACATATTCCAGGGAAACAAAACCTTTAAAGGGAGGGGGAAACGGGAATCTCTGTTGGAAGGAAACTGTATAGAAAAAAAACAAAACATATTCCAGGAAAACAAGCGTTTTAAGGGAGGGGGGGAAAGGGCAAACCTCTGTTGGAAGGTAATTGTATGGGGGAAAAAATTCACATTCCAGGGACACAAACCTTTAAAGGGAGGGGGAATGGGGGGGGGTCTTTTGTAAGGTAACTGTATAGGAAAAAACGTTCCAGGGAAATAAAGCTTTAAAAGGAAGGGAAATGGGGGGGGGGGGGGGGGGGGGGGGGGGGAATCTCTGTAACTGTATAGACAAACTTGCTCCAATAGAAAGTATATATTGGGGAACACAATTCATTCATACAATCAAACTACACAGAAATCACATACTCCTTGAACATAAACTGACGACATTACTGGACTTTAAAAGCACACAAACAAACATGTGCATAGGCCTGTCAAGGCCAAATCAACATTCTTCACGCGCCTATTGTCTGCTCAATTACAGGGCAGCGTATATGGGCTTGTTTGCACGCACTGACGACACCTTTAAAACTGAAACTGAAGTTTAAAATTCTCTTTGAACGTCATGCACAATCTCCCATGTCGCAATGCTTTCGTCTTTTTAAACGCATGACTTTTCATTTCATCGACAATGGTCGCGTATCAATTTCTCAAGTTGATTGCATGTTTATTTCAGACGAGATGTTACTTGAGAAATGGCTTCGTTTTTTGCCAATTACAGTCAGAAATTTAAAACCAACAATTGAAACCATTTCCATTTCATGTAAGATGAGCCAGTCTTTTGTTTATTATTTATATGAACACAAACAAAATCGTAACTGTAGAAGAGGGCTTATTTGATTACAAATTGGAGAGCAGAGTTTGAAAAATACGCCATTGTTATGTTCATGTTCTCTGTTGATCTATTTTTCTTCTTTTTTTTTCTTTTTTTCTTTTTTTTTTGCTGCTTGTGTTGGAATTGATAGGGTTACTTTGGGGTGGTAACAGGAGCAGGCAACAGCCAATGGAAGCGAAAAACATACATATCTATACTACATGTCTGTACTGTATATACACTCATTGATGTGAAAGCTCGAGGTATTTAAAATAGACTTTGTAAACCACACCTTGTCCATGTATACTACGCACAAAAAGTTAAGGATCGGTATGTGAAAACAGGTGCGTAATAAACTCAGTTCGCTACTGTTATTTATTTCTTAGTCCAGCCAAATTGTCATGAATTCTTGTTCAGCTGTAAGTGGGCGATGTTGTGTTAGTGCGAAAATTGCACGGGATTCTCTACTACTGAGCTGGGCCGCAAACGGAAAAGCGGAAACTTGCGAAAAATGACCTTGTTTTGGACCGTTCTGCCTGAACACATTGCATTGCCAGATGGAAAAACCATTATGCACGTGCAAGCACTGCTGTTTATGTGTGAGATGCTGTCGCTCGCTTGGCTATATAAGAAGACATTCCACCAGTAGTAGGCTTGATCTGACAATGCCTCCACGACGAAAATTAAGCGAGTTGGATAGGGGACGAGCTGTTGCATGGTTCCAAGATGGTGTTCCCAAGGGAGAAGTGGCCAGGCGACTTCATGTGTCCATCTCAGTCATTGTCCGACTGATTCAACACTTCACAGCCACTGGGATTGTCCATGAAAGACGCAGATCTGGTCGACCGAAGAAGACAACCCCACGTGACGATCGTCTCATTGAACGACAAGCCCTGCAGACAAGAACAGCCTCTTCCAGCATAATTCAAAGGCAGTTCAGGGTGGCTACTAACATCAACATCAGCAGCAGACCATACGGAACCGCCTACATGGGTTTAATCTCCGTTCTCGTCGCCCAGCAGTACGGCCACGCTTAACTCCAGCCCATAGGGCAGCACGCCGCGCCTTCTGCGCACGTCACGTGAGGTGGACACGTCAGCAATGGTCCCAGGTCCTGTTCAGTGATGAATCACGCTTCACCCTTCACCACAACGACGGCCGACTGAGGGTCTGGAGGCACCCAGGGCAACGCTTTACTGACGCCACTGTCCAAGAAAAGGTGGCCTTTGGTGGAGGTTCTGTAATGGTCTGGGGGGCCTTCAGCCTTCACCACAGAACACCCTTGTATCATGTACAGGGTAACCTGACTGGCATCCGATACCGGGATGAGATCCTTCAACCGCTGGCTGTGCCTACACTGCAGCAGATGGGACCGAGGGCTGTCTACCAGGATGACAATGCTCGCCCCCACAGGGCAAGGGTGGTCAACGACTTCCTGCAGCAGTCTGGAGTCAACAGAATGGAGTGGCCAGCATGCAGTCCCGATCTCAACCCGATTGAGAACCTCTGGGATGAGCTGGATCGCAAAGTGAGGAGCCACCCCCCTCCCAGGGATGCCCAACACCTCTACCAGATGCTGCAGGCTGAGTGGCAGGCGCTTCCACAGAGGATCTTCACCAACCTGGTCAACTCGATGAGGACTCGCTGCGTCGAGTGCCAGAACAGCCATGGTGGTTACACGCATTACTGAGCTTTTGGGAGCATCAGTATGCCCTGTCTTGTGATTTCAATGACTTTGGGAAATCAAATTTGGATACGTACCCACTTTAATCAAATGTACACACCAAACGATTGCTCGAGATTGAAGGCAATTGTGTATCGTTATCACTAAAGAATGGAATTAAAAGTTGGCCAAACTTCAACGTATTGACTTTATTTTGACAGTTATGAATGTTTGTGAAAGTGATCCTTAACTTTTTGTGTGTAGCTTATTACCATCAGATGTGATTTTTTTTCCCTAAATGAGTTGAATTTTTTTTGTTCTGTTTAATACTAGACTTTGTGGGAAACAAATCAGTCTTAATTCAGTTTTCAGCATGTTTGGAACGCGCTTATTACAGGCATGTATGGACTCGATTTTGGTTTAATACCAGTCTTGATATAATCCCCTGTGGTTAGCTTGGCTTTAAGGCAGGTGATTTCTTCGACAAAATTGCTGTGTGTGTGTGTGTGTGTGTGTGTGTGTGTGTGTGTGTGTGTGTGTGTGTGTGTGCGTGCGTGCGCGCGCGCGCGCGTGTGTGTGTGTGTGACTACTACCGATATGACTGAGCAAAATTATGCAATACATAATATGATACATCCAAGAATAACAGGAAGCGATGATGGCTCACTTTTTAAGTTTAGCCTTGAGTGAAGGTCGGAGTCTATATATGTATATATTCATGATGTCCTTTATATCTCGATCGTCGTCGGTTGGAATATTTTGTTTTCCTGTTTCAGCCTGCAATCCGTGTTTTCTTGAACGAAAACTTTTATGTGTTTATACAGAGGAGAAAATATCATAATATAGCAATTAAACGTGAATGACGTCTGTGATGTGTGTGCACGCGTACACACACACACACACACACACACACACACACACACACACACACACACACACACACACACACGCGCGCGCGCGCGCGCGCAGAGAGAGAGAGAGAGTAAGAACAAAATGTAACATCGTAGCATTCATACTAAACGCGTCCGAAGCAAAACATTGGGTTGCTATTCTTCTTCTTTTACGCAGATCACGTTTGACGTGCAAACTGATGTAAACATACCCATATCAAATCACGTAATATTTATAATGATTCGGGTTCTCTCTTTCATTTAATCAAATCTTTAATCGGAATATCTCCTGGAATTGAGAGAGAGAGAGAGAGAGAGAGAGAGAGAGAGAGAGAGAGAAGAGAGAGAGAGAGAGAGGAGTGAGAGGAGAGAGAGAGAGAGAGAGAGAGAGAGAGAGAGGAGGAGAGGGGGGGGGAAGGAAATAAGAAAAAAAACAAACGATCTACATGGTTTGCGGAAATACTCCATTTGTTGTGTATTCACGTCATTCGTGCAGTCAGTTATAACAATAATAATAATAATAATAATAATAATAAACAATCATAATAATAATAATGATAATAATGATGATAATAATAATAACAATATAATAATTGTGATAATAATAATATATGTAATGATAACAAGAAATAATAATAAGAAAAAATAATAATAAAGTAAAAGTCATGCAAGCAGTGTTTAAGACATAACCAGACATGTTATGTGACATTTTACATGTACAATAAATGTATTGAGTAATATGACGCTTCATCTTCTGAAGAGGGTGAGAAAATAGTAAAAAAATTGTATATTCATACGATCCTAATTCCAAGATCTGTTTAAACAACCCGTTTTAAATTTGAATGTTTTGAATTTGAGTGCTTCCGTGATCATGTATAGGTAAGTAATAGGACGGTTTCATTGGCTGTGGATATGATTTAATAGATCATTTCATTGCGATTTGTTGCATTTTTCTTTGAGTTCTTTTGCGGTTGTCTTTGGTTTCCTCAGACGAGTTTCTAAGTTCCGAGATGTCGCTAGATGTTGTGCCGCGAGATGATTGAGGCGAGAGTGTCCAAAGCAACGACAAAGATGGATCGTTCGGCGGATTTTGTCGTCGCTGGCTTTTTTTTCACCACAATCTGAAAGTCTGCGTCTGTTTCCGGATTCAATGAAACCGGTTCTGTCGCATGAAACGTGTGATTCTAGTGGGTTCAAGTAGTTGAGTGACGTAGTTCGTTCACATCACGATGCACAACCAAAAGACTGGTAATGTTTTACCCTATACACAACCTGAACATGCAAAAGTTTTCTTGGGCTGTATATAACACGAAATTCTTCTTTTTCAATATATTTACGAAATTTGTTCTTTATATTTCTTGGTCTAAAATAACAAAAATCAGTGTAATCCAACTGTAAGTCTATAAATAACAATTTGATTTTGATATGCGCTTTGTAGGTCTTTACTTACAGTGGTGATTGGGGAGGGGTAAAAAGAGCGACATCGTGTGATGAGGATCTGGTGAATGAATGTCCGAGTGAAACAACTGACTTAAAAACAGATTCTTTGTGCTGTTGTAAACTTAGTCAACAAACGAATTATGCTTTGATGACGGTTTTTTTTGGCGATGTCAGTCAATGTGTCTGTCGTTATCAGTTGTTATTTGCTGCTGTTGAAGAGAGATTGGTCATTAAACACAGATCTCATCCACTCTGCAACAGTCTTTACGATTGGTCATTAAACACAGATCTCATCCACTCTGCAACAGTCTTTACGATTGGTCATTAAACACAGATCTCATCCACTCTGCAACAGTCTTTACCAAGCATGTGATGCAGCAGAGATTCCACGCCAGAATCTTACTTTATAGACGCTTTCTCTTTCTGACTTTGCAAAATTATTGCCACTGCCTGTTGGACTCCCACGTGATGAGTACATGCCATTTTGCATGCCAGAGAAGGACATAAGATAAAAGAGTGGCTGGAACAAAGGGTGGCTGAGGAAAATGCGGAAGGAAAGGGGCATACAGATTCAGTTCCAACGTTCTTTTTTTCTGTTGGACCATCAGCATCAAAAGTTGCTAATGAAACATGTTAGATTTTGAGAGGTAGTCCCGAAAGAACAATAAGATGAGCGACTACAGGAAGCATGAATTCCATAGGCATGCTCGCTTCTCTGAGTGTAGTAGAACAATCTTGATATTCAGCAGTTCCCAGTGATACATTCAGCGACAGACTTGACGCGTACTTAGAAGTTGCACTACGCTGCAGTGGCAGACCACATCATAAATTCTGATTTGTGAAACTTGTCTTCATCAGTGGGCATTTCCAAAGTGCCCCTCAGCCAGCTGTGCCATCCCCAGCCCGACCCCTTCCATTTACCCCTACCCTTCCTCCAGCTCCCTTTTCCTCCTACTCCTCTTCCCCACTCACCATCCATCCTTCCGCCCCATTTCCGTGTTTTGTCCTCTCATCGCTAGCAGCAGCAGCAGAATCCTGATCTTGACACTTTTGCTTTCCCTTGCTATTGTACAACAGACACATACATCAGGGATCGTTTTCGCCGCGTTTTCGTCGATGCACTCTCCTCCATTGGGGTGAAAAACTCCATGCCAGTGATCTAATTCAGTCAGACACTTTGGTATCAGTTCCCTTTTCCTTGACTGACAGGTCGTTTACGTACTCCACATGTACATCATCGAACTTTGACAGTAGAAAGAAACTCTGAGGAAAGCTGGACAGCCGAAGATCTTCAGAGAAGAACCCCCTCTCAGGCAAACACATGGGCTGGGCCGCGGTTAAGTGATGAATCCTAGATGCCCTTCTGCCATCAGATGTTTTCCTGGTGCTGCCGGGATTCGAACGTGTACCTTCTGGATGGGTATGCGTCTCATTGCGTTTCCTTTTTTTTAGGTGGATATCTTAGCTACATTGGCACCTGTTTTAAGTTTGGAAATTTAAGCCTTCAAAAGTTCACTTTTGTTTCTCCTCGACCAGATCCCGCTGGAACTCTTCAACTACCTCTGCAAATTCCTTCGGGGTTCTAGTCCTCTTCTTCGCAGAAATGGCGAGCTGTTTCATGAGACCATTGACTGATCAGCTTACAAATCCCCTTACTTCATTTCAATAGCAAGGACGTTGGCTCGGAGACCAGATTCCACTAGCTCAATTGGCATACTTGTCAGTCTCGCAAATGGGAGCTTGCTCCGTTTTTCTTTCATAGGGGGGCAGTGAGTTCAATGACTTACGACATACTTTTGGAAGTAGCACATACGACGCTATTGTACCCGATGTATCCATTTCGGGTCTTCCAATGAACAGCACCTTATTTCGATCACTTTGGTAACGGTGTCAAGTTTGTCATGCACACTTACAGTTTTCTTGTTGTTGAAACAAGAAAGGATATTTGATGTTTATTTCACTTTGCTATGAATTTAACGCGTTCTGTATCAGTGCAAATTAAGTTTTCAAGTACGTATACCGCAAGTATTCTTCAATAAGCTGAAACGGTGATAAAGAACAGAAACTGGATTGCTCACAAAACGTTTATACATATAAACATTTTGTATGCAAAAGGCTCCCGTGTAGGTCTACAACCTGCTCTGTAGACATACACTGAATTATGGCCATTCTGATTTTGTACATTGTATTATTATCGTTATGAGTTTAGCCATCTAGGATCCCCATTTCATATAGCTGTGAACAAACGCAACGGGAAATGTTCATAAATTAAAAAAACGTGTCATTTAGAACAAATAAAGATATTCATGAAACTGAACATGTGTTTTATAATCCCCTTTTCATGTAGCGCCCTACGAGCCTTTTTGAGATCTACATAAAGCAGAACATGTACCCTCACTTCATACAGCTCTGTAAGACCCCAATGGAAATCTTTATAAAGCAGAACACGTATCATAGGGTCCTCATTTTGTATAGCTCAGTACGATCCTGATGGAAATTTTCACACAGCAGAACATGTGCTAGCAAAACCCATCCACTGCCAAGTTTCGAATCCTCAGCTCCTCTCTCTCTCTCTCTCTCTCTCTCTCTGTCTGTTCTGTCTGTCTGTCTGTCTGTCTGTCTGTCTGTCTGTCTTCTCTCTCTCTCTCTCTCTCTCTTCTTTTTCTCTCCCCTTAGCACTCTCCACTTGACAGTAATAACTGAAAGATGCTTCTATAGAAAGAAAAAAAAAGTAAAAAAAAAAAAGACACGGAAGCGCTCGTCTCACGATTATCTGACCTGTCTGATGTCTCAGATGGCGCCTCTGGTCTCGCCGCTATCTTGGCGGGGTCTAACAAAGTCTGCATTTTGGTGCTCCATTATTCCTGAAGACTCAGCAAGAAGCCTTCTTCCCATCAGCTATGCTTATTGTCGTTTACCGCAAGAAGCGCTGAAAGTGCATTCTCCCAAAAGATGTTAATGACAGAGGGCTGAGAGGGGGGAGAGAGAACAGGGGAGGGTCAGGGGATGGAGGGGGTTGGGGGCGGATTCTTTGGCAAAATTCCCTTCCCTCCCTAACACCCCTGATCTATGCTTTATTGGCAGACATGAGGAGATCGATTCTTAAAAATCGATGGATAGATGCTCTGGACCATTATATTTCAAATTAGAACGCCGTTCTTGACTAGGTCACAGGGACATACTGTATTGCGATATGTTCAGTGTTTAGTCCGCTGAAATTTGTTCGTCTTTCTTTGGATATTGGAACGGATTTCAAAGGCTTACAGGACATCACTGTATTGCGATATGTTGGTTTTTTTTTTTTTAGTCCGCTCAAATTTGGTTCGTCTTTCTTTGGATATTGGAACGGATTTCAGTGGCGTGCCATGCTACTGTTTGTGACTTTTATTAAGTAAAGAAAAGAAACGGAAAAAAAAATATTCTGACAGAGGAATTCTTCATATGTGTTAATGTATGATCGTTCGTGTACCATAGATAAAGCGTTCTACCCTCAAAACGCTCTAGATGGATGCTCTGTCTCTTCTCTGTCTCTTCTCTGTCTCTTCTCTCTCTCTCTCTCTCTCTCTCTCTCTCTCTCTCTCTCTCTCAGTGATCGAGTGACTTCCCTTGTCTGGTTGCCAACAAGACGAAATTTCCACGGTTCCAGTAAGATTTTCCAGACCTTCAGAACAAAAAACCTCTTAAATGTCTGTTGAAAGCCGTCCATCGAATGTAGAAAATGTGCTGAACATTGCGCTCCACAATTAGACATCGTCATCGTTGAAAGCTGAACGCAGGGAACATTAGACTGTTGTCGTTCTTAGACAGATACCAATTTCCGAATATTCCCCCACCATGCAAATCCAGTCTGATGGTGATTGTGTTCGGGAAACCTGTCTGTCACAGCTCAAGAGGGTCAGGAGGAACTCCGGAAGCGAAAGGCAATTGAGCATGCATATTTCCGTCCATTCGAACTTTCGGAAGAGTTTGGCCGTTGGTATGGATGACACGTATACAATTAGCATGCACCTTGCGTGAGGAATGGAAAGAATGAAGGAAGTAAGGAAACTGAGTGAAGTAGCAATTGATTGGATGACACGGGAAACGACTGAATGAAGTGCCGGCAGGCAACTCTTCAGTCGGTACTACCCAGGCAGGCAGCCCGTTGCGTACACGAGAGTGTGGATTGTCAGCGCCTAGAACCTTTGGCAAGGCGCTGTATAAATGTTTTGTTACTACACTGATTCTTTCAGTGATCACTACTATGATCCTATGTGCCCTGTGTGGTCAAAGTGAGGACTCTCGCCAGCTAATTCTTCGCAGAGCCTTTTCATGCTTTGACAACGACTCTGTTCGACTATCTTTACTGAATTCTTGCCTTTCTTATGTCAAATTAGAAATCTCAATGAAGGTTTAAAAGTTTGGTATCACTATTAAGCACGCTCCACTTAAAACAGTATGTCTTACAAATAACCCTATGAAGAAGCTTGGATAGTTAACGATAACGGTATCGCCACAGATTTCAGACATTTACTTTTACTGGTGAGGAATCGAGACTGAATAGGAAAACAAAGAAACAGAGTGAATTACTAAAAACGATCAGCAGAAACAATGTTATTCTGAGGATCTAATTTCTTCCGACATCGATCAGTTTTGAAAAGTTTACATCAGCCGACCAATAACATGCAAATGTGCATTGAAATACATATCACCTGAAATCTTGAGAACATATCTTTTGTGACAAAATAGATGAGATCTCTTTCAAAAATAGTATAGATTAAAGAATGCAACATCTTGTGCAAATATATCACTTTTGAAGATGTATGAAGAGCATAATTCTGTTACTCACAAAAAGCGGATCAGTAGGAAAGGTCTTGATGGCATTAACGGAAAACTCTTAAACTTGTCAGCCCGGATAATCGCTTTAACACTTGCTTTTATTTACAATTCATGCTAGCTGATAAAATTTTTCGAAAGCCTTTAAACTTGCCAAAGTAATACATATCTATAAAGCAGGTGATTATACATATACTTCAACTTGAAGACCCGTTTTAAATTGTCTACCCTGAGGAAAGAGTTTGAAAATCAAGTAAACGAACACATTATTAATGATTTAGATTCTATCAGTTTGTGTCTTCAAAAACCCACGGGATTCATGGCTAGCATTTCATGCCACACAATATTAGCGAATCTTATGGACCACTGGCTCGTTATTATCAACGAAAAACGATGGTAAAATCACAGGTACTAGTGTTCTAGAGGTCGACTTAATGAGACCATTAGTTCTCCTCATAAAAAAGAACCATGGGTTTACGATGATACTTTAGAATTCCTATTTTCACTTCTGTCAGAGAGAACATGATGTAATTATTTGTATAGATCTGAATCTTGCATTCTGTCTGTTGGTTATGGTGTTCTTCATGGTTCTGTCTTTGCTCGTATCTCTCTCTCTCTCTCTCTCTCTCTCTCTCTCTCTCTCTCTCTCTCACACACACACACACACACACACACACACACACACACACACACACACACACACACACACACACACAACACACACACGATCTGCCTTGTTTCTTACATCTTTATTTGAGATGCTTGCAGCCGATGCTACTGTACATATTTATCATAATAGATAAGACATTTCTTTCATTTTTGTAGAAAATATCAGCAAGTTATTACAACGATCCGAACTCGATTGCATACATCTAAATGGGGAAAAAAACAACAACAACTGAATACTTAGTAATAACTATACCACAAGCTGATTACCATAAGATTCTAGGTGTCATTGTTCATAAGAATCTAACATAGTCAACTCGTACTACGATATATGTAAACAAGCGTCGAAAAATTACCAGCTCTCAAACATCAAACATTAATTTTTTAAGGTATACATAATTAAAGTTATCCATTAATGCCTATTTGAAATTCA
>CM065724.1:60799165-60806665 GCA_033310375.1 Conus canariensis
CCTGTATTTGTGCGCTCTCGACATGTGGTAGGAAACTCCGAGTCATATTCGTCTGAGGACACCTCCGTTTTCCATCGGAGCATCAAGTGGTGTGCATAAAAAAAAATAATAATAATCTGCTGATGCCAAGAGCAATCTGCCTCTGTTGTGGGTATCTAATGGCGGCGCCAAGCCCAGGGTCATTAAAGTCCCTTTGAACGGTGCTTTTACGACTTGGTCCAAGTCTTGAATGACTGGTCGCTCAGCACTTCAAAGAGTCATCTCCACTTCTCGCCGGGTCCGAAGAAACAATCGTCCAGACACAACCATAGCGTGCGTAGATTGTCCACCAGTGGAACTTGGATGAAGATTGGGACGTGTGTGCTGTAAAGAGGTGGGCTTCTTGGAATTATTTTCAAGCCTAGTCGTGTAGTGCCGGTCTTTGATAGTTGTAATGAACCTTGCATTCTTTTTATAGAGCCTCGTGTGCAGCACTCTTCACATCACTCTCCTTGGCATGTGGCCAATACTGAAAGAAGAAGATGTCAGAACCTTCAAAATGATGAAGGTGGACATGAAATGAAAGAAGAAGAAGAATACTTCAAGTTTCGTGGAACTGGATCAAGGAATGCAGGATGTTACAGACAGAAAAAGGATCTGGAGACCAACGTAGCAGAATTCAACCAGCAAGCTTTGTGGTAGTGTTTGAAACGGCTTTGGCAATATAAAAACAAGCCTTTGGGGAGAGTGAAAATTGTGCAACAGATAGAAGCCATTGTCTGTTAAACCTGCCAAGACAGAACAAACATCCAAAATGAAACAACGGGCATTGATTACACAGTGTTTCCAAGACGGATGGAGAAAAAAAAAATCCCAGCTGCTCTTGAATCGTGTAAAAGACAGTGCAGATATCGAATGAAACAATTGGGAGAACGGGTGCATTAAGGACAACACGTGGAAAGGCTTGATATATCAGTTGTTGTCATTGGCATATTTCGTTTTCCGGAGAATTAAAGAAGAAAAAAAACAATGACCTTCGCTGCTGTGAAATGTTTGCAAAAGCTTGAAAGAGACCAATGTGCCTCTAGAGCTCAGAGGTAACACAAGAAGGGGGGGGGGGGGGGGGGGGGGGGGCGTATGGGATAGATACAAGCGGAAGAAAAAAATTGCACCGGAAGGAATTAACCCCAGACTCAAGTCGAGGCTTTCGTTTCAAAGAGGCAAAAAAAAAAAAAAATGATGCTGGCCAAGCGAGGGGTTTTAGCTGGGTGTGACCTTTAAGCAGAACGACAAAAACGAGGTCGACGGTGTCTCTGTTTTAAGATAAACGCACTGCCCACAAGCCAGTGCATTGCGCGTTTTCTCATGGTCACATCGCTTAGGGGGCTATCGACTGCCGATGGCACGAAAGTCTGATTAATGGCCGAAGCTTAAGAAACAACAACAGTGGTCGTGTCCACATACTCACTTGTATAAATGTGCTGAAGAAGTACATGTACGTGGGTGGTGCCACTTAGGGACAAAACAGGAAAATCTTTGCTGGCTGCTTTTCTTTCTTTCTTTCTTTTTTTTTTCCACAGTTGTCAACTGACCCACTTGCAGACGGTCAAAAGAAAAGAATTCAGAAATAAAGTATTTGAGCGTCTTTTAGAGCGACGGGACGTAAACTGCTTTGTAGCAAACAGTGAGGACATTAAATCTGTTTCTTATTTTTAAATGAACATTGATTTATTTACAATTGCAACGTCACAGAAATCATCAAGTTAGAGTTTATGGCATGTTCACATAAATTCCTGTTTATGTATACAAATATAACGAAGACAGTGGCAAACACCAGCCGCTGTGGCGAAGTGGTTAGCGTCGCGGACTCCCGGCTGGGAGGTCGTGGGTTCGATTCCCACCAGAGTCATGTGGGATTTTTCTGCCCCGACCGGCTCCTACCCAGAGTTGAGTTTGTTACGGGCTCAGTTGGGAAGACTGGGACCACACAGTCGAGTTTAATGGATGCGTCTCTGAGAGTGTTGCTCAAATTTTCTGACCAACACTGCAGGTGTCTGTATCTCTCGGGCCTGGTTGACGCCGGGGTATATTATGAAAGGAAGCGTAGAGTACAGTCCTGTCATGCAGTCTCAGACACGAATGGAAATCCATAGATCATCTTCATCATCACCATTCTCATCGATCAGCATTAAAAAAATGTCTCAAATTCTGTGGCCCTTCATGCCCTGCTCTCATGGTGACCTCAATTTTGATGTCCTCTCCACGTCTGTGGCCTTGGTTTGGTTCCGTCGGGATCACCGGTATCGGCAAGTCCATGGGGGCTGTCGTTGGACGGACGTGGTGGCGCCCTCCAGAGGGAGAGCTCACTCACGCCGGCTCCGCGACTAAGCAATTATTGTCTTCAGTAGGGGGCTTAGTAGGTGATGTCCTGCGTATGTTAGATCAGAACAGGCGCCACTGAACACCACCGAAGTGACTCGGCAGCAATGCAGTGTCTCCTCCGGTGGGTTGCCTCTTGACGACTTGACATTGACTGCTCCCTGTGGATTGCCGGTGCCGGGGCTGCGGCGGGGCCGACCGGGCTGTGGCTGTGGACGGGGTGTCGGAATGAGCGGCGTGGGTGCACTGCCTCTGAGGTGGCGCAGAGGTTGGGACAGCAAAAAAAAAAAAAAAAAAAAACCCAGTGGCAAACGATTTTTTCAACTACAAATCGAACCCCACCCTACCCCCATCCTCCCCAAAATAAAATTTTTTAAACTACACATCGAAACAAAATGAAACAAGATTCGATAAAAATGATCAAAGAAAGTGATAAGTATAGTGAAAACGTAACGGCCAGCACACAAAGACGACATATCCCATATGAAACTTTTTTTAAAAGAGAGAGAGAGAGAGAGAGAGAGAGAGAGAGAGAGAGAGAGGAGGAGGACGAGGACAAGGTGTGCCCAAACGCCAGGAGCGCAGACACAACCAGCCGTGTCTCCCTGATGAGTTCCGATCCAGCGGACGAAAGGCCTCGGAGCAGGCAATACAAGTATATCTGCATTCAAAAGGGATTGCGATGGTTCCCTTAAGCAGCTAGTAAAGAGTTTTCATATCTGTAACATATTTTCTTAATTTCATGTTCCCAGTTTCTCCATCTTCAACCTTCCCCTCCCCTTAAGTCCAAATCTTTGCCAAGTCATTCCTACGAAGACAGTTGAGTTGTTGGCCTGCGCTTGCTTTTTCCCCCCACTATTAGATTGTTCGTCTTTGTAGTTGTCTGACTTTATTCAAGTTTTAAAAGGCTGTGCCAGTCTTGAATAAAAGTTACTCTGTGTTAGGTTTTCTTATGGGAGCAAAAGTTACCCCACTTGTTTATAGCTTCATTTCTGTTAACTTATGAACGATTTCGTTAGTGAACGTTAGTGAAGTTAGTGAACGTTCCAATATAGATTTCTTGTGATTCAAAACAGGGTTGATTGCTTAAGAACATGATCAATATGATCTTCTAAAATGTTGTATTTTAGGCAGCGCAGTAAAACAAAATGTTCGGCAGTTTCTGAATCAGTGACACAAGAACAAGATGGATCTGCTTCTAAACAACGATTAACAAGATCTTTGTGTGAGTTACACAATTTAAGTTGAGTCTGCAATGGTTAATTTGGTCATTTTTGTCTCTGATACATGAAAAATAGGGCACAAGGGAGTCATTCCGTGAAATCAAATGTCTGAATTCACCGAAAGATTTGGCTGGCTTTATGATGTTTGAGAGATTGTTCCAGACGTTTTACGTATTTGGAATGAAAGTGAGTTTTTTACAGTTCTGTTTTTATCCATAGAAGGCCGTACCTTTCAAGCAGTCTTCGCAGCGAATCGAGATTTTTGTCGACACTAAGTCTGGGACTAAGATACTTAGGTGTTCAGGACACACACTCTTCACCGTGAACTTATTGACACTTATTTGATTGAATTGTCCCTTCTTTGCCTTTATTGCCAAGGACACAATCCGGATTATTCATTCACTTTTTTACTTGTCTCCTTAAACAAAAAGATATGTTAAGGTTCCCGTAGCCTATTTCCCGGGGGATCCGTCAACTGTCAGAGGTTTATTGTGTCAAAGGCATGGAATTATGGAAAGCGGAGCCTATTTCTTCCATCATACCGCCTGTAACTCTCCCTGAATTGAATCAGGTACTTCTGGATGGACAGAGGGATTTTCAAGCCGAAAAAAATCCTAGCCCACAAGTGGTTCGAACTTATGACCATTGGCTTCGCAGGCAAAGGCTCTGACCATTTGACCATGGGCCTTTCAGCCAAAGACTGCAGAATAAGTAGGCCTTTTGACACGTTTACTTGTGTGTCCGTGGAGTTATCCCTTTGTTGAGCAGATGGGATTAATACCTGCCTGTCTATACAGGGAGTGTCCGCAGGAGTATCAGCCTGCGTACGCAGAAGAAGAAGAAGAAAAAGATCTCTGTACAGTCCGAATTAAACAAGACTGAAGATCTATGCATGATTTCTAACTATTTTCTGGATATTTTTTAATCGTCGTTTTGTTCTCTAAACATAGATGTGTTAACTTCGTTGACTTCAATGCTGACCAGTTCGTCCCGTTTACAATTATTCTGAATGACCAGGTCATCTATGTCCATGTACTGCCGGAGAGCTGTGGAATGGAATGTTAGTGGGTGGGTGAGCTGGCTATCACGAATTATCTTCACTAGTTTTGTCTTCGTCCCGATAATTTGAACGTCTAAGCGGTTCGCCTGAACTTCTGTCTTTTCAAGGTCAGAGCTGAAGATGTTAGTGCGGAACTCGGGCTTGGTCAGCGAAAGTGCTCAGTTAGCATAGACAGCCAGTACTTTAATGACAAATGTAGTATTGTACATTAAGTCATTAACATAAACCAGCTATAAGTACCTCATACGGATCTCTATGATACATCGGCAGAAACCTTTGGAGGTCGGATATTTCACCTTTGATAACAACCACTGTCCACATTGTTCATGAAGTTCCAAAATGAATAAATCACGAAAGGCAATAGTTTATGTCATACACTATATTATCAGCAATACTTGTATTTTTTCCTATCAATTTGCCAATATTAGAGGCTGTTCTGATTCTTTCATTGTCAATAAAGAAGACACGTATTACAGAATCCTACAAGGTCATGACCCATGCTATTCGTAGAATAATCTTCAGAGGTTCTTGCTGGTATATTGTCGTTTCCAGAGCTGCGAAAACCATCATTGACATACAAATCACCTTGACTAATCTACCCTTTATTTTACTAATTTCACCTAAAAAAAAAAACACACACAGACACTTTTAAAGCCTACACACAGCACAGCTACATCTAGTTCGACTTGAGCTTGCCTGTTCACTCAGGGAAAGTTCTCAGAGTCAGTGTATAGGATATAAAGTAAGAGGGTTTCGTTTCCCAAACTTGTGAAATCAGTCCAGTATTTCAACTGCAAAAGATATGCTTTACAAAATGATGGTGCTAATGGTTTTTGTGGTCGACTTTTATCTTTAGTCCTTGCCTATGCAAACCTATTACAGATGTAGAAGATGATCCTTTATAGGAACGAACAACTCTCCCGATTTTCTGTAAAATGTATTCATGTCCTGATGAAATGATTGGTATCCTTCGTTATCTACAATCATCTTACTTGTTATCATCCCCCATCCTTGACATCATTATCATCATCATCATCATCATCATCATCATCATCATCATCATCATCATCTCCATACCTAACATCATCATCATCATCATCATCATCATCATCATCATCATCATCTTCATCATCATCATCTCCATACCTAACATCATCATCATCATCATCATCTCCATACAGAACATTATCATCATCATCGTCGTCGTCATCATCATCATCATCATCATCCTGTCATCATCCCCATCCCAGACATCATCATCATCATCATCATCATCATCATCATCATCATCATCATCCCATCATCATCATCATCATCATTATCATCATCATCATCCCTGACATCATCACCAGCGGCATCGCTATCATCATCTTCGTCGATGTCCTCAATATCGTCAGCGAACTTGCCGTTAGAATACAAAAAAAAAAAAAAAAAATATCACCACGGGTTAATACCATTATCAACATAATAAACTAATGATTCATTCAGTCCACTGTCGTCGTTTTTCTTTTTTTTCTCTTTGTTATTGTTGTTGTTGTTGTTGTTAATACCATTATCAACATAAACTGATTATTTATTCAGTCCACTGGTCGTCGTCTTTGTTTGATTTTCTCCAACATCTTTAATATCTCCATCACCATCATCATAATCATCACCGACATCGTCACTACGTCCCCCCCCCCCCCACCACCACACCAACATCACCGGTCTTGGTGTTGACGACGATGGCGATGGCGATGGCGATGGCGACAAGATGAGGATGCTCATCTACCTCTCCACCGTCATTGCTGTAACAATGATCATCATAATTGTTGAAATCATGATCGACCTCACCATCATCGCCGTCATTAGCAGCATCACCATCCTCATCATCGTCACCAGTATCCACATCACCATCATCGCCTCTTCCCCTCATCTTCCACGTAGAACCAGCCATGGCGGCGACGGTGTGAATATGGCAGTCCTCATCGATTCCATTGCCTCATTAGAGTTTTCAACACCTTCAACAACTATTGTTCTCATGTGGTGTTTCGTCATAGCTCTTTTAAGTTCTGCTCATTGTGGCGTTCCTATTCAATTCCATAATCACGCTTCTTGTGCGCCTCGGTAAAGTGTATTAAAAAAAAAATAACAAGCACTTAGGAAGAAAGAAACACAATGTTGCGTTGGTTCTTATTAGTCCCACTTTCATTATCGACGTTTGTTTTGCATCAGTTCTTTTATTATTTTCTCACTTTTGTAATTCGTGTGGATGTCCTATATTTCCGCTCTCTCTCTCTCTCTCTCTCTCTCTCTCTCTCTCTCTCTCTCTCTCTCTCTGTGTGTGTCTCTCTGTCTATCTCTCTGTCTCTGTCTCTGTCTCTCTCTCTCTCTTCTCTCTCTCTCTCTCTCTCTCTCTCTCTCTCTCTCTCTCTCTGCTCAATATTGTTTCTTAAATTTGCTCCTCTTCTTTCTCAAGCCATTTGGTGTTTTTAACTTGTTGTATTTGTCCCTCCTTCCCTCCCTCCCTCCCTCTCTCTCTCTCTCTCTCTCTCTCTCTCTCTCTCTCTCTCTCTCTCTTTCTGTATGTGATATATTCATGTGCAATGATCTGTATACCTTTTGGTCAAAAGTCTGTTCGATGCTTGCCATCAGAAGGGGGAATGGAGGGCAGAGGGGTAGGTGGAGAGAAGGAGGGATGGAAGATAGGGAAGACAGAAACAGGGGTTAGGAGAGGGAAGGGGGAGAGAAGAATGCAAGACAGAGAGAGTCGGAATGGGGGTGGGGGTGGGGGGGGCAGAAAATAGAGATGGGAAGGGAGAGAGAAGGAGAGAGAGAGAGAGAAAGAGAGAGACAGACACAGAGAGAGACACAGAGAGA
>CM065724.1:60816665-60831665 GCA_033310375.1 Conus canariensis
GATAATTACCGTGTTCATGTGATTAACACAAATAATGACCGTTTTAATGAACACGAGCAAAATAGCCATTATCAGCCATAACTGCTGTTATCATGTAAAGACAGCCCTATAATTACATGAACGAAATCATCTTGATGATTAAACGGTTCATTACCATGTCAAAGCACTAAGCTGATGATGACTGTTTTCACGGAAAAATATCGCGGTGACAGGTTGTTTTCATTTTTTTAAAAATGTAGTAACAACTGTTTCAAATGAATTAGATTGTCAGTAGTTAATTCGCACGAAAAAAACAGGTTGTCAAGTTAAATTTCAATCAATAAATAGATAGTTAGATAATTTTCAAGCGAAAATAACCGTTTTCACGTGATAATCAGTTGTTTTCACACAATAATTAAGTGTGCTCACCTAAAAACAGATGTTTTCGCGTGGTCATACCTTTTGTTTTCTTTCAATGACATCAGCAATCATCCTTGTTTGTGTTATGAAAATTCGACCTGCGATTGTTATGATAAAAACAGTGTGAAAACAGTAATTATCGCCTTTGGAAGCAAACATGCCCCCATAGAGGATCTTTGCCCGCTATAGTATGCTGTCTGACAAATTCACTTGCCTCAGGGTCCTAAATGAGAGACGGGGACTCGTTTGAAGTGTAGTATGATCGTACACCTGGGCTAGACTGGCGTTGAGCCAATAACCGACTAACAGCGTGACAATATGGCTTGAGCAGGTAGGCTGATGACGACGCCCATATAGGCGTTGTCAACAGCCCACCTGCTCACGCCATGATGCCAGACTGTTATTCGGTTATCGGCTCAACGTCAGTCCGATCTTCTCATGCCAAGCAATAAGACTCTAACCAGCTAGATCGGCTCAACGTCGACTCAGGGGCGACAGTATTCAAGTACCTTCATGGCTATCATGAAGTCCAGCGACCGGAACTAACACTGGCAAGTGGGAGGGCCCTCCGTGGGCACTCTCTAAAGCTGCAGAAGGACAGGTACCGACTGGACCTCAGGGGGAAACTACTTCGCTCACAGAGTGGTGTCAACTTGGAACAGTCTCCCTGAGGCGGTTGTGACGGTGCCATCTACCAACGCCTGCAAGAATCGACTGGACCACCACTGGAGGCACCTGTACGAGCCTGTACGAGCCGAAATGCCAAAACTAGCTCACTCAGTCTTGCAAGCCACGCATGACAGTCACTGAGTGAGAGTTACAAGAGGACCTACGAGCAGACCTTAAAGGTCTCAATCGTCGAATAAGTCAAGTCAAGTCAACGTGAGCCTTAGCTTCGCTTTTTTTGCTCGATAGCCTGGCTGCTGTGAGGTTTCAGCTCGATCTCACCTCCAAACAAACCTTACAGGATGGATAAGCCTACAGCCCAGTGACTCGTCAGTATCATCTTCTGTGGGAAGCTGGATTTTGTGCTGAGTCTTCGTTGTGGTACTGGGCGCGTGGTGAGTGAGGGTGGGGGTGGGGGTGGGGGTGGGGTGGCTGGGTATAAGGACAGACATGCGCATGTCTATTTGCTCAGTAGACACCTTGTTAACTTGTAGGAGAGGCCTCCAGTGCCCCTCTGAATTTCACATAACCTTCAGCGAACTTCCTGAGAGCGAAGACTCCTTGCATGAGGCGTTACCCCTAGGCTCCACTGGAGCCGAGGCGGACCCTGGACTTAAATTTCAATTTGCGCGCGCGCGCGTGCACACACACACACACACACACACACACACACACACACACACACACACACACACACACACACACACACACACACGCACACACACGCGTGTGCGCCCCCCTCCCCTCCCACCCCACCCCCGCACCACCACCACTTCCTTTAGAACTCTATCCGTTCATATAAACGTAGTCCACCAAGCAAATAGAGACGCATGGGAAATGCGCAAAAGTCTTCCTAGATACATATCAGTCGTATAAAACGGACTCAGGCCATTTTCTTTTTTTTTTTTTTTTTTCTTTTTTTTTTCTCACCCCCATTTCTTTGTTCGAATGGTCCTGAAACGTACCCGATGAACTCATTCCGCCGTGGAGCGCTTTCAGTGAGATAACTCTGTATCGATTCATAAGGATCATTGGCACGTTGTGCAGAATGACTTCCCTTGAGGTATAACAAAAAAAAACAAAAAAAACAAAAAAAAGTGACGTCGCAGCGAGAGTAACAGAGTGATCTGACATATACAACAGACAGGCAACAGGCAGTACAAATATTCACAGAGATGGAGAAGAACTGATGAAATACTAGCAAACTGTTAGTTCACTAGCAAAGAGATGGACACGTGTGTATGTTATATTACACACACACACACACACACACACACACACACACACACACACACACACACACACACACACTCAATCACTCACAGACAGGGGTAGGGTGGGGTGAGGTAGGGTGCGGAGGCGGGGTATAGAATTAAAGAAAAAGACACCGACAAACAAGGGACGGCGCGCGTGCTCCATGACTTCAAAATTCAAAGTGGAAACAATGACATCAGAATCTACCGAAACAAAATCTGGTTGATTCGGCGGCATTCTGGAAATGTTATTCCAAATGTCAAAATAAAAGTCATGAATGAAGACAGGAGATTAAAACACACACACACACACACACACACACACACACACACACACACACACACACACACACACACACACAGAGAAAAAACGAGTCCCTTGAGTCTAATTATCTTCCTTTATCATTTACATGTTTTTATAGAAATCGCACAGAAAGGTTAAGAGTGAAAAAGAAATAAAGATATTGTTTTTCCAAATACTTGGATTCAGTTTCAAGCTCATTATAGTTCAACCGACCACACACAACATCCTCACGAATAAAAACAAACAAACAAACAAACAAACAAAAACACAATCAGTGAACGATTAACATCGCAGCAATTCAAATGAGGCCATGAAGAGGATACCATCCATTTCATCCTCAGTTTAACAACCACCACCACCACAATAACAACAACAACCACAACAACAAGAGCAACAACACCAACAACAACAACAATAATCACATGATGATGATGATAAGAATAATGATAATAATAATAAAAATAATAATAATGATGATGATGATCATCGTCATCATATAATAACAATAATAACCACAACAATAATAATAACAAGAAGAAGAAGAACAACAACAACAACACCAACACCAACACCAACAGTGGTGCAAAGTGCCTGAACAAAAAATAAATAAATAGATACTGATTCACAGAAAGGATATGTAATGTGCACCCTTCAGAGCGTTCATGAACTTACTACTTGTGTGCCAAACTGCAGTGGAAAGCTGAGATGTAACTTGTAGAGAGAGACAAGACAAAATCATGCGAACCTTCCACAACAAACGTACCTGACTGGGCAGTAAAGGTAGACAAACAGTACATGACTGTAAAGGGGTGTGTGTGTGCGTGTGTGTGTGTGTGTGTGTGTGTGTGTGTGTGTGTGTGTGTGTGTGTGTGTGTGTGTGTGTGAGAGAGAGAGAGAGCGTACACATGTACATATATATGTGTGTGGGGTGTGTGTGTGTGTGTGTGTGTGTGTGTGTGTGTGTGTGATATTTATAGCTATAGCTATAAACATCTGTCTCTCTCTCTCTCTCTCTCTCTCTCTCTCTCTCTCTCTCTCTCTCTCTCTATATATATATATATATATATAATATATATATATATATAATACTGTATTAAAAGCAAGTTAAAATCAAGCTCAAAACCTACAGATCTGTTTCGCGCTGTCAGTGCGGTCGTCAGGGTGTAGTGAGCTTGTATTGCCAGTGTTGTGTGTATATATAGCTTGCTGCTGTTTTTCCCCGTGCTACATGTGTTTCGGGTGTTTTTGTTCACTGTTAGGAACTTCCATCTGTGTCTGCAATTTTTGTTCTGATATTTAAAGTTGCTAATTGTGGTTTACATAGTATGATGTATTTCTCTGTTAGGCATAGATTACATCTTTTTGAAGTGTTGTTGTATGGTGCTGCTCTTTTTAAGATTTTCCAAGATATGTTGTAGTCTGTGTTTTTGTCTTTAAGTTTCCAGATATATTTACTCAGTTCTGTTTCGTTTTTATATTTTTCTTTGTTGAATGATTGTTTATGGTTTGCGTATCTAGTTTTGAATTGGTTACCAGTGATACCTACATATGTTTCTTCTGCGTTCTCTGATGTTACAGTGGCTTGGTACACAATGTTGCTGTAAAGGCATTTGTTGCTTAGAGGGCACTGTTCTTTTTTGGTACAGTTACAAGATTTCCTTTTGTCACCCTCATTTTTCTCTGTGTTATTTTTCATTTTATTTGCCGAATCAATTGCATTTTTGAGATTCGGCATACATGAATATGATAATTTGATGTTATTTTTATTGAATATCTTAAATAATTTATGGTCTTTTGGGAAGGATGATGTCGAAATTTTAAAGAATTCTTTCCCTACATTTGTTTTGGCTCTTGCATCATATGGGGGGTTGTACCATATGATGTTCCTTTTCCTGTTCTTTCTGCATCTTTTTGTATCGTTGTCTGGATCGTATTGTAGTTTATAATTGTAGCCACTTTTATGTAACGCCCATCTATAGATGAAAAGCTACTAACTAAAGCTGTAAGATTTGCCAGCAAGTACACAGAAATATCAGGGTCAGAAATGGAAATCATTTTCCATACAAAGAAAACTTTACTGCACAGTAAAAATGAAACCTGGATTAAAAACACAAACAGGAATTCAACTTTTGATGTCTCGATGGGATCATATGATGGTGCCGAAACTTGCGAACTTGTAGGACGATTCATGTTATCCCATATTCAAAAAAAACTTGGAAAACAAACTGGACTGTACAGGGATGACGGCCTTGCAGCTCTGAATGACAACCCTAGGAATATCGAAAATAAGAAAACAGAATTGTGTAAAATTTTCCACAACCAAAACTTAAAAATCACCATAGAAGCAAACAAAAAGATAGTGAACTATTTAGACATAACGTTAGACCTCAACCAACATACATATAAACCATACAAGAAACCAAATGACACGCCTGTTTATGTAAACATCAAAAGCAATCACCCACCCTCCATACTGAAAACAATACCCAAAAGCATAAACAAAAGACTGTCTAATTTGTCATGTAACGAAACAGTATTCAACAATGCTACAGCTGAGTACCAAGAATCTCAAAAATGCCATTGATTCGGCAAATAAAATGAAAAATAACACAGAGAAAAATGAGGGTGACAAAAGGAAATCTTGTAACTGTACCAAAAAAAAACAGTGCCCTCTAAGCAACAAATGCCTTTACAGCAACATTGTGTACCAAGCCACTGTAACCTCAGAGAACGCAGAAGAAACATATGTAGGTATCACTGGTAACCAATTCAAAACTAGATACGCAAACCATAAACAATCATTCAACAAAGAAAAATATAAAAACGAAACAGAACTGAGTAAATATATCTGGAAACTTAAAGACAAAAACACAGACTACAACATATCTTGGAAAATCTTAAAAAGAGCAGCACCATACAACAACACTTCAAAAAGATGTAATCTATGCCTAACAGAGAAATACATCATACTATGTAAACCACAATTAGGAACTTTAAATATCAGAACAGAAATGGTTAACAATTGCAGACACAGATGGAAGTTCCTAACAGTGAACAAAAACACCTGAAACACATGTAGCACGGGGAAAAACAGCAGCAAGCTATATATACACACAACACTGGCAATACAAGCTCACTACACCCTGACGACCGCACTGACAGCGCGAAACAGATCTGTAGGTTTTAAGCTTGATTTTAACTTGCTTTTAATACAGCAAATGCCGCTTCCACTCTGGTCGAGCACTCTTTTTAAAATAACGCTGATCCTCAGTACTACCCTCTCTCTCTCTCTCTCTCTCTCTCTCTCTTTTTATATAATAATAATAATATAGATAATATATAATAGATAGATAGATAGATAGATTAGACAGACAGACAGACAGACAGATATGTGATGACAGAGAGGCAGACAGACCACCAGAGAGAGAGAGAGAGAGAGAGAGAGACAGACAGACAGACAGACAGACAGACAGACAGACAGACCACCAGACAGAGAGACAGAGACAGAATCGCGGGCCCAATAAAACATCTAATGACATATGGCATCCTTTCGTTTGCTGGTGAAGAGGGTCACTTGTCCCGCGATCGGACATTTCAGAGGGTGCTTTCGAACTTACTTTAAAACCTTCAGAGAAAGACTCCTTCAGGTATTATTACCAGTAAAAAATGAGGAATGTGCAACAAAATGACGCAAAGATGATCCACTGACATAATGATCTAAAAAAAAAAAAAAGAAAAAAAGAATAAGCTGCTGGCAAAGATGCCGTTTTACTATAGCTTGTAGCTGAACCCGTGGAGGAGTAGGGGATATTGCGTTCGGCTATTGTGAACAGGTGATTATTCTGAAAGAAAAATCTTGGAAACTGAAAACGAAACTGAACAAAACTATAAAAGTAAAGTGACGTCCAGATGTCGACAAAGCCAAGTGTGCTGCTGAATTCATTGTTTATATTCCTTTCATGAACAGTTTTTGCACGGTCGAGAAAGATGGAAATGAGAGGAAAAAAAAATCTTACAACTCCTAGGCCTACTGGCTGTAAACGTGACGGTTGACGTTTTTTTCGCTGTTATTCGTCATTCCAAATCAGAGCTTGTTTCCTTTAATGACCTCAAATAGTTATTGTCGTTCAGAAGATAAATACTTAGCTTCGTTCCCAAGCATAGAGCGTAGCAGAAGCAGTTTTCAGAGGTGAATTATTCGTACTTCTAGAGTCCGTTTTTATACCTTCAATATCGCGCTTCGTAAATTGATTGATGAAGAAAGGCCATCTTTAACATGGATAGTCCACGATTTTTGATATAACGTACTCTTTGGAATCATAAAGAGTAAACCCATATAGAGATTTTAATTGTAGCAAGGCGAAGTCTTCGCAAGAAACGTGTGTGAAAGAACGTTCTGGAGCGTGAATGACACGCATTCTGTGCGCCATGGAGAGAGCCCTGGCAGGAATGATTTTCAGGCAACGGGAGTTTCAGATTACAAAGGAATTAACGACGGCAGCAACAGCAATTTCAGAAACAAAGCACAAGAAGAAAATACATGCATGGTGACTTTTTTTGCGCTGTTCTGTATTGACACTGTGTATTACCATACTGTTTTGCGTTGTTCTGTATTGACACCGTGTATTACCATACTGTTTCGCGTTGTTCTGTATTGACACCGTGTATTACCATACTGTTTTGTACTGTTCTGTATTGACACCGTGTATTACCATACTGTTTTGTACTGTTCTGTATTGACACCGTGTATTACCATACTGTTTTGCACTGTTCTGTATTGGCACCGTGTATTACCATACTGTTTTGCATTGACACCGTGTATTACCATTCTGTTTTGCACTGTTCTGTATTGACACCGTGTATTACCATACTGTTTTGCACTGTTCCGTATTGCATCGCTTTCTGTTTTGCCATAGTGTTTTGTGCGCTGTTTTGTGTTTTACCATACTGTTTTGCACACTGTTCTGTATTGCATCGCATTCTGTTTTGCAATAGTGTTTTGTGCGTTGTTTTGTGTTTTACCATACTGTTTTGTAAACTGTTCTGTGTTGCGTTGTAATGTGTTTTACCATAGTGTTTTTGTGCGTTGTTTTGTGTTTTACCATACTGTTTTGTAAACTGTTTTGTGTTGCGTTGTATTTTGTTTCATCATACCGATTTCGCTCGGTTCTACATTGTATCGTACCGTATTATCTGCATATGTTCTGTATCTTATTCTATCCTAAGGTAACGTATTGTTTGACATTTTTCTGTGATGCATTTTATTGCGTTATTTAGTACTGCTACACGCAGGCACAGAAGACTTGAAAGCAACCAACATAAAAAATGGAAGGGAAGAAGACAGAAAGATGATCGCGCCTGGATGTAGTTGTGTTTGGAGAAACTGGAATGAATGGTGTATAAGGGTAATGCCACTGTGTTATAGTTTCAGTTTCAGTTTCATCAAGGAGGTGTCACCGCGTGCGGACTTGTCCCATCTACGCTACACCACATCCGCTAAGTGTTGAGACCACACTACGCATGATTTAATTTAAAGCTGATGGATAAATGAAATAACAACTAAGATGAGAGAATTTAAGACGAGGGTCTCGTGGCTACGACTTAGCATAATCATGTCTGACCTACGCATTAGCCCGACACGCTGGTCAGACCTTGAGTGCCTACCTAACATTGGTTGTGCCTTTTTTTTTTTTTTTTTTTTTTTGAATCATTGTATGTGCATGTTGTGAATGTACACATGTGTGTGCATGGATGTGTGGGCACGGGCCCATGTGTGTGCGCGCTGTGTTGTAGGCTGTAGAGCAAGGAAGAGAAGAGAAGAAGAGGCAGAAGAAACACACACCCAACCCACAGACAAACAGACCTGACAAAGAAAGGGAGAAAGGGCATGGGCCATGGGGTGCAAAAAAAAAAAAAAAAAAAAAAAACGAAAAAAAAACTGGACATAGATGTGGCTTCGGGGGAGCTAGCAGGAATGAGAGGCGTGGCAGAGATGATACCGACAGACCCACTACAGATGACAGGGGGGGGGGGGGGGGGGGTATGGAAGAAGAAGAGAAAATGAGAAAGATAGGAAAGGGGGACAGGATGGGGAGGGGAGGGGAGGGGAGGGAGGGAGAGGAAGCAATGGGGCAGAGGAAAGGAAACATCCACAACCCACCCACCCACCCACCCCCCCCCCCCCCCCCCGCGCGCCTCTCCCTCCTCAAAAACAAACAAACAAAAACAAACGAAAACAAAAATAAAACAAAAAGCAAAAAAGAAAAAAAAAAAAATACTGCGACTCGTTCGAACGGTCATGGAAATCTCCACTCCGTTCGACAGGCGAGAAGACAGGCTGCAGGTTCTTTTGCTAGAACACTATGATCTTCATGTGGAGGAGGAGGAGGAGGAGGTGGAGGAGCAGGAGGAGCAGGAGGAGGAGGAGGTGGAGGAGAAAGGAGGAGGAGAGGAGGTGGAGGGAGGAGGAGGAGGAGGCCTGTCTTTGAGTCACACGCTCGGCTGCAGACGTCGCGGGGAAGGAGCTGAACATCATCATCAGCAGAGACACACATTAAGCCCTTGATCTAATAACCCGTCCATGGAGAACGAGGAATGGAGTGAGTAACGAAACGAGTTGGACGTCTTATTGGAGGATGTGGCCGAGTAATATTGTTAGCTCGTATGAACACGTTTTATCCAAGTTTTTGTTACTCCTGCTTAAAGCAAACAAAGTTACTCCTGCTTAAAGCAAACAAACAATCTAAACTTTACTTTTTTTTTTGGTCTGTGTATGTATGTATGTATGTATGTATGTATGTATGTATGTATGTATGTATGTATGTATGTATGTTTATAATTATGTATGCATGTATGTGTGTGTGTAGGTATGTGTGTGTATGTATGTATGTGCGTATGTATGTTTGTGTGTATGTATGTATGTATGTGTGTGAAGGTATGTATGTGTGTATGTATGTATGTTTGTATGCATGTATGTATGTGTGTATGTATATATGTTTGTATGTATGTATGCATGTATATTCTATGTGCCTATCTATCAATCTGTCTGTCTGTCTGTCTCTGTCTCTCTCGTCTCTGTCTCTCTCTCTCTCTCTCTCTCTCTCTCTCTCTCTCTCATATATATATATATATATATTCATCTGTCTGTTTTTCTATCTGTCTGTCTGCCTGTCTGTTATCTACCTCTCGATCTGTTGGTCGATCGATCCATTTTTAATATCCCAGTCTGTCTTCCTATGTATCTATCAGTCTGTCTATGTGTTTATATGCTTGTTTGTTTATTCATCTATCAATCTATTTATCTGTTTGTTAGTCTCTTTGATTGTTTGTTTGTTGGTTTGTTCATATATTCATTCATCCTTTCATTTATTTATTCTAGTTTCGCCTTGCATTCTTATAACCAGACATGGATAGCTATCCGCCTATATCCTTGATATTTCCCGGGTTTTTTGGAGAAAAAAAAAAAAAAAAAAAAAAAACAGAGTAAGAAAGAAAGAGCAAGAATTCACAGAGAGTTTTTTTTTTTTTTAATTCCTTTTCATCTCTTTAGAAAAACAGACATCTGGAAGTTAAAACAAATGAAAAAAAAATATATGTGACCTGTTGTTGGCCTTTCTGTAGGGAGTGAGGACATGCCTTTTTTTTATAGAGAGGGGGTGGGTGTCAGTCTTCAACACATAGATTTTGAAGAAATGATATATGCATGGAAAATCATCATTTTAATTACCCGAAAGTTGTTTTTTTTTCTCATATTCAGCCCTGAATCAGCTTTCGACGTCAGAACGACAGAATAATTTCCCTTGTTTTCAAACGCTCTGGTGTTTGATTTTGTTGTTGTTGAGAATTGCTATTATATTTCTTTTTCAACTTGTCATTAAATCAATAAGTACACGGCTGGGTCAGTCTTGTCAGGTCCAATCACACGTGAGTTGACAAGGTGCTCATAAAAGTATTTGTCATGATAGTATGCTTTCCTTTTCTCTTTGTTCTTGACAAACATTGAATCCTGCCTACCCAAAGGCGTTTCCTCTCTCTCTCTCCTCTCTCTCTCTCTCTCTCTCTCTCTGTTATCATTTTTGTTCTTCGTGCATGTCTCTCCTTGTTTGTTTTTCATCGATCTTCTTGTGTCTTTCCCTTTTTCTTTCTTTCTCTCTTTTTCGTCGTCGTCGTCGTCTTCTTCTTCTTTTTCTTCTTCTTCTTTTTCGTCGTCGTCGTCTTCTTCTTCCTCTTGTTCGTCTTTTTATTATTCTTTTTAATCTATTTCATCACAGAAAGTTAGTCTCTCTTTTCTCGCTGAATCGTTTCACAACGCCATCCTAAAATGATTCGAATATTTTCTTTTATCTATGTATGCATGATACAATCTTCTAAACTGGTTGTGACATCACCAAAACATCACACACGCATACATGTAAACACACACGTGCACGCGCACTCATGCTCACGAACAGCGAGTAGGAAAAACTCAGATGATTTGTTTGTAAGACGCCATAACCTCTTCAGAAAGGAGGCGTGAAAGTTGTATATAAACACATCAGTCGCGAACAAATACCAGCAAGCCTGAAAATAAATAAATCATACAGAAGAGCAAAGAGTGCATTATGAACACATCACCAAATAACTGCTGCTTACATGTCTTGATCACTTGTGTGTGTGTGTGTGTGTGTGTGTGTGTGTGTGTGTGTGTGTGTGTGTGTGTGTGTGCGTGCGTGCGTGTGTGTGTGTGTGTGTGTGTGTGTGTGTGTGTTGTGTGTTTGTGTGTGTGTAACTAATACGGCGTGCGGGTAAAACAAGCACAAGTATACAACGTTAACCGTCATATCAAAACTGACCTGGGGTCCATCCAAAATTGAATAAGTAAATCAACTCATCAAATGTTCTTTTTAAGTGAAGACATCAAAACAGTGACAACATAAGAGGCCCATTGAATTCCACTGGCAAAGAAAACTATTTATTGCTCTTGGTTTCCGAAAAAAAAAAAAAAAAAAGACAGAAAAAGCAGAAGAAGCAGAATGTAAAAAATCAACAATTTGAGCAGAAACGCACATGTGTACACTAAAGGTATCTTTATGAGACTTTTTCTTAGTGGTATAACAAACAATTTAGAATGCATGTTTGACCTTTTCCACATCCGATCATAAGCCTTCAAAACAAAAAGCAAAAGCTGTATCGTCTGCTTCCTTGTGATTGATATTTATTATAAAGAAAGAACACTTATCACTCTAAATCTTATTGTGTTGTTGTTGTTGTTGTGTTATTGTTGTTGTTGATGATGATGTGTTGTTTTTCTTGTAATTGCCAGGTTGTTTTTGATTTCTGACGTTGGCTTAAATGTGAACCGTTCCTTCCCTCCCCTTCAGTACTCTCTCTCTCTCTCTCTCTCTCTCTTCTCTCTCTCTCTCCAGTGAACAATGATTATGTCACAGATTGTGTGGATTCTTGCTCGATGCTCAAAGCTCGCTACTAGCTATGACACATGGTTTTCGTTCTAACATCTGTCTACAAACTCATAACGTGATAAATCCGGTGGCAAGAACAGCTGGTGAAATGAAATCGATTCCATCACTCACCTCAACTTTGACACCGACAATGACTGGTGCAGACATGGATTGACGCAGCTGTCCATTTTCACAAAGGGATATAATTCAAGTTTTAAAAAAAAAGCTAACTGTCCACACACATCGTCTCCCTTGTAACGAGAATCTCTCTCTCTCTCTCTGAAAACTAATGAAGGGATTCAAATTTTAAAAACAATTCGGGTTGACATTTTCCCTTAGAGAGAGAGAGAGAGAGAGAGAGAGAGAGAGAGAGATCACAATTAAATGAAATGATAAAATGAAGTATGGATCAGATTCTTTCTTTCTGTCTCACGATGGTATTCCTCTCATGATGCTCATTCCGACTCCCTTCTTATATGTACTTGCCTTGATTTGCTATGAATTATTTCTTCCTTTTGCCCCAGGGCTGGGTGGGGGAAAAAAAGCATGAATATTGCTTATCTCATTACCCTGGTTGAATAAATTTTTAAAATTTCGTTTTGTTTCGTTTCCCCGGTCACCGGACAGCACACCCGGTTTGTTCCGTCCCTACCCCGATACTGGCAGTTCACAGACAGCAGTCGATGTTAAGCCGTCTTTTTGTGCTCCCAGTTCTTAAAGAACAGGGAGTACTTTACAATGGGAACGAAGAAATGCTGTCAGTCTATCTGTCCGTGGTCAAAATGTGTTCCACTCGCCCAGACAAAACTTCTGGGCCGATCTTTTTGAAAATGTGTAGGTATGTTCATTATAGGTCACGGATGATGCCCGGTGTTTTATTTTACCAGAATAGCCGTTACTAACGGCTATAACGGCCCAAAACGGTTTTTCTTCTTTATGGAATATCTCTGAAGGTACTTCGCCGATTTCTTATCTCAGTGACGAAATACATTGTGACGCATGGTTGATTGTGACGGTTTTTTTTTTTTTTTTTCATTATGACACAAGTTTGATTGTGACTTTTTTTTTAAACGCGTATTCAAGATAGATCTAAACTTGGAGTACAATTATATGCTTTGCATCTTGTTTTTTGTTTGTTTAATGTTGTTTAATAACACATTTTTAACACTCAATATAATACAATGCCATGCAGTGCTATGCAAAGCATCCCAATACAAGCACTACATACACAAAAACATTACACAAAATAAATACAATGCAAAATGAAATTCAAATGATGCAAAAGAATGCACAACAATACTGTGCAATACTGAAATACAATACTTAACATTACCATACAACGCCAACACAAAACAGCGCAGAATAGTAATATGCAGTATAACAAAACACAACAACATGACACAGTACAATACAATACAGTACAAAAAAGATTTTTGGGGTCCAAACATATATACATACGTATACTGCTTGCAACTTGTGAAGTCGTCCCAGAGGCAACCCACCGGAGCAGCCACTGCACTGCTGTCGAGTCACTTTATAATGGTTTTCAGTGGCGGTAAAGGTAGAGTTTGACGTCCTCGATAGCGAAAGCTTTTAGGGACATGTTACTCTTACACGGTAGTCATGGGCGTGTTCAGTGGCGCCTGTTCTGATCCAACATTCGCGGGACATCACATATCAGTCTCCAAAATGCCGATCGAGTGTGGGCCCATTGGCGAGTAATCAGAAACGTCATACTATGTCTCATCCGCTGATGCATTGTACATAGGTCAGTAGGCTACTTCGGCTGTTAGTGTCTGGAGTTTGGCCCAGTCACAATCAATAACAACACACTTACTGACAGCAATGCATTACTCATGCGGACAGCTTGGGTACGTTCCCACGACTGCCACCTCGCTCAGGCACCCACGTCTGTGCAACGACAGTCTCCATGACCTTACCGATACCGATGACCTCCATACGACCTCATCAAGGGCACAGACGTGGTGATGAAATCGAAACTGAGGTCACTATGACAGCGGGTACGAAGGGCCACAAAACTGTTGACATCAGGCTAATCTATGGGGATGAGAATGATGAAGATGAGGTTAGGAATTCTGTTCTGGTCTGAGACTGCCGTCTACGTTTACGTTCATAATTATTTATCCGCATTAACCAGGTGCGGGGGATACAGACACCTGCAGTGTTGGTCTGGAAATTGAGCAACACTCTCAGAGGCGCATTCATGAATGGGAGAAAGTCGACAGTTGTGTGGTTCCAGTCTTCCCAGTGAAGCGTAAAGCAAACAGCAAATTCAACTTTGGGTACGAGCCAGTCGGGGCAGAAACTTTTCACAAATAAACGGCTCTGGTGGGAATTGAACCCACGACCTTCGAGCTCGAAATACGTGACTTTACCCACTGTGCCACAGCGTATGGTGAGTCGGCAAATTGTTTGCTAGGCAGAAAAGAAAAGCAGTGGAACAGAATGTAAACACTTATGACTCGAGTAGAAACGCGCGTGCGTGTAATGTGCGCCTAGTAGACTTTTCAAGAGATATACAAATTTCAATATTCGATCGGCTGTCCACACAGCCATGGCCATTATCATTTCTTTCCTTTTCATTACAAAAAAAACTATCATCTGTTCACGTCGACTTGACGGGGAAAAAAAATGGATATTTCCAATGAATTTTGAAGGTTTGTTTTTCTTTCTTGCAATTTTCAAGCTGTTCCTGGCTCTTGATATTGGCCTAAATTTGATCCCTCACTTTCATCCCCAACAATATTCTCTCTCTGTGTCTGTCTGTCTGTCTGTCTGTCTGTCTGTCTCTCTCTCTCTTTCTCCTTCTTCTTCTTCTTCTTTCTCTCTGACAAAATAAACTAACAGCAGACGATTACTGTGCCACAGATACCAGTGGTGCAGCACTCAACAACGCAGATCACCAGGATGGGAAGTCGTG
>CM065724.1:60836665-60849165 GCA_033310375.1 Conus canariensis
ACCAACCCTTAGCAACAAACCCTGGAAGCAGATCGAGGACAACTTGGACTATCCGGTACAATGCCAACGACACAGCACACAACAACCAACACCAGACGACTGTCCATCCAACCGATGTCAGGATACACAGGCCAGCCAGGATCAACAGCCACAGTGTAGCACTCAGCAAACACCAAACGAACATTATCCTATAAATCTCCAACAGCCATAGTGTAGCTCTCATCAAACACCAAACGAACATTATCCTATAAATCTCCAACAGCCACAGTGTAGCACTCAGCAAACACCAAACGAACATTATCCTATAAATCTCCAACAGCCACAGTGTAGCTCTCATCAAACACCAAACGAACATTATCCTATAAATCTCCAACAGCCACAGTATAGCACTCAGCAAACACCAAACGAACATTATCCTACAAATCTCCAACAGCCACAGTGTAGCTCTCAGCAAACACCAAACGAACATCATCCTACGAATCTCCAACAGCCACAGTGTAGCACTCAGCAAACACCAAACGAACATCATCCTACGAATCTCCAACAGCCACAGAGTAGCACTCAGCCAACACCAAACTAACATCATCCTTGACCTACGAATCCCCAACAGCCACAGTGTAGCTCTCAGCCAACACCAAACAAACACCATCCTACAAATCTCCAACGCCACAGTGTAGCTCTCAGCAAACACCAAACGAACATCATCCTACGAATCTCCAACAGCCACAGTGTAGCACTCAGCAAACACCAAACGAACATTATCCTACAAGTCTCCAACAGCCACAGTGTAGCACCCAGCAAACACCAAACGAACATTATCCTACAAATCTCCAACAGCCACAGTGTAGCACTCAGCAAACACCAAACGAACAATATCCTACAGATCTCCAACAGCCACAGTGTAGCACTCAGCAAACACCAAACGAACATTATCCTACAGATCTCCAACAGCCACAGTGTAGCACTCAGCAAACACCAAACGAACATTATCCTACAAGTCTCCAACAGCCACAGTGTAGCACTCAGCAAACACCAAACGAACATGATCCTACAGATCTCCAACAGCCATAGTGTAGCACTCAGCAAACACCAAACGAACATGATCCTACAGATCTCCAACAGCCACAGTGTAGCACTCAGCAAACACCAAACGAACAATATCCTACAGATCTCCAACAGCTACAGTGTAGCACTCAGCAAACACCAAACGAACATTATCCTGCAAATCTCCAACAGCCACAGCGTAGCACTCAGCAAACACCAAACGAACATTATCCTGCAAATCTCCAACAGCCACAGCGTAGCACTCAGCAAACACCAAACGAACATTATCCTGCAAATCTCCAACAGCCACATGTAGCTCAGCAACACAAACGAACATATCCTACAGATCTCCAACAGCACAGTGTAGCACTCAGCAAACACCAACGAACAATATCCTACAGATCTCCAACAGCTACAGTGTAGCACTCAGCAAACACCAAACGAACATTATCCTGCAAATCTCCAACGATCACAAATTACAGAACACATGAAAACAGCAAGGTCAGGACGACTTGTCAAAACACCTGCAAGATATAGAGAGACTGTCCTGATCCTTCATTGTGGAAGAACCATAGTGATACAGTTTCAGCAAGTTTCATATTTACTGTTGTTTTATTTACGGTTGATATGTTTATTGTTCAGAACTTTGTAAAGACTCCGTTCCTACTTCAACCACTAGTTGAACAAACATTCTACTATCTTGTGAACGAGATGTTGAGGCACTGGGCTCGGCGACAAGAGTTATTCCGATTTAACTCCCTTGTTTACTATTGCCTACGATCTCCATGACAATGTAACTTCCGATACCGGATCTACGAACAGTCAACGCTCAGAACATGAAGTAAACAACACACAACTATCTTGTGTGAAGATGAACAACAATCATGTAGTATATAGACAAACACGTTGACATAATGACGATATAAAAACAAAAAGGACCGAAACGTTGAAGATCTAAATGTAGAGAAAGAAAATCCTGAAACAAAAGCAGAATTCTTTTACTTTGTTTTTGAAAATAAATGATATCGATCCTAAACAATTGCATGTAAATCTAGATCTCTTTTTCAGTTTTAATATTGATATTTTGAACGCTCCAATTCGGAACTACCTCATCAGCCTTGCCTGCGAACAATTATTTCGATTCAACTATGATTTCAATGATCTGATGGTTCGATCCCGACTCGGGCTTCCGTGTGGGACCCGCAAGGCCATGGATAAAGTCTCTAGGATACCAGATTTGAATTATATTACCTCCAATCCTAAGGGGGTGAATCAACAATGCTTACACAAGTGGCCACCATGAACGAATGCCGTTGTTACCTACCTTCCGGTTAGCCTTGGATTTGTTTATATGGCTCGGTAAATAACGATCCCTAGCAACAGATCATTGTAAGTTAATATTTTCATAATTCAAAATGTAGACTGAAGGCCTAGATTCTATAATATTTCAATAAATGAAAAACAGTATTCTATTTTCTTTCCTAATTTCTATGTCTGGCATCAATACGATGATGGAAAATTTACCTACGCTTGGTGATGGCGTCATACACACACACACACACACACACACACACACGTACACTTGCTTACGCAATCATACAAATGATGTAAACAGGACACGTACAATAGACTTTCGAACATTTATTTGTTGTTCTGAGGAAGTGCGGAAAGCGGCGGAAGGTGTGTGGTGTGTGTGTGTGTGTGTGTGGTGGTGGGGGGGGGGGGGGGGGGGGGGGGGGGGGGGGGGGGAAGGGGGGGGGCGGAGAAGGGGAGGGGGAAGGGAAACAAAGGTATACTCTGTGCTTCCCTGATGAGTACGATCCAGCGGACGAAAGGCCTCAGAGCAGGCAATATGAATAGTTCTGTCTTCAAGAAGGGTTACGATGGTCTCCATAAGCTGCTAGTGAAGGGTTGTATATTTATGATATATATTTCCCTGACTTTTCACTCTCATCTTCTAGCAAAGTACTGGATCTCAGCAGTGCTCTACAGCCCTTCAAGCGCAGCCGATCTTTCAGCGTCTTGGAGAGTTCCAGCTCGTTCAGAAAGGCTTCCCTGGCGTGGCCCCAGCCCGCAAGCTTGGACACCTCCCGAAGGCACAGTGTTTCCAGGGAGAGTGGCTGGGAGGCCTTATCAGTCAGGAACTGTTGGATCTGCCTGGCGGTGTCCACATGACAAGTCACGGAGACCTCCGGGGCAGGCACAGGCGGCGTCCGGTGCTGTGTGAGTCTGTTCTTCGTGCTGCCTGTCCTTTCCTTCAGCCGGTCCAGCAAGGCCGGATGATGACTCAGTCGGAAGACATCCCGGTTGCTCATAAGGCCGGCACAGTAGAGAAACTGGACCATGTCCGGCTGGTTAAACTTGACCGCAGTGGTCATGGCTTTGTAGTACATCACGTCCACGTAGCCTATGGATCTGTTGGCCACCTCCAACACCCCGGACTCACAAGCCACGGACAGACACTCGTTGAAATCTGGGTCCACACCGGGTTGCCTTTCGGCCAACGCCCGATGGAGACAGCCGTGACCGACCAGCGTCAGTAGGAAAGGGTAGCGAGTAGAAGCATCCACAACAGCCTGCCGCACGTGCTCGTTGTCCGAATACACTAACAGCCCGAACTGTGGATGGAGACCGAAACCAGTCACCCTCTTGATCACCTCAACCAGCAGAAGGTGGTGAGACGCCACACAACGCTCCAGCAGCATCTGAAACACTGCCTGACCATCGGCATTCAGCGAGATCATGGCCATGTCGAGGAACAGCTCAGCAGAGAGGTGCTGAGGGGAAAACGCCACCAACTTCTTGATGCAGTCCCATTTATCGACAGGGATCAAGTGCTTGAATATCCGATCCCACTGTGACCACGGCAGATCTGGAGGCATCAAGTTGAGGGTCTCCTCCAGGCGGTTGAAACGCACGGCCGCCAAGAGCGCATATTCGAAGCACTGCTGTTGACAACAAAACCTGATGAACGGTTCCCGACTGTCTTCTCGCATCCTGGAAATGATCTTCATGGGGTAATCCACGCTACTTCCCTCCCACAGCGAACCATAATCTACATCGCCTGGTTCACCGTTGTCCGGCATACACCTTAGTTCCAGAGCCATGAAAGCGTGCGTGAGGTTCCTGCGGCTTCCTGACGTACCTGCGATGAGACCAAGAGAGAGAGAAGAGAGAGAGAGAGAGAGAGAGAGAGAAGAGAGAGAGAGAGAGAGAGAGAGAGAGAGAGAGAGCACAGTGAAAATCCGTTGTGAAGTTGTTACATGTGGAGAGCAACATTTGGTGATGATAACTAGAACATGATTGTTTTTCACACACACACAAACACACACCACACACACACACACACACACACACACGCGCGCGCGCGCGCTCGCGCGCATGCACGCACGCACGCATGCACGCACGCACGCACGTCCACACACACACACACACACACACACACACACACACACACACACAGGGCTCAAACTCTTTATTCCTCTAAGCCCTCACCGAGGCTTGAAGGACAACGAATTCATCTATGCAACTGTTAACGCAGTGCAATCTATCGGAAAATGCTCTAAAACTGCACATAAAACAAAACGACACACTGTTTTCAAAACCTTACAGGAACTACGTGAGAATGAGCGGAATGGAAGAAAGAGAATTAAACAAACAAACAAACAAATAAACAAACACTCTGCCCATGCCATGAACATGGAAAATAACAAGCTGATATCTCGTGTCAAACTGAACCGAGGACAGGACATTTTGATCACTCTGTAGACGACACATGAACCTACGCGAAATACTATGAAGTCAAAGGTGAGATTTACGTCCCATGAAATGGCGAATTTCCTGTTAATATGGCACGACATGAGATACGTCTTGTGCTGTGCTCACACACAGTTTTGCCGCGTCTATCTAACCGGTGCCCAGCCAGTTGCGTGGCATTGTGAAATATGAGCGAATGAGAGCGGGCTCAATACTGGAACATGCTCAACATACAGCCTCCGCCCAAACCTAAAAGAATTCCTCTCATCCACGTCTTGTGGTCGCAAAGAAGAAACGGTTCTATGCCGGCTGCACACCGGCCATTCGTATTTTACTCATTCATACCTTTTAAAGGGTGAAGAAGCTCCGTAGTGCATTCCATGTCATGTGCCACTCACAATGAAACATATTCTTTTTTTTAGATTGTTGGGACTTGCATGATGTGAGACACAAACGTTTTACAGCAGATTCCATGAAAATCTTGTTCAGAGATGTTCCGCCTGATGCGATCTTTGAATTCTTGAAAGAGATTAACATTTTTCATCGGATCCGAGATTTTACAGTGGAAAGTCAAACAAAATTTCGGGTGGGTTTTAGAAGATGTATTTTAAAGAGTTGTGTGAATGAATAATTTGCTGGCGACAGCCCTGATATGGCCCCTTGCGGCAGGCTGGGCTATAAGCAATATTACCTTACCTTACCTTTCAGGTCAAAGAGGAGGTAACACACTGCTCTCTGTAGAGTCAGGTCAAAGGGGAGGTAACACACTGCTCTCTGTGGAGTCAGGTCAAAGGGGAGGTAACACACTGCTCTCTGTGGAGTCAGGCCAAAGGGGAGGTAACATACCGCTCTCTGTGGAGTCAGGTCAAAGGGGAGGTAACACAACGCTCTGTGCGTAGAGTCAGGTCAAAGGGGAGGTAACACAACGCTCTCTGTGGAGTCAGGTCAAAGGGGAGGTAACACACCGCTCTCTGTGGAGTCAGGTCAAAGGGGAGGTAACACACCGCTCCCTGTGGAGTCAGGTCAAAGGGGAGGTAACACACCGCTCCCTGTGGAGTCAGGTCAAAGGGGAGGTAACACACCGCACTCTGTGGAGTCAGGTCAAAGGGGAGGTAACAACTGCTCTCTGTGGAGTCAGGTCAAAGGGAGGTAACACACCGCTCTCTGTGGAGTCAGGTCAAAGGGGAGGTAACACACTGCTCTCTGTGGAGTCAGGCCAAAGGGGAGGTAACACACCGCTCTCTGTGGAGTCAGGCCAAAGGGGAGGTAACACACCGCTCTCTGTGGAGTCAGGCCAAAGGGGAGGTAACACACCGCTCTCTGTGGAGTCAGGTCAAAGGGGAGGTAACAGACACTGCTCTCTGTAGAGTCAGGTCAAAGGGGAGGTAACACACTGCTCTCTGTAGAGTCAGGTCAAAGGGGAGGTAACAGACACTGCTCTCTGTAGAGTCAGGTCAAAGGGGAGGTAACACACTGCTCTCTGTGGAGACAGGTCAAAGGGGAGGTAACAGACACTGCTCTCTGTAGAATCAGGTCAAAGGGAGGTAACACACTGCTCTCTGTAGAGTCAGGTCAAAGGGGAGGTAACACACTGCTCTCTGTAGGATCAGGTCAAAGGGGAGGTAACACACTGCTCTCTGTAGAGTCAGGTCAAAGGGAGGTAACACACTGCTCTTCTGTAGGATCAGGTCAAAGGGGAGGTAACACACTTCTCTCTGTAGAGTCAGGTCAAAGGGGAGGTAACACAACTGCTCTCTGTGGAGTCAGGTCAAATGGGAGGTAACACACTGCTCTCTGTAGGAGTCAGGTCAAAGGGGAGGTAACACACTGCTCTCTGTAGAGTCAGGTCAAAGGGGAGGTAACACACTGCTCTCTGTGGAGTCAGGTCAAATGGGAGGTAACACACTGCTCTCTGTAGAGTCAGGTCAAGGGGAGGTACACACGCCTTGTGAGTCAGGTCAAAGGGAGGTAACACACTGCTCTCTGTGGAGTCAGGTCAAAGGGGAGGTAACACACTGCTTCTGTGGAGTCAGGTCAAAGGGGAGGTAACACACTGCTCTCTGTGGAGTCAGGTCAAAGGGGAGGTAACAGACACTGCTCTCTGTGGAGTCAGGTCAAAGGGGAGGTAACACACTGCTCTCTGTAGAGTCAGGTCAAAGGGGAAGGTAACACACTGCTCTCTGTAGAGTCAGGTCAAAGGGGAGGTAACACACTGCTCTCTGTAGAGTCAGGTCAAAGGGGAGGTAACACACTGCTCTCTGTGGAGACAGGTCAAAGGGGAGGTAACACACTGCTCTCTGTAGATCAGGTCAAAGGGGAGGTAACACACTGCTCTCTGTAGAGTACAGGTCAAAGGGAGGATAACACACTGCTTCTGTGGAGTCAGGTCAAAGGGGAGGTAACACACTGCTCTCTGTAGAGTCAGGTCAAAGGGGAGGTAACAACACTGCTCTCTGAGACTCAGGTCACAGGGGAGGTAACACACTGCTCTCTGTAGAGTCAGGTCAAAGGGGAGGTAACACACTGCTCTCTCTAGAGTCAGGTCAAAGGGGAGGTAACAAAACTGCTCTCTGTAGAGTCAGGTCAAAGGGGAGGTAACACACTGCTCTCTGTAGAGTCAGGTCAAAGGGGAGGTAACACACTGCTCTCTGTAGAAGTCAGGTCAAAGGGGAGGTAACACACTGCTCTCTGTAGAGTCAGGTCAAAGGGGGTAGGAACACACTGCTCTCGTGAGTCAGGTCAAAGGGGAGGTAACACACTGCTCTCTGTGGAGTCAGGTCAAAGGGGAGGTAACACACTGCTCTCTGTGGAGTCAGGTCAAAAGGGGAGGTAACACACTGCTCTCTGTGGAGTCAGGCAAAGGGGAGGTAACAGACACTGCTCTCTGTAGAGTCAGGTCAAAGGGGAGGTAACACACTGCTCTGTAGAGTCAGGTCAAAGGGAGGTAACACACTGCTCTCTGTAGAGTCAGGTCAAAGGGAGGTAACACACTGCTCTCTGTGAGACAGGTCAAAGGGGAGGTAACACACTGCTCTCTGTAGGACAGGTCAAAGGGGAGGTAACACACTGCTCTCTGTAGAGTCAGGTCAAAGGGGAGGTAACACATGCTCTCTGTAGGATCAGGTCAAAGGGAGGTAACACACTGCTTCTGTAGAGTCAGGTCAAAGGGAGGTAACACACTGCTTCTGTAGATCAGGTCAAAGGGGAGGTAACACACTGCTCTCTGAGATCAGGTCAAAGGGGAGGTAACACACTGCTCTCTGTAGAGTCAGGTCAAAGGGGAGGTAACACACTGCTCTCTGTAGAGTCAGGTCAAAGGGGAGGTAACAACTGCTCTCTGTAGAGTCAGGTCAAAGGGGAGGTAAACACACTGCTCTCTGTAGATCAGGTCAAAGGGAGGTAACACACTGCTCTCTGTAGAAGTCAAGTCGTCAAAGGGGAGGTAACACACTGCTCTCTGTGGATCAGGCAAAGGGGAGGTAACACACGCTCCTGTGGAGTCAGGCAAAGGGAGGTAACACACCGCTCTCTGTGGAGTCAGGCAAAGGGGAGGTAACAACAGCTCTCTGTGGAGTCAGGTCAAAGGGGAGGTAACAACACTGCTCTCTGTAGAGTCAGGTCAAAGGGGAGGTAACACACTGCTCTCTGTAGAGTCAGGTCAAAGGGGAGGTAACACACTGCTCTCTGTAGAGTCAGGTCAAAGGGAGGTAGCACACTGCTCTCTGTGGAGACAGTCAAAGGGGAGGTAACAACACTGCTCTCTGTAGAATCAGGTCAAAGGGGAGGTAACACACTGCTCTCTGTAGAGTCAGGTCAAAGGGGAGGTAACACACTTGCTCTTGTAGTCAGGTCAAAGGGGAGGTAACACACTGCTCTCTGTAGAGTCAGGTCAAAGGGGAGGTAACACACTGCTCTCTGTAGGATCAGGTCAAGGGGAGGTAACACACTTCTCTCTGTAGAGTCAGGTCAAAGGGGAGGTAACAAACTGCTCTCTGTGAGTCAGGTCAAAGGGGAGGTAACACACTGCTCTCTGTAGAGTCAGGTCAAAGGGGAGGTAACACACTGCTCTCTGTAGAGTCAGGTCAAAGGGGAGGTAACAAACTGCTCTCTGTGGAGTCAGGTCAAATGGAGGTAACACACTGCTCTCTGTAGAGTCAGGTCAAAGGGAAGGTAACACACTGCTCTCGTGAGTCAGGTCAAAGGGGAGGTAACACACTGCTTCTGTGGAGTCAGGTCAAAGGGGAGGTAACACTGCTCTCTGTAGAGTCAGGTCAAAGGGGAGGTAACAGACACTGCTCTCTGTGAATCAGGTCAAAGGGGAGGTAACACACTGCTCTCTGTAGAATCAGGTCAAAGGGGAGGTAACACACTGCTCTCTGTAGAATCAGTTCAAAGGGGAGGTAACACACTGCTCTCTGTAGAATCAGGTCAAAGGGGAGGTAACACACTGCTCTCTGTGGAGACAAGTCAAAGGGGAGGTAACACACTGCTCTCTGTAGAATCAGGTCAAAGGGGAGGTAACACACTGCTCTCTGTGGAGACAAGTCGAAGGGGAGGTAACACACTGCTCTCTGTGGAGACAGGTCAAAGGGGAGGTAACACACTGTTCTCTGTGGAGTCAGGTCAGAGGGGAGGTAACACACTGCTCTCTGTAGAGTCAGGTCAAAGGGGAGGTAACACACTGCTCTCGGTGGAGACAGGTCAAAGGGGAGGTAACACACTGCTCCTGTGGAGTCAGGTCAAAGGGGAGGTAACACACTGCTCTCTGTAGAGCCAGGTCAAAGGGGAGGTAACACACTGCTCTCTGTAGAGTCAGGTCAAAGGGGAGGTAACACACTGCTCTCTGTAGAGTCAGGTCAAAGGGGAGGTAACACACTGCTCTCTGTAGAGCCAGGTCAATGGGGAGGTAACACACTGCTCTCTGTGGAGTCAGGTCAAAGGGGAGGTAACACACTGCTCTCTGTAGAGCCAGGTCAAAGGGGAGGTAACACACTGCTCTCTGTAGAGTCAGGTCAAAGGGGAGGTAACACACTGCTCTCTGTGGAGCCAGGTCAAAGGGGAGGTAACACACTACTCTCTGTAGAGTCAGGTCAGAGGGGAGGTAACACACCGCTCTCTGTAGAGTCAGGTCAAAGGGGCGGTAACACACTGCTCTCTGTGGAGTCAGGTCAAAGGGGAGGTAACACACTGCTCTCTGTAGAGTCAGGTCAAAGGGGAGGAGGCCAATGACCAGGCGTGAACCCAGAACATCAAGCCATTCACCTCTCCTCTCTTATCCTCCATTACAGTTCTGGAAGAATTCCCAGCAACGGAAGCGCGGGGAGGGGGAGGAGGGGATGCCCTAAAGCGTAGCACTAACACCTGGTAGGGCAGAGATGGTTGTATGAGCCGTACCAAAAATTGTTTTCGGAACCAACATTCCACGTCATTGAGAAGCCCTGAGGAAGCGTACGATATGATAAGTCACATACCGATATGTTCGTACTTTCGAGTCCTCGAAAAAACCAAGTTACATGCTTAGAAATTTCATTCATCGAACAATCTATTCCGTTCGCCCAACAGCACATTCCCGCGTAGTCACACTTCAAAGTCTTGCAGTAATGATCACACACGTTCACACATTTCCAGTTGTCCAGCGATATACACATGTGTGAAATATCTATGTACTCACCTCTCTCTTCTTTCCTGCTGCGATCTGCGCCCATGAGTCTCCACCGGGTGGAAGTATGCGTTTGTTCGGAAGTCGACGGACTGATACTGGTCAGGGGAGCCTCGTCGATACGGACTCCCATACTGTCGAGTTTGGAGACGAAAAAAGTAAACAATGAATGAAATAAAAAGTCGATCATTATCAACAATCCCAGTATTCAGTTACAGCGTCAACATCAGGGGGGGGGGGGGGGGGGGGGGGGGGGGGGGGGGGGTGTTTGTTTTTTTTTTTTTTTGTTTTTTTTTGTTTTTTGGGGGGGGGTTTTTGCTTGTTTGTTTTTCACTTGTGTTCATCATAGCCCAGCCCACAACAAAGATTGAATCAGGTCTGAATGATGATAACAAAGTCACTTGTATGACCAATGATGATAACAAAGTCATGTGTATGTTCAAAGCTCAAAGATAATCAACAACAAAATCAATTAGGTCTATAAGAGCACTGTCACATACCACAACCCGATCTGTTGAAACTTCGTTTTCCGAGCACATCGTTTTAAAAAAAAGAAAAAAAAAGAAAGAAAAAGAAAAAAAAAAAAAAGAAAGAAAGAAAGAGAAAAACGGGAAGGAAGAAAAAAAAAAAAAAAAGAACAGAACAGAAAAGAACAGTTCTACATACCAGGTTAGTGGCTCTTCCTCTCTGTCTGTGATACCCTCTGTGTTTCTGACTGTCAAAATCTCTAGGTTTCATGTTATCTTTTTTTCTTTTTTTTTTTTTAATCGAAAGAAAAAGGTGTACGTCGTATTGGTGTGAGACAGTAAACAAACTGATCCATCACACCCATGAGAGATAAATGCTGCGATTATTTCTACTGGCTAGGAATCAACGCTTACAGTGAACGTATCCGTGTTAAAAAAAAAACAAACAAACAAAAAAAAAAAAAAAAAAAAAAACGCTTTAACTGCCAGACGAAATGAGAATTACGCGGAGACCTGTGTATAACGGGAATGACGGTCAACAAGGGAATGAAATAAGGCTTAGTCATAACTGTTTAGTCTATTTAAGAGTTGCTTCCCTTTTTTCTGCCCGCAATTTTAGCAAGTATGCCTAATATTCGATCCACGCACCTCAATTCTTTGGTCTTTGAGAGAGAGAGAGAGAGAGGAGAGAGAGAGAGAGGAGAGAGAAGGAGAGAGAGAGAGAGAGAGAGAGAGAGAGAGAGAGAGAGGAGGGGGGGCGGGAGGGGAGAACACTTCCTGCTGACAGCAATTACGTTATAAGAATACGAACAAGAACCAAACTGCATCAAATGAGAACAGCTGTATTTCATACGAATAACAATATATCATCCCAAAAGCAATGATGCAGGAAATTTTATATATATATATATATATATATATATATATGTGTGTGTGTGTGTGTGTGTGTGTGTGTGTGTGTGTGTTGTGTGTGTGTGTGTGCTTCAATATTATGTTTTAGAGAGAGAGAGAGAGACAGACAGACAGACAGAGAGGGGGGGAAGAGAGAGAGAGAGAGAGAGAGAGCAGGGGGTGGGGGGTGGGGGGGGGGTGGGAGGGCTTAGCAGCTTAAGCAGCCATGTATTTGAGAAAAGCGCGCAATCCCACAGCAGAAAAGATTCTACATGTCAATGTAATGGGGAAAATAATAAGCAAGAAATAACGTGGGGGAAAGCAAAACAAACAAACAAACAAACAAAAAAAAACCCCACTAAACCAGTGAATACGTAAGTTGATAATTATTGAACAGATTAGTACATGAATAAACATAGGCATTAAAACTAACTGAACAAATGAATACTTAAGAAGATAAGCACTGACAACCCTTTAAAATAATATGCCAGGTAATAACCACCTATGTTCACTCAGGTTTTTTTTTAGTCTTCGTTGATGTCTGTTATCATTTTCACTCTGCACGCATGCTGCCATTCAAACGTAGAAATTAAAAGTCATTGTGAGATCAATACAGAGTGAGTAAAACTTTGGAAGCGGTCAGATATTAGCACTTAATATCTTAATGTTTTGAAGCTAACGTA
>CM065724.1:60854165-60861665 GCA_033310375.1 Conus canariensis
GCGGTAAAGTCGTTTATGTTTATAATGCTTGTAAGTCAAATAAGAGCCTAAACCGACATTTGCTGGTGATGAGAATTCAAAAACAAACTACTCACAGATACAGCGGTGGTTGATGATTCGACATCCTGTATTTGACCGCGTTTGCCTTTGACAACACGCTTCACGAACGCCGATATCGACACGAAAATGAAACGCCACCATGTAAATCCCCAGCGAAATCTGACCACGGAAGACGGTTCAATCACGTGACCAGTGGGTTCTGCCGATGATGGACAAGCATGTCTAGTGCCCCCTCATTTTCAGATTCGCCCGGACATTTCTACGACCATCCAAACGACGACTGTCAAAACGACAAGGAGGTGGAGGATATTAATTGACAAGGATGCTTCTGCTGCTCTTCTGCTGTTGCTGCTGCTGAATAATGATGTAAATATGACAACGATGATGATGAACACGATGACCAATCAACAGAAGGGCTAAGTAAGAAAAAATTGAATAGTTAAATGAATAAGAACCTGATAGGCAATACAAATATATCTGCCTTCAAAAGAGATTGCGATGGTTCCCTTATGCAGCTAGTGAAGAGTTTTCATATCTGTAACATATTTTCTTAATTTCATGTTCCCAGTTTCTCCATCTTCAAATTAACCCCCCCCCCCCCCCCCCCCCCCCCCCCCCCCCCCTTATGTCCAAATCTTTGCCAAGTCATTACTATGAAGATAGTTCAGTTGTTGGCCTGCGCTTGTTTTTTCCCCCACTATTAGATTGTTCGTCTATGTATTTGTCTGACTTTATTCAAGTTTAAAAGGCTGTGCCAGTCTTGAATAAAAGTTACTCTGTGTTAGGTTTTCTTATGGGAGCAAAAAATACCCAACTTGTTTACTGTTTATCGTTTACTGTTCCCTGCCTCATTTCATTTCCAAATAAATAAATGATAAGCTGACACTGCTAAATAAGAAAAAAATAAATCGATGAATAAATAAGCTGATATAAATAAATAAATGAATGATAGGCTGATAATTAATAAATAAATAAACAATGAAGAAAGGATAAACAAGGGATCCGAATGAATGAGCAAACTTATTGATTATTCATAAACAGAAAAAAGTAGATCGAAAAGGGGAAAAAAAATAACGCTGAAGAAAATTTATTAATGTACACACCAAATAAACACAAAAATTAACAAATGACTTTTAAAAAAAAGACATTAATGAATAGATCAGCAACAAAGAAGTCATCATGAGTAAATGGCATCAAACAATGAATGAAGATCTACGCACGAATTAACAAATGAAATAAGAAAACGATAGACTACAGACCGAATGACTGAGAGCATAAAGTGTTTAAGCTGGCCAAAGGAGGCTGTCAGATGTTATTTTTGCTTTCTGTCAGTTCGACCAGCAGATTGTACGATTATCCTGTTTGTTTCGGCCAAGTGACTTTCAGGTGCACGTAGACACAGAGATGTGATATCTAGTGAGCTGGACATTAAAAAAAATCAAGAATCGGGTAAGAATTTTCTGTTACCACAAAATGTAAACAAAGAAGAAGAAATAAAGAAACAGTTTCGAACATTACTTCAAACGATTGAGATAGTGAATAATTATATTTGTTTTACTCTTTTTTTTTTCAGAAAGGAAATCTTTAAGCAGGCAGTGAGCAGCGAACAGTAATTAACGAACAAGTGGGATAACTCTTGCTCCCACGTTGAAATAATGACATGCCCATCACTCCAAACGAATGCTACTTACGACACCAAACCGCCCAGCAGAAATGACACCGCAGAACACACAGAACAAACAAGGAGACGTCCCCTAAACAAAAAAAAAAAATCTTCGAAGCTTGCCCATAGACCCTGCACCCGACACATCTACACGGCAACAACAACTGGAGAAATGAACGAACACAAATTAATCTTTATCCAAGACTGGCACAGCCTTTTTTTTGTTTTTGGATATAGTCAAACAAACACGTGGACGAACAGTTACAAATACGTGACCTCGGTTTGATCAGTATGAAAGTATATTTCAAATGGGGCAGGGAACAGTAGATAGTTAATAACGAACCGAGTTTTAAATGGACTCCAGTGTGTAAAGTATAAACAGTCAAATGTCATTGATAATATGGAACTGGAATATACTCGGTTAGAGATCAATGTTAAGGGAATTAACCCGATCCTGGTCGGTTTCTTCTACAGATATTCAGATGAGAAGGTGGAGTACTTCAAATGTGTATGCTTATATGATGAAAGTCGTAATACAACTCAAAGGACATTGCTCGGTGGGCAGATTTTAACTCTGAATGAAACCTCTTCTTCTTCTTCTTCTTTTGCGTATGCAGGCTGATACTCCTGCGGACACCCCCTGTTTAGAAAGGCAAGGATTAATCTCATCTACCCAATAAAGGGAATGGAGTTTTGTGTGTATGACCGTTTTTTTTTTTATCCCGCCATAAGCCATACTCCAACTTTGGGGAATCTGAATGAAACGATTTGTAAAAAAACAAACAAAAAAAAGGTGCCCGAAGTTGTGTAGATTTTGTAAAATACACAAACACAATGAACAGAGAAAGAAAAATCATAGCACACACAATGTACAATAAATGCACAGAGAGAGAGAGAGAGAGAGAGAGAGAGAGAGAGAGAGAGAGAGAGAGAGAGAGAGAGAAGCTCAGAACTCAGAAATCTTTTCTTAGAGAGAAGGGAGGGGGGGGAGTGCGGGAGAGATGTTTTCAGAGGGCGTCTTATTCTTTGAAAAGAAGAAGAAGAAGAAGAAGAAGAAGAAGAAAAACGAAAGAAAGTGGTCAGCTGATAAAGATGATAACAATCATTACGGACATTCGTGGAGCGCTTTCGTTCATCAGAAGGAGCTCGAAGAGCTGAAAATAAACGTTGCACACATTACAAATCTACCAAAAAGACAGAAAAGTAAAGAAGCAAGTAATGTAAGGTCTTAAATGCAAACGCACATCCATACACTTTCACACACACACACACACACACACACACACACACACACACACACACACACACACACACACAAGAGAGAGAGAGAGAGAGAGAGAGAGAGAGAGAGAGAGAGAGAGGCTTTGACGTTCTAATGCCTTCAACTAAGCAAGCCAGTAAGGCATGGGTGTACAGATATGACTTGACGCATGGCATCACTGGAGTATAAGGATAATGAATATCATGAAACTGACAACAGAACGCAACGGACTGAAATATCTCTGACATTGTTACTGAAGCACAGACATTCTTTTTATCCTAAAACTAACTTACAAGTGAACGATCTGAATCAAATTGGATTTCTATACAACCCATCCCGTCCTGTCCTACCACCCCCACCCCCTTCAGTCCCCCAAAATAGTTCCCATTCGTTTCTTATGCCATGAACAAATACAAAAAGAAACACGACCTCACACAAAACTGCTTCCTAATTACCCCCCCCCCCCCCCCCCGCCCCCACGCCCCCATCCCCCACCCCCTCTCAACCTCACCTGCTACTCCGAAAGAACCCCCGACCGCCTTCTCCCTTCCTTCCACTTTCCCTGGGGAAAACGCACACGCATCCCCTCCCCCTCCAACCTCCCCCCCCCCCCCCCCCCCCCCCCACACACACACACACACAGACTCAGGCTGTGTGACCATCCACTAATAACAAAAGACTAAACCTTTTTCTCTCACTGACAGCTTCAGTCAAATACTTTGCAAGCGCACTAAGAGTTGTATCGGTATCTGTCAACAAAAGAGTTTTCTATACCAAGTACTGTAGGTTGGATATGAGTCACGCTGGAGAATAAGTGTTTGGCGACTATCTGAAAGTAAGCGACAGCGAACAAGAAAGCGCACTTCAATCTTCCATAATGTGACCGCACAAAGAGCAGTCAGCACCTTGTTCTCTGGTTAGAAATCAGTATTTTGCGTTACCTAGGCCAGATCTTCTCCCGTTTGTCTGTTTGCAATTGAAATTAACAACCTCTCCGGTTCAAACGTAGTTTTAAAATCAACGATGCCATGTGTGTCTATTGTTCTCGTCAATTTCTGAAGGCCAGTTTTGTTTGTAACACAAAACAAATTCTAATACAAACCGCGCATGGGAACCAACACCTTGACACAACCATACTATTCCAAACCATGTTCAGTCGGAATTTTTCTCACTTTTGGTGCCCAGTTGTATTTTGCCTGCTTCTGACTGTATCAACAACGTGTCAAACGCTCTCCTACATATTCTATTCGTCGGTAACCTTACCAATCGCAACCAGTATTTAACACCTTTCACGGCTGTTCGAACGAGCAGTGGATATCTTCCTGCTTCTCCGTATATCATTTTTTTGAAGAATGGATCGTACACCCAAAATCGTTTACTAGCAAAAGTGTGTACTTTTCCTATTCGACCTATACCTTCCAAACCCAATACTTGTGCTGCATAAGTCAACGTGGGGTCAATCTGAGAATCGAATAGTTTCCAGGACAGAAAAGGATTAACAGTACGCAATTTCCTTCGTAAAGTTTTAATTTCTATGACACCCTTCTTATCTTGTCTACTCATCTCTGATAAAGCAACACTCGTGTTTAATTTTGTTTATATATGAAACCTAAGTATTTGTTTGTGGTTCTTCGTTTCCATATGTCCATCTTTCTCTAACTCCAAGATAACCACCTTTACAGAAAACCATTACTTTAGTCTTATCTAGATTTAGTCTTAGAAATAATCGGTCGGCTATTTTTTTTTTTTTTTTTTCAGATTGTTCAGCTGATTTTGTAGGCCCACGACAGTATCCGATGACAAAATAATACCAGCTGCAAAAAGCAACCAAAACAGTTCTAGAGAACCTGGTACAATCTGATCAGAGTGTGTCCCCTCCCTGACTAATTCTGCGGCTAATTCGTTGGCAAAAAAAAACAAAAAACAAACAAACAAATAAACAAACAAAATGATGAAAACAGCATATAGTCGACCTCAGTACATGTCCTTTGTTTTGCAACTCTCGTACGATAAAACAATTCAGAATATAAATGTTTGCCTCTCACACATGCAATGACCGAAGTCGTAAACTTATCGAAGTGCTTTTGTTTGTTTGTTTGTTTTTGGTTGTTTTTTTTTTCTAATATAATTTTCCATCAACCCCACTTTTTGTCACACATGCCATCAAATATTTCTGTCTACAGAATCACATATTTTCCTGAAATCGACAAAAGCTGCGTTGAGCTTTGTTTTTTTTTTTTGTTTTTTTTTCTTCCTAAAATATTTTTTCAACCATAGAGAACAAAGTAAAAATGTGGTCAAAGCTTCTATATCCTGCTCTAAAACCACAATGTCCCTCAGCTTCTGACCATCGAGAGAGTCGCTTCTTTAAAACATATGTGTACACTTTGTTTACAACACTTGTTAATGCAGCGCCATGGTAACAATCGGATAAATCATCATCCCCTTTCTTGTAAATTGGAATTATAACACATTTACACCATTCTGTCCAAAGAAATGCCCCAAAGCTCTACCAGAAGTGTAATTACTGTTTCTTTGGCATATTTAAGCATTTCACCAGTTATAATTTCAGTACCAGAACTTTTCCCAGCTTTAAGGTTTTTGATACTATACACAACTACTCCTGCAGAAATAGGATTGTTAGAGAGTGGCTCATCTGATTCATCCACCGTTTCCCTTGGTTAACATTTCCTCTTGTGCCTGACCAGCTGTTATTATTTCCAATATCTTGTGGACATTTTCACACCGCTGGTCCACATACATGATACAATGTTTTTTTAAACAGATCTATTTGTTTCCAGAACAACTTTGAATCGTTCGCTGAATATTTTAACTTAATGATTCTTTCAGTATCAAATTATTTTTGAGAGAGAGAGAGAGAGAGAGAGAGAGAGAGAGAGAGCCAAAAAAATATAGGAAGCTGGATATATACATATCAATTACTTTAATGCATCAACTTGTCAAATCAACAACAATGCACAGTAGTCCAGATTGCAGGCGCATCGATAAAAGTTATCTTTCACATACTCTCTCTCTCTCTCTCTCTCTCTCTCTCTCTCTCTCTCTCTCTCTCTGTCCCCACGTCCTTCTTTCTCTCTCCGGCTGGCTCCAATTCTTTGTCTGTCAGTGCTTTAGTCAGCTTTGTATATCTAATACTATTTAAAGCACAGTTTGAAAGTCAACATCTGTCAGTGTCAAGGCTGGTTCATGAGGTGATTCCGCCTTGACCAAACACGCCTAGACCCAATCATGACAGACATGCTCAAGTATTTTGCGAGTTGTTTACATTTGGTTATGGGCAGTCCTAACATTGAAAGTCCTGAAACCACTCTTTTATGAACCATGCCTAGTGAACCTATTACTAGAACAACCACTTTCGTGCTAAATCCAGCATCACTAAGAGCATAGCAAAGAGGAAAGTACTTTTGAAATTTGCTCTCATAGCATGTTTGTATGAATGTGTCAAATGGGGTTGAAACCTCGATGACGAATGCCACCGAGTTTCGATGGTCGATGAAGCATAGATCAGGTTTCAGCCTTGGTAGATCTTCAACACCGTTTATATAGATAGGCCTATTTTGAAAAACATCCACAAAATCCGTCACAATGCATTTCTGTAGCTCCTTTCTGATGATTTCAACGCGTCTGTCGTGTCTTTGTGTGTAGAGGCCCCTCAGTCGACGACATCCATTCAAGGCATGGGAATTTGTGGCAGAACGAAACCCGCACAAAGCACATACATAGATACACAAATACATACATAACTGAGAGAGAGAGAGAGAGAGAGAGAGAGAGAGAGAGAGAGAGAGAGAGAGAGAGAGAGAGAGAGAGAGAGAGAGTACGAATGCAAATACGAATACGAATGCAAATATTGTTACAAAGTTTACTGGGCACTGATAGTTTTTTTCCTTTACTTTCCCACAATTCAGACCATTTGTAACGGTTATTAAAAGAATATCAATTGGTTAGAAACATACTGAGCTAGTTAGGGTGAACATATCAAACTTCCTACCTTCATCTTTCATCTTCTAGAACCAGGTGAAGAATATCCTTTTTTTCCCAATCCGATTTAACACAGGCAGATGTTTAGTATAAGTATCGAGGCAAGTACAATGCCTTTCAAACAGTCTGTTCACTCACTAAATAAACCAAGAAATGCGCAAACATGATTTTTTAAAAATTTATTTCCTAGTCAATAAGGCACTTTATGAGCTACTAACATTGACACCAACACAAATAAGAAGAAAGAAAAGAAGAAACTAAAAACCTACACCATTACACTATGTACACACTGGCTTGCTTGCTATACTTTTAACCAAAATCATTTTAGAAAATTTGAAAATCAAACCATGTTCGTGACACAGGATGAAGGTCAGGGTGAAGATGTGGAAGAAAAGCTTTTGCCACCACTTCATGATCCTGTGGTTCAGCGGCACCTCAACTGGTCACTTTTGTCCAACCCAGCCATATTGTAGAATGTAGTCCTGGACAGCGAGGGATTTCCTGAACTGCTCAC
>CM065724.1:60869165-60974165 GCA_033310375.1 Conus canariensis
ATTCAAATCGCCAAATGGGAACGGAACGGAACAAAGAATCTCTCTCTCTCTCTCTCTCTCTCTCTCTCTCTCTCCAGATATGACAATACCAACACAGGTCAGTTTCTTACCTGAATCGTAAAATACATCAGTAATAGAAACATTAGCGATTCTGTTAAATGGGGGATGCTTCGGATGGGGACGGAATTCATGTCATCTTCACCTTTCACGCCCTTTTGTCCACGAGACCGAGGATGGAAACCATGTCTCCATGTCGCTGACGTATTCAGTGCTACAGCTTTCAGCAAAGTCTTCTCCGATGATCATGAGACAACCCTGGCCCAGTCAGGTACAAAAGGATCCTCTTCCATTTTGCATTATAGTTCAAGTAACAGAGTTCTTGCAAACCTCAGACTTGTGTGTTGATTTTAACGTGGTGACAGCCCTGATATGGCCCTTTGCGGTCGGCTGGGCTATAAGCAACATTACCTTACCTTACCTTGCAAACCTCAATATCGATTGAGATAACATCGGTGTGACTGGTACTTTCTTCGTGCAAATCACGTTGAATAAAGTTGGAAAATGTATCCAAACGCATTGAATATATCTATAGTCACTAGCTCATTAAAAAAACGCACATGAATGTGTCCTTTCATCGCAAACATCGTAAGGAAACCCAGACACCTTTAACTACTAACAAGTACTCAATCCATAGACACCAACGCAAACAAACAAAAGTCAAACTGTTGAGTATTTACATGTAAACATGTTTTTCATGTGTAATAGAACAAGAAAGAAAAGAAAGTGAAAAAAAGAATTCAAAGTTTAAAAAAAGGAGGTGAGTGGGATTGGAGAGGTGGGGGGGGGGGGGGGGGGGGGGAGGCAGAGGGAGAGCGGTAATAAAGGAGTATAAGGACGATCCCCTATTCAAGACCCAACTTCTCTTTGAAAGACAGCTTTTCGCTACGTCACATTTATTACGGCCAAATTTATTGAAAATGTCAACGCGATCCTCTCTTCAAGACCCTGCTGTATAACTTCTCTCTGAAAAACAGCTTTTCGCCACGTCAAATTCTACAGCAAAATCAGTTCAAACATTTCAACGCGAGTGTTTATTTTGGTAGTTTTAGAACATGTTGGGTGTTTTAGAACATGTTGGGCGTTTTCTATTCAATTAAATTCACTCTGATCTTTGACAGAAAAAAAAAAAATCACGACGAAGAGTGATCATCACGTTTGAAGGCAAGTGAGTGTCGAAAGAAGATGGACCCTAAACTCCAGTTCTGAGAACATATGGTCTATCATTCAGTGTGGAGCCTGCGGGGTGTTGATGTGACAAGCTTCCGTCTTGACTTTCGTATCTTGAGAGCCTCTCACACAGGGGAGAGGGAGGGGGGTGGGGGGTGGGGAGGGGGTGTCTCTGGGAACTCCGAAGCAAGTCTGTATACATCAGGTGCATTGCAATACCCGCCGGGCTCCTGACACCTGTGACAGAAGACCGTGACAACTCCTCGTGCATGTCGCCAGTTGTATAGGTGACCCGCCAACCGCCTGGACCATGTCGAAACCTGTCAATGATGTAAAGGCTGTACTTCACGTACTGGAGGGGGGGGGGGGGGGGGGGGAGAGAGACGGGGTGGCGGAGAGGGTAATGAAAAGTGAGGAGCGTGGAGGAGGAACAGGGGAGGAAAGAGGATCGAACGGGAGGGGAAGGGGGGGGGGGGAGAGAGAGAGGAGAGAATGTAGAGAGGGGAGAAAGTTGTAAGGCTATGTGTATGGGATGAGATAATACGCGGAAGGGGCCGTGTGTTCACACACGTACACGTCAAAGAATAGGGAATTGTCTCTGACAAAAGTCTCCCGGATAATTCCCCTCGACGGATCCTCTTTTCCAATCCTAAGCCCAGCCGACCACACAGAGCGTTATCACGGCTGTCAAACTAACACAAGAAAAATCCAGAAGATTTTCTTTCTTTCTCTTTTTCTTTCTGCGTATGCAGGCTGATACTCAAGCGGACACTGCCTGTACAGACAGGCAGTGGAGTTTTGTGTATATGACAGTTTTTTTTATCCCGCCATTAAGGCAGCCATACTCCATCTTCGGGGAAGGTGCATGCTATATGTAACGTGTCATCCATACCAACGGCCAAACTGGCCTTCTCCTCCGAAAGTTGGTGATGGGATTTTACGTGTGTGCAAGATGTCGTGCGTGCGTTCACACACGGTCCCTCGGTTTATAGTCTCATTTGAAGGACTGTATGGGGAATGGAGTCAGAACCAATGTTAACTCCGAGGGAAAAATCCCCCTGTACCGAAATTCGAACCCGCAACCCCAGGATCACGAGTCCGGCGCTCTACCAACTGAGCTATTCCGGCCCCCTGGACAGAAGATAATATCCTGAGAAAAAACAAACGACACAATTTACGACATGGTAGTCACAAACTGTCAGTATCTCTATGGCTGATAACACTAAGCGGACAACACTGGGGTACGCCAGACATTCTTCTTACTTTGTAGATAACAAGATTAAAAGGAAACGATCGGTCAAAACAAAACCATACGGGGAACAGTCATTCTTAACAAACAAGCGGGATAGCTTTTGCAGCCAGGATTAGATCATCACACGCCCATAACTCTTAACGAACGGCGTTTACGACACCAAAGGGGAGGGGTGGTGCAGGGGGAGGGAAGGGGGTAAAGAGAGATGTGGTGTGAAGGGGCCCGGGGGAGGGAGGGGGGGGAGGCGGAGGCATCATTAAGTTTACTGCTGGGGGGTGGGGGGAGGGGAGAAAGTGTTGTTTGCTTTAGTTGTGTTTCTTCTGCTTCGTCGCTTGTGGTCTGACACTAAGGATAAAGCTTCATGTTCTCCTTTGTCGGGAAAGGCTCAGTGCCAGTAGTGTATGATGTAACGTCGTACACCCTCAGCCTTGCCAAGCCCGAACAGAGTGGACACGTACCCCCAACCTGTCACAACAAAGCGTCCGGGCACTGTGAGTTGATGAGCCCCTTACGAGTGGACATGTGATTTCTACCTTTCGTCACAAGGAGTTGCTGTCGCGACATCTACGTGTCTTACGATACATTACTGGCGTCAAAAGATGAGAGATTACAGGTCTTTTAATTTCGTTACTGAGCAGCGGAAAAACAATTTTAACTCCCAGCACCCACCATAAATATAATGCTCATGCAGTATTTATAAGTTGATCGTCTGTGTACAGTACAATGACATTTTGACGCCGAAAATGGTAATTTTGACTGGTTTTGAGTCAAGAGCATAAAAGCTGCGTTATTCGGCCATCAAACAAACGGAAGGAACAGACGACTGCCCAAAAGGAGAGCGTTTCGACTTGTTATTCATACCCAGTTAAATGTAACAAAAATGCATCTTGAAAAAGCTAGATCTACACTTAAAAAAAAAAAAAAGGAAAAAAAAAACCAACAACACTGCAGAACTGGACATCTATATTTCACTCTGAAGACAAATTGTATTTTCCAATACCTAGATTGAAAAGAAAAAGCTGTCATGTTTTTGTTTTATACAGCTGCATGATACTGGAAAGTAAAGATAGAACAAACGTAGGCGAATAGGCTACATAAGCATAAAATATGGCTTACATTAACAAAAGATGATTTTTTTTTTCAAGAGAGAGAAGAGAAGGAGAGAGAGAGAGAGAGAGACTTTTGACGGATTTTTTTTTTCCAGGAAGCTTAAACACACTGTAAGCCTCAGGGGGCTAAGATTGGAGACACACTGACTGCCCCAAGACTCAAACATCTCGTCATTAATTTCACTTCCCCACGGAAATTAAACGCTTTAAAAACCCAAAACTGTTGTGGCATGAAATGGTTAATTTTGCTGTTTTGTGACTTTGTTTGTTTGTTTGCTTTTGCTTTTTCGGCCTTATCCTGCACCATTGCGCTAATCGCAATTAAACAACAACAACAACAACAGTAACCATGACTTCTGAAAACAGTAACATGACTCATGAAAACAGTAACCATGGCTCATGGAAACGTTACCATGACCATGAAAACAGTAGCCATGACTCATGAAAACAGTAAGCCATGACACATGAAAACAGTAACCATGACCATGAAAACAGTTAACCATGATACATGAAAACAGTAACCATGTACACATGAAAACAGTAACCATGACACATAAAACAGTAACCATGGCACATGAAAAACAGTAACCATGACACATGAAAACAGTAACCATGACTACTGAAAACAGTAACCATGGCCATGAAAACAGTAACCATGACTCATGAAAACAGTAACCATGACTCATGAAAAAAGTAACCATGACATGAAAACAGTAACCATGACACATGAAAACAGTAACCATGACACATGAAAACAGTAACCATGACCTGAAAACAGTAACATGACTCATGAAAACAGTAACCATGACACATGAAAACAGTAACCATGACACATGAAAACAGTAACCATGACACATGAAAACAGTAACCATGATACATGAAAACAGTAACCATGACACATGAAAACAGTAACCATGACACATGAAAACAGTAACCATGACACATGAAAACAGTAACCATGACACATGAAAACAGTAACCATGATCATGAAAACAGTAACCATGGCTCATGAAAACAGTAACCATGACACATGAAAACAGTAACCATGACACATGAAAACAGTAACCATGATCATGAAAACAGTAACCATGACTCATGAAAACAGTAACTGCACATGAAAACAGTAACCATGACTCATGAAAACAGTACCATGACTCATAAAACAGTAACCATGACACATGAAAACAGTAACCATGACACATGAAAACAGTAACCATGACTACATGAAAACGTTACCATGACTCATGAAAACAGTAACCATGACACATGAAAACAGTAACATGACTATGAAAACAGTAACCATGACTCATGAAAACAGTAACCATGACTCATGAAAACAGTAACCATGGACACATGAAAACAGTAACCATGACTCATGAAAACATAACCATGACTATGAAAACAGTAACCATGACACATGAAAACAGTAACCATGACTATGAAAACAGTAACCATGACTCATGAAAACAGTACCATGACTCATTGAAAACAGTAACCATGACTCATGAAAACGTACCATGACTCATGAAGCAGTACCATGACGATAAAACAGTAACCATGACTCATGAAAACAGTAACCATGGGCTACTGAAAACAGTAACCATGACAAAGTGAAAACAGTAACATGACTACATAAAACAGTAACCATGACTTATGAAAACAGTAACCATGACTACTGAAAGCAGTACCATGACTCATGAAAACAGTAACCATGACCATGACAACAGTAACCATGGACTCTGAAAACAGTAAACCATGACTCACGAAAACAGTAGCCATGACTCATGAAAACAGTAACCATGAACGTGAAAAAGTAACCATGACATGAAAACAGTAACCATGACTATGAAAACAGTAACCATGACTCATAAAACAGTAACCATGACTCATGAAAACAGTAAGCCATGATCATGAAAACAGTAGCCATGACACGACAAACGGTACCATGACCATGAAAACAGTAACCATGAACATAACATAACCATGAAATAAACAGTAACCATGACACATGAAAACAGTAACCATGACACATGAAAACAGTAACCATGAACATGAAAACAGTAACCATGACCATGAAAACAGTAACCATGACTCATGAAAAACAGTAACCATGACACATGAAAACAGTAACCATGACACATGAAAACAGTAACCATGACACATGAAAACAGTAACCATGACACATGAAAACAGTAACCATGACTCATGAAAACAGTAACCATGACACATGAAAACAGTAACCATGACACATGAAAACAGTAACCATGACACATGAAAACAGTAACCATGATACATGAAAACAGTAACCATGATACATGAAAACAGTAGCCATGACACATGAAAACAGTAACCATGACACATGAAAACAGTAACCATGATACATGAAAACAGTAACCATGAACATGAAAACAGTACCATGACACATGAAAACAGTAGCCATGACACATGAAAACAGTAACCATGACACATGAAAACAGTAACCATGACACATGAAAACAGTAGCCATGACTCATGAAAACGGGAGCCTTAACGCATGAAAACAGTAGCCATGACACATGAAAGCAGTAGCCATGACACATGAAAACAGTAGCCTTGACACATGAATATGGTAGCTATGAAACATGAAAACAGTAACCATGACTCATGTGCAAGAGCGGCACAACATCTTATTGAATACAAGGATAACGTTTGACTGATTGCTACAGAAAACAACCGGAATAATGCTCTTTTCATTGTACATGGCTTACTTTGACCACTGATATTGATGATCATATTTGTTTTGCTTTGTCTAATTTATTTTTTTTATTTTTATTTTTTTACTTTTAACACGATGACGCTTCAGCGGCGTCAAAAATAATGAAAACTGGCGTGGTCATATCACAGTTACTGTTTTCTGCGCGCGCACAGTTAACATGAAAAGAGTGATAACTGTATTCATGGGGGAATTTGTTTTTAATCTTTTGAGGCTAGCAGCGTTCCATAACAGTACGATGCGCACGTCTTAGTTACAGACCATGGGGCCGGCAAGCCACAAGAGAACCCTTGCCTGTGAGAGCCACCAGCCAATAGGATCACGCCGACCACCTTCATTCAACTAGGCCTGTGTCTAGTGGTCAGCGGTCTGACAAGCTTCATACATTCATTCGTGGTCTCTGGGCAACGTTCGTTCACTGGCTTTCAGCGTTTTAAGACGACACACGTGTTCCGCGGTCCGGTTTGGAAGTCAGAACTTTGCGAGTATTTCTGTTCTGTTTTGTGATGGTTTGTATGGGTTCTTTGTTCTATTCTTTCTTTTTTCCCTTTCTTTCTTTCTTTTATTTATTTTCTTTTAAACATGAATAATGATATATCTTCCATTGCTGACACTCTTTTAGTTTGAAATGTTGCTCGATAATCATTTGTTTTGGTACAACCAAATAAAATATGCAGACTGATGCATTGGAGAGGAGTGAACTCCATTGTTTCTCAGACTAAGACCGGTAGGCCTACAAGAACACAAAAAAAATCGCTTCTTTCTATCGAATATTCGAATTATTTGACGTCGATTGACTTTGTCTTGAAGAGAATTAATGTGTTGGCCGACTGTTGTGTCAATGTCATGCGATCGGCAAAATCGATCAATGTTCTGGCGCGTTTGGTGGATTAGTTGATCGCACAGAATTTGATCCATATGTGCACCGTTTGTCGATGGCGTAACGGTGAACTTGTCAACGTTCGGGTAGATTATTAAAAAAAAAGGGGGGAGGGAAAAAAAAAAGAAAAAAAAGAGAAAAGAAACCTCGGCAGATAAATTTTGAATTTTATTTCAGCATTTTTCACTCACAGTTTCTTGCGATTCAAGTTTTTATAACTGTGCCAAATGAATATTGATTTTCTACACATATTCCGTCGTTCTTGGTAGCCGGAGACCTGTGCTTTTGGAAGGGAATCAGTGGGCGTGGCACTTGGCAGCGTTCACCGTTCACCGCTTTACTTAATTATGAAGAAAATCACATGTGCGGAAACCTAGGCCTGAAGGTGTCTGATTGTCGTGATGCTCCTCTTTTATATCAAATCTCGCGAACAAATTATGTAAGAAACAATGCATTTAACACATTGCCATAGTTTGTATAGTTCTGTTCGTAGCCACCCCCAAACGATCGACACAGTGTGCAACATATCGATCAATTTTTTTGCGATCAGTGAATTGACCAAGCGCACAACATTGATTGTATCGGAAGATCGATCGATTGTACCGATCGTTAGTACGCACATGTGATTTTTTTTTTTTTTTTTTTTTTGGTATGACAGCTGTAGTTCCCATGTTCATGCGAAAGGGAGCGCCTAACGCCTTTGTTCAAGTCTTTGTGTCCAATACAGATGTCTCCACATCAGATAAATAAACAGAAATACACATCAGACAAATAATCAGGAATATTTCTTTCACAGAAAAATACTATCTGTCGTCTTACGTCGTTCCATCATGGAAAAACTGCTTCATAATTTGACCCGCTACCACAAGAATGTAGAAGACGGCCCGTTTTGCGACTTCATGGGCCACGGTATGACGTTTTACTGGAACCCCCCGGAAATCACCGAAAACCCCCGGAAACCTCAGAAATACCGGAAACCCCTATTAAACAAAGAATATAACAATGATGTTTGAGTGTTTTGTGTTTACCTATATAGGTGAAACTCTACCGATAAAAACAAAAGCCTACCTGCATGCGATCATATGGGGAGTGAGTGCAGAAGGCTGTCCCATCAACTGCCAATAGACTATTAGCCACAAGTTTAGTTTGCAATCTTCACACCTTAGATGCATGAACTCGCGTTCAGATAAATAATCCCTGGAGATACAATGTGCAGCATACATTCCTTCAATACCTGCACTATTGACTACACGTACTTAACAAATCTTAAATGTAGCGAACCGCCAAGAGAAACGTGGACAAACGAGTCACAAGACAAAACACGACGCGTTTCGACCTCTTAGGTCTTCTTCAGGCAAGACACAAACAAATAGGACAACGAAAATGAACAAATTTGTTACTTAGCTTAGATCTCTTCACTCTTCAACACAAGGTAGGCAGGCGTTGAATCAACTGCCTAAACGAAACGCGTCGTGTTTTGTCTTGTGACTTTGTCCACGCTTCTCTTGGCGGTTCGCTACATTTCATTTAGATTTCCGCCTGCAGTCGTCTCACTTTGCAGCTAGATCTACACGTACTTCTTCTCCTACAACCATGAGATTTCAACGTGGAATTTGCAACTCCAACTGCGATCGGAATTGCATAGAGTGTTCTGCCTGCTACGCTTCTGCCTTTTGGACGTTGTTTTTGGAACAAATTAACTATATGTTCTTGCTTTTTTTGTGTTTCAGAAGCTGTGTTCCTCTCAGCAATGACCAGCTATTGGCCTGGGACCAGGACGATCTATCGTTTGTCTGCAAGAAGTGTGCCTTCACTGATGCCGGAGCCCACGACATGGAAGGCGCCTTGAAACGGTTAGTCATCCTTTTTCTTCAGAAATGCAAGATACCAACCAAAATAACGCTAATCAATGCATAGTGTTCACAAGGCTTACTTGCTGTGGACTAGGTGGAAAAGTATGATGAAGTAATGCATTGTAGTTTTTATTTGGCTCACTTGATACAGACTAAGTGAAAAAATATGATTAAGTAATGCAGCAGCATGTAGGTACAGTCTATAACCATAATGTATGTAGCTCTTGTCTTTGGTATGAATAGGTAATGCAGTAGTATAAATGTAGCTGTCGTACTTACGATGAGTAATAAGCCTCAAGTCTTTATGTCTACGGCACCGTGGCGTGTCTAATGAAATGTCAGTTGATCTTTTGGCTGTTGTTCTTGGCACGTGGCAGACTCGCGCACATGGCACGTGGCTGACTCGCGCCAATTGTTAGCTCAGCAGGGTAGATTGGTTATATGCAACAATTATATAACAAGTTATGCAATGATTATATAACCGGTTGTGTAACTGCTTGTGTAGCGCTTAGGTAGAAGAACGAGCAAGCACTAGTTTATGAATTTGAAAGTGTTTATCAAGGTGCTAGTTACAATTGCATAAGTGAAGAAGTTAAGCATTATAGTAGCCTAAATTAACTAACAATAAACGTGGCTTTATATATGTGTGCTTTTTGCTCATCACTCAAAAATATATCATTCATCATTCATTAATCATTCACATTAGTCACTCATTTGCTGTTCATGTTCATGTGATTGTGTTTGAATGCTTTGAACTCTGCCTCACCTATCACTGTACTATCTTCTCTTTGTAAAACTTCATTTGACCTGGTCCCAAACATAGAGCAATACCAAGTTTATGACTTGTCAAAGAGCAATACCAACTTCATGACTTTCATAGAGCAATACCAAGTTCATGACTTGTCATAGAGCAATACCAAGTTCATGACTTGTCAAAGAGCAATACCAAGTTCATGACTTGTCAAGAGCAATACCAAGTTCATGACTTGTCATAGAGCAATACCAAGTTTATGACTTGTCAAAGAGCAATACCAAGTTCATGACTTGTCATGAAAAGAGCAAGCAATAAAAAAACCCATTCCTCCAACGATCTCCCTTGCTCTGACTATCCTTCGAACTATACATGTACTCTGACTCAAAATGTGTGTATTCATTTCATACATCATACGTTATGAGACTAGGGAGCCATGCAGGTCCTCAAGAAGTGTCACCATCATGCTCGAGACTCACACACCCCTGGGGGTTCAAGGCGAATTGCCTCTTCCGTGCGGTGTCCCTGGGATTGTATGGACACCAGGATCACCACCTTCAACTTCGGCTGAGAGCTGCCCTGGAGACTGCACTTCACCCGAGGTTCTACGATAGCAGCCTGCCCGACTACGAAGACATGGTGAGGGACAGCCGAGTCGTGCATGACCCCTACTCAAAGCTGTTGTCCACCGTGGCCACTGTAGGTGCCTACTCCTAGCTGCTGGTCATGTTTGCAGTCAGTGCTGTCCTGTCAGTTGGACAGCAGTCCTACTGTCCACCTCCCAGCAGGGCAGCGTTTCTGACAGAACCTCTGTCTAGACGGGTATACGGCCGTGACGTGAGGACAGCCCAGGCACCTGCTGTGACTGTCATGTGGACCACGACCTCAGTGTCTGTCATCCTAGGGACTTCCGACCGAACCACTTTGTGACCTTGAAGGAAGTGACCCACCAGGAGCCTGAGAAAGTTGACCTGACAAGCCCCGTCCTCGACGAGAAGGAATGGCCCTCACTGAAGCAGACGCCGCCAGTGGTCAAGGACGAAACGCCTAGATTTCCACGCAAGAACGTGAAGCCCAAGAGGATGCGCATGAGGGATGAGTGGACCAGATTGGAGACCAGCCCCACTGCAACTCCAGAGACCTGGACGTCTCCCACAGCGTCACCTGAGCGGCCTGCAAACACCATGGGCGACATGGTAGATGAGGTGCAGTCGGAGCAGTCCACGACAGTTGATGAAGATGCAGTCAGCCGTGACGACTCAGCCTGTGAAGCCAGTGACAGCAGCATTGATGAGTCAGCCAGCGTGGTCGATCGCGGAGAAGTCAGCGATGACGTAGCAGCCTGTGAAGCTAGTGAAGCAGACAACAGCTTTGACGAGTCAGCCAGCGTGGTCGATGAGTGCGACAAGTACCCTGTTGCAGACGGAGGTCAGGAGCCTCGAGGGCCTAGAGGGCGCTGCTACCTGGAGGTCAATGAAGTTGTGGCATTACTGAGGGCCAGCGAAGAAGCCCTGCAGTACGTTCCACGTGGTAGAAAAGAGGGCAAGATGTATATCGTGGAAAACAAGGAGCACTTCACCAGACGTGAACAGGAGGAGGTCAGCCAGTACTGGGATGACTGTGGAGCTTGGAACTCAAAGGGGACCGCCAACAAGACCCACCACATTCTGCAGCCAAACTCCAGCGTGACGAAAGTTGTTGTCAAGGAACAGCAATACTATCTACAGCGGCGAAAAGATGAGGACAATTTACGTGCCACTGGAACCACAGCCTTCACCAGACTCTATCGTGACAGTCCATCGAGACTACACGCATCACACCATAGACAAGACCTACGAGAAACGTATGACATGGATAGAAGGGGCCCTCAGCAGCGACAACGCCTGTTACGAGTACAAGGGGACATTTCCTGGCAATGCACCCCATGGAAACGCGGTAGACAGCACAACCACCAGCTTGAGGAAGCACAGAGAAGACAGAGAGAGAAGAAGATAGTGGTTGGAGGGGCCTTTGCAGATCAAGTGGCCAGGCTACAGGAGATGCAGTGCGATTCCGACTTCATCAGGCTACTATTCAGGCCAGGCAAGGTCCCTTGTGCTGTCCTGTACACAGATGAACAAGTGGCTGACCTCCGCCGCTTCTGTGGTCCCGCCCAGAGTGCAGAGTCGACCGTCCTTGGGGTGGACAAGACGTACAACCTTGGGGACCTGTACGTGACTGTCACGGTGTTCAAGAACCTAGCAGTTACCAGGAAGACCACCCAGAACCACCCCTTGATGATTGGCCAATCTTTTTGCACGGCAACTCTGACAAGGAGACGTTCTTTTATTTCTTCCAACACCTGGCCGGAGAACTGGGAGAGGCAAGCAGTCGAGTGGTGATTGGGAGCGACGAGGAGAAAGCCTTGAGGTGAGCCATCACCGACGCCATGCCATCCGCCATGCGCGTCAGCTGTATCCGGCACCTCAAGAATAATGCTCTCGACTTCCTGAAGGACAAGGTGGGCGTCGACAAACGGTCAGCCATCGTCGCCAGGCTTTTTGGAGAGGGCCATCTACTTGATGCAAGGGACCAGCTGGCATTTGATCTGATGTGGGAGGACATCTTAAAGGATTGCCGAGAGGACCACCCCACCTTCGCGCCTACCTTGAAAACCACCTTGGTCCTATCTTACGTAAGAACTGGGAGACATGCAACAGGAGCAGGACCACCATGCCATGGACGAACAACAACTGTGAAAGTGTGAAATCGCATCCTCAAGCAAGCCATCAACTGGAAAGGCCAGAAACTTCCAAACCTGGTGGACACTTTGCGGGGCCTGGTAAAGGGACGGTATCGTGAAGTCCAGAGGTCTCTGTTGGGCCTAGGGGACTACGTACTTTGAAGAGAATATTCCAAGTTATCTGTGACTCCTGAGAAGTGGCTGAAGATGCCAGTGAAGACTCAGGAACGACACTTCTCCTTCCTCGAGACCATCAAAGAACGTCCAAGCCTGGTCCGCTCTCAAGATGGCCAGAAACTGTCATAGACACCATCACTTCGTGGAAAGAAACCTGGACAGGTCAAGAGAAAACGAACCGCCAGAACAACCTCCTTGAAGAAGATGAAATTATAAGCTTTTCGTCGGTATTCTATTATGGTGTATGGAATTGTTTGAGTATTTCACGACATGTACGCATGTATTTTCACATTCGGTATTTAAGTTTTTGAATTTGCAATTTTCTTGGTCTTCAATCAAACTGGAGAAAAGTTCTAGACTAACTGGCAAATATGTGACAATTGGCAAATATACAGACAGCTCTGCGGACCGTTGGTGCTGTGGTGCCATCTGCTGATAACATGCACGTACGCCATCTGCGGGAAAAAAAAATTACAAAATCTAGACTTGTCAAATCGGCCTCAACATGATAGCGTGGTCGAGGGAGTCTCCCGGCTTGTAACAAACGAAGAACTACATCAATTTAATAGCAAGTAACTACTACTAACCTGTTCCTATATTGGTCTATAGGGGGTTTTCGGTATTTCAAGGGTTTCCGGGGGTTTCCGGTAAAACGTCATACGAGTGCATGTTCAATTAATTAAGAGGACGGATCAGAATTTTTTCTCCCAGTAGGTATCGATTGTATGAACTCGAGAGTCGTTCGCGCCACACCGAAGTTCTCGTTCCTAGGTCAGGATTAATAATATTGTTTTCCCAATTTTTTTAACACTCCCCCCCACTCCCCCCCGCCCCCCCCCCCCCCCCCCCCCCCCCTTCACTCTCTGCCTCTTAAAAAGGTAGTGTGTCATTTCATGCGTGTTGGGAGTCTTGAGTCTTTATTGTATTCCCGGGGACATCCCTTTGCATGACAATTAGCCACTACGAGCGGTGTCCACCTTGCGACAGAGGGAGGGGGACTCGCGACTCGAATGATTTATTCATAAAGGCTATAGCCCCGTAGAGTGGGGATCTACATTGTGGTTCATGTCGCAGATTGACAATGGTCTTCATCGTGTTCTATAAACACTTCGTTTATGGAATGCTTTATAGAAATAAATGGTCAACTGTTTGACTGTAATCTAATTCAATGATGGCATTAACAAGACTAAGTGGAAAAAGGAAGGATTCTTGAAATATGGTTGTGGTATGAATTGCTCTCTAGGTCTTGTAGCACTGGACAAGTATACCATGTAGAAAATGGTCTTCTTCAGAATGTTAACACAATGGACAAATACGATTTCAACCACATGATTGTCTATAGCGAAAATGATGAGTGGCAATGTCAGACACACCAAATCTGAACCTAGTTAAAAAAACGCTTTAGATGTTTGTCGCTTTAAGGTGACACGGACACAGGCAAATAGCGTAAATGACCAAACGCTCCATATTTAATTCAAATCTGTCACTTTTCTACACATGGGAATTCCAATTTCGCCAGCTGAAATCAAGCAGTCTTTCTCGAAATAACCTAATAAAAGAAAACGTTGTTCACCAACGTCTTAGTTCATCCATACAAAGCTGAAATCATATTCACATAGTTTCATCCTCACGTTGGTCATCCAGTTTTCTTCTATCATCTAGTCTTGCAGGATTCTATATGCTGTCATCTGTGATTCTACATCTGAACAATTTTTCACCAATATGGAACACACACACACACACACACACACACACACACACACACACACACACACGTATATATATTGACATTTGCAACAACACTCCAAGATGTTTTGAGAGCAAAAAGATGGAATTCTCACATTGCACAGCAACAGCTTCAAGGCTCCATATTTCAGCTCCGTACTGCATATAGGTTGAATTTGATAATCAGATAATTTCAAAAACAAATCAAGGGAATCATTATAACGAGAAAAAAAAAGTGTTCACAAGACACAATAATACATTTTTGCTCTTCTTCCTAATTCCTTGCTACCAAATGCTGAACTGAAACGCGTGGGGGAAGTATACACCAAGATATTAGGCATTGGATCCCTGTCCATCTTTCTCTCGCCGCAAGTTACCCGTCGTTCCTAAATACAGATATATTGCTCCTCTTCTTCTTCTTCTTTCTTTCTTTCAGCTGTGCTGACTTTTAACTGTAATGAAACGGCAACTCTTTGTAAAGTGTTCAGTTGAATTTGTAATCTGATCACTGTGTCTGATAACAAGACCACATCATTAGTTAACGGAGAATGAAGATCTCCAGAACGGCATTTATGAAATTTGAGCCGTGCCTTCCACTTTGCATTATTTCCTATGTCAGTTCATAAATAAAGAAAACACAACAGGGTTGCAAACATAGCCCTGTTTCACACCAGCTCTATACATTTAATGTAGTCTGTTAAAAGCTGCAGCAGATCGCACTGTTTCCTTCACACATTCATACATATTAACAACGCATTTATAAAGTTTCCCATGAATCGCGTTTTTCAGCAGGGCAAGTCACGGTAAAGTTCTATCAACTGATTCAAAAGCCTTCTCAAAACGAATAAACGCAGCATATAATTTACGATTTAAACAAAACTGCTTTTATATACATGCCATCAACATAAACATATAATCAATAGTAGTTTTAAGTATAGCCAGCTTGATATTCTCCCGTGATGTTATTTTTCTTCTACCCACTCATGAAGTCTTCTGTTAATAATAGCAGTATGCAATTTGCTGCAGATATTACACAAAGAAATAGTTCTACAGGTATTTGGGTCGTTTGCATTTCCTTTTTTTTAAATAAAGAATGACGATGGATTCTGACCAAGATCTGGGATATATCTCTTTATCAAGTAAGGAATTATACAAAAACAACAAAAATCTAGAAATAAATTTGATCAGAAAACTTCTTCTTAAATTCACCTACAATTCCATCTGGGCCAGCAGCTTACCGAGGTTTTATCTTTCTTAGAGCCATTTAAACTTCTTCTTTACAAATGGGACAAATTAGATTGTCATCACCATATTCAGTGTCATTTACGTAGGTTTTCATTTCCCAGACCATCATAAGAACAAGCATTTCCTTCAGGGAGATCTCTGAAAGGATGAAACCATGTTTTAAGACTAAGGCCTATGTCAATCAAGGGTTCGTCTTCTTTCTTCTGAAATTTTGTTAACACAACAGAAAGTCCTGGCTGTACACTGAATGGAGTGGTTCTGTCAACAATAGCATCATTATGTTATTTCTCTTTTCTCTCAAACGGATGTTCATACTACAAACATCAGCACAATACGATTTATCATTTTCAGAGGACAAGGTAATAGATGGTACATTTATGGAAGACACATCAACATCTGTGTTATATACACACTCAACTGGCACTGTGTATTTCCGAGTTCTCCTTAAAAAAAAAAAAAAAAAAAATGCGCGACCGGACGGTCAGTTTCACGTGCTTCAGATTTAACAGTACACAGTGTACACAACCGGTGTCGGCTTGCTGTGGGTTTCCTTCACGGACGCGCAGACATTGTTTATTTGTGGACCGGCCAAGTTCCTGTCTTTGTTCAACAAGCCTTTCCCCTGCGCATGAAGTGAACCGCTCGCCGTCGATTAGAAGATAATTGTATACTAAACTATCACGTTTACCGCCACTTCTTGCTTTCATTAAGGTATGGAGTGAACTTGCTGAGGTCGCGCACTCTGGTGAAGTCCTCACAAAAAAAAGGTTTCTTCGCTGCATTTTGCGTTTCGTTTTAAGAACGTTCTTTTCTTTTTGTTTGTAGAACACGCATCGCGCAAATATGGGAGAGTCCGGCCTGTTGTTCGTTTGATGAACCCAATCAAACTCAACATCTTCACAGACAATTTTAATTTATCTCTGATGAGGTCCCTTAGCACATGTTCACAGTCTACTAAGATTTCATTTTCTGTCCGAGGCATTCCATAGAAAATGAGGTTTGTTTCTCTTGTTGATCTGTGTGTGTGTATGTGTAGAGAGAGAGAGAGAGAGAGAGAGAGAGAGAGAGAGAGAGAGAGAGAGGGGGGGGGGGGGAGACGGACGGACGGGGCACAAAGAGGGGGTGTACGGTGTACGACCGTAAAATAGCCACCGTTAAGCCTGTGTTACCTAGGCTCTGCACCCAAACATCAAACAAACAAAAAAACAAAACAAAACAAAAAAAAAGAAATGGTCTTGATTGAAGCGAGCTCTATTGAGGGCAGTTACGATTGTCTACTGTTACAATGAAAGAGAATAAAACAGAGATAAGGCAGTAATCCAACACAAAGTGACGATTTACTCTAAAACATTATTAACTTTAAACAAATAAACAAACAACGTTATAGAGTTTCCGCATGTGCGGCCGTGTTCTCTGCAAAGCAGCTGTATCTGGGCGGTGTCCAAACAAGCAGGATGGGGCCACGTGAGGGGACCTGCTATACGCCAGCTGGAAATCATCGATGCTTTGAAAGATCTGATCAGCTGCAAAGGATGCTCACGTTTGCTGAAACCTGAGAGGTATTCGCCCAATCCCAGTTGAAACGTGACCGCGCGCGCGCGCGCGCGCGCGCGTGTGTGTGTGTGTGTGTGTGTGTGTGAAATGGCAACGACAGGCAAGGGCGAGACAAAAACAAACGAAAAAAATTGCAACGTTTTCTTTTTCATATGGTACAAGTATTAGATCCTATATGTCATACCATACAGACATGTGTACTTAAAAACAAGACTAGCCATCTTCTATACATAAAACAATGGACAGATGTTCTGGAAAGATGTCTGTGAACAGTATGTGGCCCTAACTCAATAAATGTTTCGTCTTCGTCCATCCACTGTTTCGTGACATGCCTTCCAACAAAAGTTTCTAAACAGGTTCAGTAGACGACATTTTTCAATTGTTTGCCTCTTCGAAAAGCGTAAGTCAGCGGAAAACATTGACGTATACAGTATGACAACAGGGTTTAATCGTGACTTCAGTTTGAACTGCTGAGGAAGTCTCGCAGAAGGTCATATTATGATATATTCGTATGCCTATAATGGTTTTATCAGTAAATGGGTACCCGAGTACGTCAACGGCGGCGAAAGGAGAGAGATCGATCTGCCTTCCATCACGCTGTGCCTCGGACAAGGTAAACCTCTGACAGGCCCATAGGCCATGGAAACTTTAAGCGCCCCCCTCCTCTTTATTTCATTTATGTATTTATGACTTTACCCTTCGATTCTAAAGTCTGAGCTTTTATCTTCACTAAATTTACAACACTGGTTGGGAGTATACTATATTCTAGTAACAATTACACAATACTCCGTCACAAATCACACGGCATGCACGAGTAAGACACAGTGAACTTAATCTAAGAGGACTTTTTCTTTCTCATTGCAGGAACCTGTATTCCTGAAGATGGAAACAGAAGGTACAGTGGCGTTGGCCCACATCGCAGAGACCGAAGGGTTGCTGATAAAAGACAGCCTAACGGTGGACGACACGGGCACGGACACAGGCATTCTGTTTGTCACCGCACCGATTGCCAGCTTCCTATGCACCGAGTTTTTCATCGAGCACAAGGACTTCATTGAACGGATGGTATCCTGCATGAACTCCGGTTCTACTGCTGGCCAAGATCAGTTTGTCACCGACTGCCTTCAGCAACGTCGCTACAACTGTGTGGTCATGGTGGTGCTGTATTCGGAAAACGACCAGATCCTCAAGCCACTGCCGGCTTTGGATGACGAATTTTGGGATGATTGGGTGGTCCACTTGGCCGGCCTGAAAAGGTGGAAGGCTGTTATCAAGGTATTGTCGCTCTGTCCTGGGTACTTCTCTGTTGAGCTGTTCTCTGGGCTGACGGTGCTGGATGCTAAATCTGACTGAGAAAAAAAAAAAGAAGCGAAATGGAATTCATTCTCTACATTGGAACATGAACAGTTGGGAGAAGGACTTGATATATTTCAAACGTATTGTTTTGAAAGCAAGCTAACAGGCATGAACAATTGTTTTTGGATTTAAGTACTTACGTTGAGGTTGAAAACCAAGCGAACCGAAGATCTTCAGATCCTTATACAAAAAAAAAAAAGCACACCAAAATTCACTGCTATGGAACAACCGACATTTCCAGTTCCACACACGAAAGATCGGATCGCTAGAAGGATAAACAAAATGAAAGATATCTTAGATGAAAATTTTGAAAGTATTAGCTAGCAGTAAGTAGACAATAAAATAGGACGATCAAGGCAAAGACAGTTCGAATACATTGCTGTACTTAAAAAAGTGTAATTGAGTCAGCACTCATCAAAGGCCACCCACTTCGACCATGAACGTGGTATCTTTGACAGTCGCTGAAGAACCAAGAAAATATTTGATAACAGATGCACAACCATGTTCTAGTTATCTTTTGAAAAAAGAACATTTTATACCGATAGAGATAGCAAACAACAAAGCAGTTTTTTTTTTATACAGCAAGCAAAGAAACACGTCTCCGGGTGCTATAATGGAAAATAATGCATTGTATTTGCCCAATTAAGATTCTTCTTAACAAGATGGAATAGCACAAAGTGAAATATGTGATGCCTGTGACTGGGAAGGGTGGGGGTGTGGAGACTACATTGAGCACTTTTCCTATCGGTGTGCAAAAAGATATAACCAATCTAGACACATGTGTTGAATGAAATTCAAGCGATTAGCAACAGAACGCTGAATATCTTGCAGTTCTAGGATATCACGAAACACCAGCAATGACGGAGTTATCTTATCACACTGGCGAAGCTTTGAATTAAACAATATAGTACGAAACAGAAAATCTAGCTAATTTGGAAACAGAATTAAATTCAAGACCCCACCAGTTGTAGGCAGGGGGGGGGGGGGGGGAAGAGATTGAGAGAGAGAGAGAGAGAGAGAGAGAGAGAGAGAGAGAGAGAGAGAGAGAGAGAGAAACTCTGAACTCTAAACTCTGAAATGGTTTAGTGAATGGGCCTTAGGCCCATGACATGGTGGGTGGTTACAAAACAAAACATCCATTATAGCGACATGACCCAGGGCATTTGACAACGTGTCATTTAAGTTTTTGTTTGGATAGTGAGCAGCTACATGATACCTTTAATCAGACAATTTTTAATAACGTTTCCTTTATAAGTTGAGACACAAATGCCGTAATTTAAAAGCTTTTCCAAGAAACAGAGCAAGCCAAACGATCAATATTTTACTCTCTGAAGCAAACAGCATGGCTAATTTGTGCTGTGATTGACAGTTTTAATACTTAGCTGGAATATATTGTTCCCTTAATCCTTGGTATTTTGGACAGTGTAATACAAAGTGCTTTTCTGTTTCAATTTGAAACTCACAAAACGGGCATGACAAATCATTTTCAGTTGCATTTCTCTTAAAACGATTTTGTGCACATTTAACTCAGACACACCAAATCGATTTCTGACTAAGCTAATTCTGGCCTGTATATGATGCACCGTTGGTAAGTATGAAGATAAAATTCGGTCACTTTTAAATGTTCTGTATAATTGAAAACGTTCATTGTGCTCAATATCTGAGAGCCAGTGTGCTTTGTAGTCATTAACCAGTTTATTTCTTAAGGCTTTCAAAAATTTCGACTTCGTTGCCTACTCCTTGATTTTCCCAAACTTCTTCAAATCCATGTTGGTACCGAAAGAGGCAGACGGAAGATGCCCAAGTATTTTTGTTTTACTCATGAAAAATAACATTTTGTAAGCTTTCATAGGTAAACCATGAGACGGCATCTTCAATATCTTTAACCAGTACTTAACTCTTCAAGTATAATTTACATACAATGGAAATCAACCTAACTCTCCATACACCATCACATCAGAGTTCTTATGCTTACATTTAACATTCTTTTTAAGGCAAAAAGATGCACTTTTTCTACCACATCAACATTTCCAATGATGCTCCACACCTCTGCTCCATAACTAAGTACTGGTTGAATCCGAGCATCAAAGAGTTTGAAAAATAATAGAAGGGGATTTTGCTCCCAAGAACCATAGCACTTTAAATGTACTGATCACTCCTTTCTTTGCTCGGCTTGCCGTATCATTCAAACTGTGCGTGAAGGAAAGTCTGGTAGACATAATAACTCCCAAGTACTTATACATGTCGCCCTTTTTAAATAGGGGTTGAATAACTGACTCTGACCACTGTATGGGATAAGTTCCAGTAGAAAATAATGTATTGAATAATATGACTAAAAACGGAGCAACTACAGTAACTGAGTTTTTAAAGATTTTTCCGATAATTCCATCAGGACCAGCTGCCTTTTTATTATGTAATGAACGAACGGCATAAACTTCAATTACCGAAGTGTCACACTCAAGAGAATCTGTGTTATGCTGGTTTGACCCATCATTAACCTGTTCTTCTGTCTCGCCAGCAATATCTTCTGACCGGCCATAATTCACACCAGACTCAAATACTTGGGAAAAATGTTTAAACCATTCATCTTTGGTAATTTTGTTGTTAGTAAATTTATTCAACGAAAGAGATTTAATTTTTCTCCAAAACCCGGTGGGGTTTTTGATATTTTCATTCAAAGAATCTATTACCTTTGTGTGGTGTTCTTTCTTCTTCAGTCCCAAGAGCTCCTTGCGGTCGGCTGGGCTATAAGCAACATTATCTTATCTTCCCAAGAGCTCCTTATATTCTCTGCGATTTTGATTATACAAATTTCTTATTGTTTTATTGTCCTCTTTATGTTTGTTGTGCTGCCTCAAATGTTGACCGAGTTTGTTTTTTTTATGTTGGCTACATTCTTGATCAAACCATGGATCTGACCGTTCCTTTCCGACTGTAATGGTTTTTCTCATACATGAACTAGCTGTGAGCAATGCATAATTAAACACTTGAATGGCCTCATTTTCATCTACATTAACCAGACTGGAAGCCTGCCTCATATGGCTTTGAAAGTCGTCACTTGATATATTTTCCTTAAACTCACAGATTTTTTCTCGATCCCAAACTACTTTGTCAATTTTGTAAATATTTTGAGCCATGTTATGCTGATCAGCTCTTTCTAACTGACAGTCAAGCACAACTTCAACAGGCATGTGTTTTGATTCTGTTCTTGGTGTAACATTTAAAGAAACACAAAATTTCAATAAACATCTTGATACTATGGCACAGTCAACAACACCACAGCCTGTTGGTGAAATGTGAGTATAGTAACCATAATCTAAATCTTCTGAAATTGCACCATTCAAGATGAAAAGAATTGTACAGGTCTAATAGGTACGTGCCAAAGTCATTTTGAATCTTATCTTTTGATGTACGATATACCTCATGTTCGCAATCCCTGTTCTGAAACATTTCCATGTTCAGCTCATCATCATACTCGTTTGCATTCTTGCCCCCAGTGCGTGCATTGAAATCCCCCAGTAACAACAATGGCAAATTTCCAAGCGATTCTATTAAATCCATGATACATTGCTCCAGAATACCATTGGATACATCAATATTTTGGTAATATGCAGAAGAGCTTGGAGGCAAGTACACACCAACTAGGATTACCGGTGACTGTTCCCAACAAATCCTTGGGACAGTTTCAATACGTTACCAAACCCAACATTCACTTTTTCAACATACTTTAAGAGCTCTTTTTTCACGAGAAGTGCTAAACCTCCAGACGATCTGGCAGTAACCCATCTGACAGACTAACACCTGGAATAATGAAAACATGATGGTTTCGAAATAAACGTTCCGGAAATTGGGTTGCGCACGTTTTCACCAGGAGACCAATGTCAAAATCACTAATGTAAGCACGCAGTTCGTAATCATACACACGCGAGAGACCTTCAACGACGTACGTCATAAATTTCATGTTTGATATGGCATGGGCCTGGCCGAGTCACTATGCGGTATCCTGTTTTCCATGTTCATTTGCAGTTTCATGAATCGTGGTCTGGCGTTTAGCAGGGATGCTCGCGCACGAAATGCTCCGTAGTTTACCTGGAGGCCCGTCACGTGCAGTTTTGTTTCTCCTATTGCGTGACCGGTGCGTCGTGTCCTCGTTGTTCCTCCGCTCAGTGTCTGTCTGCGATGTGTGTTGTTCAGTCACAGTGTCTGTCTGCGGTGTGTGTTGTTCAGTCACAGTGTCTGTCTGCGGTGTGTGTTGTTCAGTCACAGTGTCTGTCTGCGGTGTGTGTTGTTCAGTCAGTGTCTGTCTGCGGTGTATGTTGTTCAGTCACAGTGTCTGTCTGCGGTGTATGTTGTTCAGTCACAGTGTCTGCGGTGTGTGTTGTTCAGTCACAGTGTCTGTCTGCGGTGTGTGTTGTTCAGTCACAGTGTCTGTCTGCGGTGTGTGTTGTTCAGTCACAGTGTCTCTCTGTGGTGTATGTTGTTCAGTCACAGTGTCTGTCTGCGGTGTGTGTTGTTCAGTCACAGTGTCTGTCTGCGGTGTGTGTTGTTCAGTCACATTGTCTGTCTGCGGTGTGTGTTGTTCAGTCACAGTGCCTGTCTGTGGTGTGTTGTGTTCAGTCACAGTGTCTGTCTGCGGTGTATGTTGTTCAGTCACAGTGTCTGTCTGCGGTGTGTGTTGTTCAGTCACAGTGTCTGCGGTGTGTGTTGTTCAGTCACAGTGTCTGTCTGCGGTGTGTGTTGTTCAGTCACAGTGTCTGTCTGCGGTGTGTGTTGTTCAGTCACAGTGTCTGTCTGCGGTGTGTGTTGTTCAGTCACAGTGTCTGTCTGCGGTGTGTGTTGTTCAGTCACAGGGTCTGTCTGCGGTGTGTGTTGCTCAGTGGCAGTGTCTGTCTGCGGTGTGTGTTGTTCAGTCACAGTGTCTGTCTGCGGTGTGTGTTGTTCAGTCACAGTGTCTGTGGTGTGTGTTGTTCAGTCACAGTGTCTGTGGTGTGTGTTTTCAGTCACAGTGTCGGTCTGCGGTGTGTGTTGTTCAGTCACAGTGTCTGTCTGCGGTGTGTTGTTCAGTCACAGTGTCTGTCTGCGGTGTGTGTTGTTCAGTCACAGTGTCTGCGGTGCGTGTTGTTCAGTCACAGTGTCTGTCTGCGGTGTGTGTTGTTCAGTCAGTGTCTGTCTGCAGTGTGTGTTGTTCAGTCACAGTGTCTGTGTTGTGTGAGGTTCAGTCACAGTGTCTGTCTGTGGTGTGTGTTGTTCAGTCAGATTGTCTGTCTGTGGTGTGTGTTGTTCAGTCACAGTGTCTGTCTGTGGTGTGTGTTGTTCAGTCACAGTGTCTGTCTGTGGTGTGTTGTTCAGTCACAGTCTCTGTCTGCGTGTGTGTGTTGTTCAGTCACAGTGTCTGCGGTGTGTGTTGTTCAGTCACAGTGTCTGTCTGCGGTGTGTGTTGTTCAGTCAGTTCTGTCTGCGGTGTGTGTTGTTCAGTCACAGTGTGTGTCTGTGGTGTGCGAGGTTCAGTCACAGTGTCTGTCTGCAGTGTGTGTTGTTCAGTCACAGTGTTTGTCTGCGGTGTGTGTTGTTCAGTCACATTGTCTGTCTGCGGTGTGTTGTTCAGTCACAGTGTCTGTCTGTGGTGTGTGTTGTTCAGTCACAGTGTCTGTCTGCGGTGTGTGTTGTTCAGTCACAGTGTCTGTCTGCGGTGTATGTTGTTCAGTCACAGTGTCTCTCTGCGGTGTATGTTGTTCAGTCACAGTGTCTGTCTGCGGTGTGTGTTGTTCAGTCACAGTGTCTGCGGTGTGTGTTGTTCAGTCACGGTGTCTGCGGTGTGTGTTGTTCAGTCACAGTGTCTGTCTGCGGTGTGTGTTGTTCAGTCACAGTGTCTGTCTGCGGTGTGTGTTGTTCAGTCACAGTGTCTGTCTGCGGTGTGTGTTGTTCAGTCACAGTGTCTGTCTGCGGTGTGTGTTGTTCAGTCACAGGTCTGTCTGCGGTGTGTGTTGCTCAGAGACAGTGTCTGTCTGCGGTGTGTGTTGTTTAGTCACAGTGTCTGTCTGCGGTGTGTGTTGTTCAGTCACAAGGTCTGTCTGCGGTGTGTGTTGCTCAGTGACAGTGTCTGTCTGCGGTGTGTGTTGTTTAGTCACAGTGTCTGTCTGCGGTGTGTGTTGTTTCAGTCACAGTGTCTGTGGTGTGTGTTGTTCAGTCACAGTGTCTGTGGTGTGTGTTGTTCAGTCACAGTGTGTCTGTGGTGTGTTTTGTTCAGTCACAGTGTCTGTCTGTGGTGTGTTGTTCAGTCACAGTGTCTGTCTGCGGTGTGTATTGTTCAGTCACAGTGTCTGTGGTGCGTGTTGTTCAGTCACAGTGTCTGTCTGCGGTGTGTGTTGTTCAGTCAGTGTCTGTCTGCAGTGTGTGTTGTTCAGTCACAGTGTCTGTGGTGTGCGAGGTTCAGTCACAGTGTCTGTCTGTGGTGTGTGTTGTTCAGTCAGATTGTCTGTCTGTGGTGTGTGTTGTTCAGTCACAGTGTCTGTCTGTGGTGTGTGTTGTTCAGTCACAGTGTCTGTCTGCGGTGTGTGTTGTTCAGTCATAGAGTGTGCGGTATGTGAGGTTCAGTTACAGTGTCTGTCTGCGGTGTGTGTTGTTCAGTCACAGTGTCTGTCTGCGGTGTGTGTTGTTCAGTCACATTGTCTGCGGTGTGTGTTGTTCAGTCACATTGTCTGTCTGCGGTGTGCGTTGTTCAGTCACAGTGTCTGTCTGCGGTGTGTGATGTTCAGTCACATTGTCACACACCATTCAAGCGTACTCAACTGGTCAACAAAGGTGATAAAAGAAGAACGTGAAGAAGAAAACTCACATACGAAGACAAGGATGACGAAGTAGAAGAAGAAGAAGATAAGAAGAAGAAGAAGAAGAAGAAGAAGAAGAAGAAGAAGAAGAAGAAGAAGAAGAAAATGATGATGATGAAGATGACGAAGAAGAAGACGAAGAAAAAGCATCGCGCAAGATGAGGCGGAAAACTAGCCATAACAAGCAAGAACAACAGAACGGAAGAAGAGGAGTTAAACCCAACAGCAACCATAGAGCACACAAAAGCACAAACACGTAGGCCTCTATCACAAGTTGGACTAACGGTGGTCCAGTTCATCTCTAATTAACATACAGAATGTCTGATTTCCCTGAAAATAGTGAGCATCCAGGCTTGCGAACGATTTTTCAGCGTCTCACTTAATGCCCCAATAAAGTGCATTAACGGAGTTCTGAGTGTCGGTTCAGGCTTGAGAGCAGTTACATACAATTCTCAATATTCCCAAGCAACCACAGAAGTCCCCTGCTCGATACTCGTCTGCTCGATACCCCCCCCCCCCCCCCCCCCCCCCCCCCCCGATATTTCCCCTGCTTGCCTTTGGCATGTGTGTCTTCGTGTGTGCGCGCCTGTGGTCTTTACCTGTGATATGGGAATGATTCCCTTTCGTACCCTCCTACCCTAGAACAAGAGCTTCTTTCTATTGTGGGCAGGGGAGGTGTCTGTGTGTGTGTGTGTGTGGGGGGGGGGGGGGGTATCAAGATGAGGTAATATTCGAGTCGGAGAATGTCGAACAAGGGAAATATTGGACAGGGGGACTATTGAGAGTGGAGAATATCGAGCTGTGACAAGTAGTGAGAGTATCGAGCAAAGGAAATATCGAGCTGGGGGAATATCGAGCATGGGAAGTATCAATACGCGGTTAAAACAGCTGCATATGAATGCTTATTGATGCCAAAAAGCAAGCCTATTTAATGCAACTTGGAATGGAAGAACACGGAAAATTGTGCAAAGCATCCAAACTGTAAAATCGACCTCCCAAAATGCAGGTTTCGTTTAGTATAGTTAAAGAATAGTTTTTAGAAACAAGAAATCCTCCCGTCACTATCAAGAACAGTGTCTGATACAAACGTTTCATTGATGATTGATCCGTCAAAGCTTATAGAAATGGCAGACTTTCCCTGCATTCAGTTTTCAAGTAACATTTCTTGACTGAACTGTGTGTCGATAATACTGGTGATAAGACATTTCAAAGACAGGAAAACTCAATTGGGAACAGAGTTCTCCCGCTGATAGCCGAAGTCTTTCGATTTGCGCGAGGAATGGCTACAGACATATTGTCAATCTTGCAAAATGAAATGAGATGTAATTTATCCTGTCCAAAATCTTGCTATGGGCGTTATGCATAATGGTATTAAAAGAAAATGGAAATACTATAGCAAATCAACTGAATTGATACGTTCAATCCTGCCTTAACAATGATTTCCTTACAATGTTAGGCTAAGCATGGTTCGTTGGCTGAAAACAGTGTATAATGTCAGTGGATTTGGGGACGCGGAGGACGAGAACGGGAGAGAGGAGGGGGGAGGGGGGGAGGGGGGGAGGGGGGGGGATTGGTCGGGTGAGAAGTCTACATGAATACTTAGAAGGAGGAGGGTGAGGTGTGTATCCAATCTGTAAACGGGCAGATTCGTTTCTTTTGAGCTCGTTTTTAAGCATGCCTTATTTGTGTGATGGCCAACAGCAAATAGAAAGTGCGTATCTTTCGGCGAATATGCAAAAGTAATTTTGATCTGACTGTTGAATGAATGCATACTAGGGGTCTGGTGAGTTATAGTAGATTTGGAATTTCGGCACCCTCTGTGACAAGGCAACATAAACGCACTGAACACTCGCAACAGATCGGCCTACGGACATTCGTGTACGCTCGCACGCATTCATATGTACCCATATATCCATCAACCTCTCCAAAAGCTAGAATGGGATAAAGAAACAAAACAAAACGGAAGGAGAAGGGAGCAAAGAAAAAAAAAGGAATGAATGAAATAAAATCAGAAAACAAAAGGAAACGGACAAACAAACAAAAAGACATAAGTAAGAAACCGAAGAAGAAAAAGAAAACGAGCACTAATTCTCTCTGTCTCTGTCTGTCTGTCTGTCTGTCTGTCTCTCTCTCTCTCTCTCTCTCTCTCTGTCTCACACACACACACACACACACACACACCCCACACACACACACACACACACAGAGAGAGAGAGAGAGAGAGAGAGAGAGAGAGAGAGAGAGAGAGAGAGCACCAGTGTGAAAAATCAAAACATGTAACAGGATCAGGGGCAGAATTTCCAAGGTACACCTGTGGGGTTAGAGACAGTTGTAACGTTTAATGGACGTGTGTAAATCCAGCACAATGTTACACCACTAGTAACGAGACTTAAATTCGGAGAGGAAGCCCTACCACCACTACCCCCCTCCACCCACCACCTCCACCCCTTCCAGTTGTCTCAGCAAAACTGTGGATGATACTCATCACAACACTGACAAACACGTTCAGATTGCCTGCAGAAATACATACAGCTTCCTTTCGAAAAAAAGAGCAAGAAAAGATGCACGGAGTCCTGTTTCAGATGCAACAAAACTTAAGCTTTGAGCACTTCGATTTAAGTTTTTCAAACATTTTCACAAACATTTGCATTCGAAAGGGAGGGGCAATTTGGAAATTTTGACGCCATGTGCGTCAAAATATATTCAGATATATTACTGAAACTTGGAACATGTATTCCAAACTGTTACAAGTTAGAATTGATGGTATAAGCTTACTTAAGATCTTAGTTGACGAGCTAGAAAACAAAGGGAAAGTATTGAAAAGACGAAACATTCAAGAAACCGAAACCAGAATACATTTAAAAGGGAGAAACTGAACATGGAAACCTAACACGAAACCCTAGTACTTGAACTTGAACTTGACCATTTAGGATGGGTAGATCCACAAAGCAGACTTCACCTAGAGCAGGACAACATGGCAAACCACAAAGTATCTAGCATGGAAAACAGTATTGAACATGCAGATGATTTCATGACAAACAGCTTAGAGAGGACTTTGACATGTTGACCTTTAGTGAAAGGGTGCTACGTTATCATACCTTTGCGGATGCTTTTACAGCTTTATTGTTGAAAACCAGTGTTCACTTAAATAGGCACAACATGTTGGGCTGGTACATTTGTCTTTTTTCGTCTCTCCCCACCCCCCACCCCTCGCCCGTCCACTTCCACTACCATCGGCACCCAATCCACGATCGCCAACAACACGTGCATTGGCTCAAGCGTTGTTGCAGATTGCATTATGGGAAAATAGTGCCGCCGTCCGCCATTTTGTGCAGCGTGTTATGTGTTTGTGCTGTCCTGTGTCTGTTTTTTTCACCTGGAAATAAGGTAAAAATACGTTTCATGGAAAAAATATGAATTTTTGATTATAAGCCTGACATAATTCTATCAGGATACAGAGGTGAATGGTATAATTTCGAATCTGTCTGTTTTCAACGGTCATGTCAGCCGACCGCACTGAAAAAAAAAACGTGCGCGTCATTTTTGATCGGTTTTAAGAGGCCAGACTCGCACTCGCAGTGACCGTCTTTAATTTGAAGATAGATAGAACCATTAAATTTTGTGCAGCTATGTTTAGTTTAGAAAGAATAAATGTTTGCTCCGATGATAAGCGTGACAACTGTGACCTATTACCCGATCATCAGTGATTATGATACTGACACTACTTGCTAGTGATGACAGTCGTGCCTCATGGCAAGGTTAAATTGCTCGGAACCGGCCGGTGAATGCCAGTGTTTCTGACCGGAATACAGCAGAGGACCGCAGATACTTTCAGTTTTGACCCTAAGATAAAACCAAACGGACGCACGCTCGCTTTTTTTTCATTCATTTGAACTCCATTCGGGATAATTTTCATTTCTGAATTTGATCGACTTAAAAAATAACGGTCTGCACAAGCAGACCAGCCGGCGGTTGACCGTACGACCGGCAGTAACACTAAGTCGGTGAAAAGGATGGTCACCCCGATGTTCACCTCAAGCGTGAATCAGCTGGGGGGAAGAGTAGGAACTTCAGTAATGATCTAGCTTAATTAAAGTGTTAGAACCCCCACCCAAACCCCTGCCCATTGTGTTGATCTTATTGATTCCACTCTCACATTGAGAAGTTTAATTATGCCCACGAGACCGCCAAGTAATTGTGTCCAAATGAGGGTTTTGCCGGGGGCTTCGATCTCCCGCTTCAGTAGTTTTTGGAGAGGTTAGTTTATGTAGCACCACAGTAAGATCTTTCATCAGTCTCATGATGGAACACCATCTCCTTGGTTTGATCTTTCACCTCATGTTGCACACTCCTTGGTTTGATCTTTCACCTCACCATTGCACACTCGTACAGAGACTGGGGAGAGAGATGGTCTGCTTCTTTCCTGTCTGCTGCTTACTCCCTTGCTGATGGGTGGTTTTAGAAAATGTTATTTGATGCTTCAACAATACAAAAGTAAAAGCCATTTATTGTATTAAGAGAAAGAATTACACACATTCATGAACTACACATGAACTTTGCACTAAATAAATCCTTTTTGCTTATACCTAAACCCTGTTTTGATGTGAAAAAAAAATACTGTGTGATTTTGACTATTGAACTTCCTTATGTACCTAAATGCTGTTTTGATTAAAAAACAACAACAACAACAGAAAACCCAAAACCTGTGTAATTTTGACTGCCAAACCAAACATTTGACATTCCTTTATCTTAAACTTTGTTGTTAAGACTATCAGTGTCATAACAGAAATTCTTTTCCATTAGCAAGGTCCTTCAAATATAAATGTAGAACCACCCAGTAAATTGGTAGATGGAAAAACTAGGTAAATTTTTGTTTAGATGCATTACATGCCAGCTTAGCTGACAGAAACAGGTGCTATGCCAAAATATATGTATGGCACGGTAGGATGTTGGATGGTGCTGGTTCTCGAGATATCCAGCCTTTCCTCAGAATTAACATGATAGAGCAATATCCAATTATTTTATTGTTCAATTTACCTATCTTTTATTTTGCTGCGTAGTGCAGGTAAATAAATGACTAGTTTAATAAAAGCAGACTTAAGCCGTTAAGGGTTAGATGGTACTTGACATAACTTAGGGTCTTTCTTCCCCTCCCCCCCCCCCCTCCCCCTTGCACAATTTTTTTGTTGAACTGCAAGGATAACACTCCCATGTTTAGCCATAACCCCCCCCACACACACACACACTTATCCCCCACCCCCCACCCTTACCCCCCCCCCCCCCCACTCCACCCCCTGTCTTCCATAAGGACAGATTTCTATATACAGTAAATTTGAAGGATGTGTCGATGTCAGTGATAGTGTGTGTGTGTGTGTGTGTGTGTGTGTGTGTGCAAGTGCGTGTGTGTGCAAGTGCATGTGTGTATGTGTGTGATCATTAGCAAATATTTTACAGTGTCGGGTAAAGTCGTGTAGGAAAACCAGATTTTAAAAAATGCTACCTTAAAGGATTGCACATAGAACACTTTTAATTAATTTTCTTCTTTTTTTTTGTAGATTTCTTCGGTCCTACACAAACTTTCTGTGACCTGTCAACAGTTTTTTTTTGTTCAGGAAAGTCCCCACAAGTGTCCTGGGAGCCATTGAGCCAATCTTATTAATAGGCTTGTCCACTTTCAGATGCCATGCTATATGCCAGGAATATAAATTATAATGTCAGTGACCTGACTGATCACAAATATTCATTCAGTGTAGCTAAAATAAATTATAAAGTTTCTGCATTCTGTTCAGACTGCATCTTGTGGATAGTGCCAATATTTGATTTGATTTTGAGTCAGGTCAGAGCTTGTAGCTGACTTCAAGTGGGAAAGAAGATGTTTAAAGAATATTTTGAATGTAATGAAAGGTGAAACGGTTGAACAGGTGGACACATAACAAATGTCTGGGTCAGTAGGTTTGATAGTTGATAAGCTGTCTTGGAATGAGAATTCCAGTGCAGTTGCCAAAAAGTTAAGCAGCTGAGTGTAGTGGGTAAGGAAAATAAAGTCTTTATAAATGTGTTTGCAGATAGATGCTCCAAATGTTTTGCAAATCAATAGTCTTGAGTGTTTTTACTTTTGGTGCTGTGTGTTTGGAAGGAAACTGAATGTGACAAACATGAAAAACCTATTAGGAAAGTGAGCAGGGTAGTGGGCAAAAATGCATGTACAACAACACATAAACAAATTTTGACAGATGAAACGCCCATAACAACACAAGACAAGATCAGTAGTGAAAGATCAGAGATAAGTGTTTTAATAGATTTAGAGCTACACGTGCAAGAACAACTTGCAGCATGAATTTTTACATTCCAGTTCTTTCAGTCAGCGTGTGCAACTATGATGAACAACATTTAACTGATAAAGTATAACTTTTGAAAAAGATTGACAGAGGCTATTTGAAGAAAATGATGTTATGGCTGGACCAAAAATTTCAGTAAAACTTCAGTTCATGCTCAGACTTAGCAGTCGCATCAAATTCCACAATTTTTAAAGCAAGTTTCAGAACTGTTTCCAGGGAAGGGGAATCATGCCTGTTGGACCCTATATTGGCCATAGTATTGTAGGATTTGCTTTTTATCATTGGGATCTCTGTAACTTGCCTAAAAATTTGTTATAAGAGCCTGCCTGTAGTACTCCATAAGATTGTGAGTGGTAAAGGCTGTTATTATGTGCACAACAGAATTCATGTAAATGTGTATTTGATTTCGACTTAACATAAATTGTAAGTCACGCATGCACCCATACACATGTTCTCTCTCTCTCTCTCTCTCTCTCACACACACACACACACATGCGCGCGCACACACACCCTCACAGTCGCTCACGCGTGCGACACACACACACACACACACACACACTTTTATCCAAGTAACAATCATGGTTGAATAATCTTCACAAGCTGTCAAAAGTTGATATCATAGTAGGCCTGCATTGTGTTCAGACCCTTATGTTTGGCTCTAATATTTAAATTAATAGGGTAAATGGTCCAAATGCCACGCTTCCCTTCCCCATCCACAGTTGCAAAGAAGATGGATAACATGGAAAAATGTGTTCATCAGTATGGTCAGCCTGCATGGGTACTGAGATAGTCATGAGATTTTGATTTTCAAACTAGTGAGATTCTGAATACTCATCTCACAATGGAACTGGAAAATAAGATCTTTATAAAACTGTAGGGTTTACATAGTTGAAGTACACTGTAGTTGAATTTGATAAAAGTGAAAAGATATTGACATATAAATATGGCAATGAAAAGGTTGTTGCTGTGCGATGTAATTTATACACTTGTCTGTTTCAGCAACACAAACATCATGAATCCCGCCAGCCAAGTTACGTCACAAACAGAACCCGACCCAGATGCCATCAAAATGTTTGTTGGGCAGATACCCAAAAACATGGATGAAAGTGATCTCCGCAAAATGTTTGAAGACTATGGACCTGTCTATCATCTAAATGTACTGAGAGACAAGAACACTGGTCAGAGTAAAGGTATGGTATACTGCATTTTTTTGAATTGTGACAATTTAGAAAACGTTAAAAAAAAGACTTCTGTTATCCAGTTTGATGCACCTGACACAGCTTAGGCCAGAAGAAGGGACTGTGTATATACTGGAACATAGAGGAGAAAAATGGGAGGGTATGCTTTTTTCCCCCCTTTAAGAAGGAGAAACTAACAGTTACTGTCACTTAGTTATTGTCAATGTCAAATTTTAATGTGTTCTGTTTACTACAAATACAATTAAGTGAAGGTCACCTAATCTTTGTGATCTTTGAATTTCTGAAAGAGATTAACATTTTTCAGCTGATCTGAGATTTGAAGGAGGAAATGTTTTTAACAAAATTTCCTGTGTGTTTTTAGGTGTATTATTATTTTTTTGTTTAAATGACTTATGAGTTGACTTCAACGTGATAGCAGCCTTGATACAGCCCTTTGTAGTAGGTACCGGCAGCCAAAATTAGCATATTGTTTTTCATACTTAAGATCTGTATCATTGCAAAGTAAATGGAAAAACATACAAAACACAACAAGAATGAAGTCTCTATCTTTAATCGTTTTCGAGATATTGCAGTTTAAAGTTTCAACGTTTTTATGCACCTGACAAAATGAGATATCTTCCAAGTTTGAAAGCCAATAGGATCATACATGACTGATACATCTGGTTATAAATTGGTGTTCTCAATCTATACAACTTACACTCTTTGAACAAGTAAGTTCCATGGTATCAGTTTACATGGCTTTTGTGTGATAAAGTGTCAAACTTGTAATAAATCGCAATTCAGCGCTTTTCGAATTTGCATGATGTGGCTACTTTGAAGCACTGCAGCACAGTAAGAATGGACATTTCAGAGTTTCCAGTGGTTTGGACAAACTCTCTAAGTTGTACTAAGCAAAGTCATTTTTTTCTGAGGTATCTGCTATAAAACATTTATGAAAACTTATGTGCTAAAAACTGGAAATATTGCAATTTGGACGGCGGAAAAATGGGGGTAGAATCGCCCGCCACACTTAAAATTGCTATAACTTCTAAACTACTCCATGAACTGTTTCCAAATTTTGTATACAGTTTCTGTACAGTATTTCCTGTAAATCAAAGTGTACATTTTTGTTATTTTGTACCTAACATTTTATTTCCTGTACTAGAATAGTGGCCAACAGGGGCGGAATGATGATGATGTCCGAATTAAAACCGACAGATTTTTCAAAACTTATTGACAGATTTCAACAAAAATTTGGTATGATGTTGTCTGTATTGTTATTTATAAAATCATGTTATTTTTGCTGTTTCTGACAAGTGTTGGCAGCCACCAAACAAAAGGTCACTTACGATAAGGGTGGGAAGTGCACTCTTGCTGACAGGCAGATTGGGTTGACTATGTATATAGTTCTTTTTGTATGCAGCATACTTGAGGCAGAGTTCATTGTTAATTGGAACAGACCAGGTATGGCCAGTAGTTGTTTTGGAGACTATGTTGAAGTCACTGGCAAACACAAATATGCTTTGCACTAAATCTGTGTCTGCCTTGGTTGGCCACACAAGCATGTTGTTTATATGAGCAAATTAATTTCCTCAGAAAATTCATGTCTGCTTTCTCAGGAGAGTGGATCTGTGACACACTGCCAAATCATCATCATAGAAAACTACATTCTGGCCAATTTTGGTAAAGATAAGTCTTCCAGAAGTCAATCAGTGGCATGTTCACAGATTTCATCATTGATGCAACATGACTGCATCCTCAAAATGGGTGATAACTTCTTATGTCTCCATCTCTTCCTCGGTCACCATCACTTCATCAGTCCCCAAGCCCAACTGCTCTGCCTCAGGAAAAGTTGAAGTGGAGACACAGCTCACACATCATTCACTTTATCCTGGTCTGGTGGTCCTCCAACTGACAACACAGCCAATAGTGAACACCGACATATGTGGTAAAGACTGTGGCCTATATAAAGGTTTTGGGTGACCAGCCACCCACGAACCCTGGCATGTCGGGTAAAGGCTGTGGCCTATATGAAGGTTATGGGTGACCAGCCACCCACAAGCTCCAGCATGTGAGAATGCTTCTTTAATTGGTATGGGTGACATGCCACCCACAGTATCTGGCGAGGATTATAAGCTTTTATAATTTTCTCCTTTATTTACCACCAAAACACCACAATATTTAATGGGGGCAAGCACAAATACACAAACAAAGTCATAAAACTTTAGTTACATGTTATGAAAACTGAGTGAGTTATGAAGATTTAAACGACAGTCTGGGTAATTTTTCACCCACAAGCTCTGGCAAAGGTTAAACAAATATAAAAAATGTGGATGCGTTTTCTCAGTTAAAGAAAAAACAATGAAAAGAAAGAAAAAACATTAAAGCATAGCACAGGACCACTTAACTGAACTATGAGTGCATGATTTTATGTAAATTTCCCTGTCTGTTTCTTCATCATTGTGCGATATCATGTGGTGTGTGCATGCGTGTGTGAAATTACTGGAAAAAAAAATTAAAGCATGGCATAGGACCACTTAATTGAACTATGAGTTCATGTTTTATGTAAATTTCCCAGTCTGTTTCTTCATCATTGTGTGATATCATGTGGTGTGTGTGTGTGTGTGTGTGTGTGTGAGTGTGTGTGTGTGTGTGTGGTGTTACTGCTCACTGTCCATTCCTTATAATTAAATTTTAGTATCGGTTGGTCTTTGTAAGCAAAAATGTATTGCATGTTCTTTGTAAACAAAAGGTACATCCTCTGCAACACATTATTTTGTCAACAGGGTGTGATTTAAGCATTGCCAATAACATGTTAAGTATTTCATCATTATGATTCTGAATTAACTTGTTGATTTAATCATTGTGAATGTAAAAGAACATAAATATACATTATAATGCTTTTTTTTAAACAAAAGGTAAAATTAAAGAAAGATTTAACTTTATTTTGGACTCTACCTTTTCAATATTTTTATCAACTACTCTGTTTATTCAGTATGTTTGTGCTGTTACAGCAATATCTTACCTTTTTAATATTTTTATCAACTACTCTGTTTATTCAGTATGTTTGTGCTGTTACAGCAATATACATAACTGTGGAGCATAACATACAATCACCATAAATATCATAAATGTTACTGTCACAACAGTGTAATGTCTTGGCAATGCAATACCACTGTAGTTGAATTCTAGCAGTTTTACTTGAAAGTAATCACTAAGTGTTCAAAGCCTTGCTGTGTTTGCCAGTAAGGAGGGGAGGGGTGGGGGGGAGCAAATCTTTACAGTTAAATTACAGAAATTTCAAATACACTAGGGAAAAAGATTAGACTGCTAAACCAAACTTCGTTGGGTCGGATTGACTCGACAGTGACATCCCCCCCCCCCCCCCCCCATACCCCAACCCCCACTACACCCTCCTTACTGTCCAACTTCAGACTCTGTTCTCTCTCTCGCCCTCTTTTTTTTTTTTTTTAAAATCCCCAAACACGCTTTGCACATCGTGTATGACAGTAATGATCGGTGTTTCCATCGATGGTCATTATCAGAAGACAGTGCTTTCAGAGCCTCGGACCGTCTTGTACGCGCGGTTGTGGCTTCCGGTTTGAATATCTGTCTCAAACAGATGTTTTTAACTACGATTTTCTCTTTAATCGTGTAATGGAACCATTAACCAGTTCACTAATACATGAATCGACGTAAGTGAAGCCCATTACTGATATCTATTTTCATTAATTTGTCTTATACAAAAATACGATCGCTTCGAACGGCGCAACGCGTGGGCCTTTTCCGACCTGTTTAATCTCGACGACCACCAGCTGAATTACGAATAAAATAACTAAGCATTGGCACAGTATTAAACGAATTAAGATAACTGAATCGTTTCATTAATGTTCTGGTTTGTTATTATATGCGTTATCTTACCAAGTGCATCTTGCAATTCAACAACGATAAGCGCATTCGACTCGGTCATTGTCGGAACTCCGCTTCGTTCCGCCATTGTTGAAATCTTTGACAAGGAGCGAATGTTTGCATTTGATACCTTCGCTTTGATTGGCTTGCACTTTTCGAGCATTCAACTAATCGCTTAGCTTGATACACCAATGAATGCGGGAGAGAACGGCCTTTCCAGCGCATCGTTAATGTGTATGTTTTTTTCGCAACTTTTTTAGCAACGACGTTGGAAAGACAACACTTGTAACAAGCCTCATAAAAACTTCGATTCTAATTCATTTAACCACATCGTACTAAAAAGAAAAATAGACTGAAATAAAGCTTGAAACATGCTCTTTTATTCTGACCTATTTAAACGCCAATGAATGGAATGAACACATTGTATGCGTTGATTTTCGACACCGTGTGGCTCGAACGCTCGGCCACATGCCGCCTGCGGCGCATCGGGATGTGTGACGCGCTTCGTTTTCGTGTGAACGGATGGGTTATTTGGAATAAAACTATCACCATACCGTATGTTGCAAACACAAATAAACAACACAGAGTTCAAAAGGAAACTGTATTCTTTATTCATCACAATTTTCATCAGATTCTAAACGCGTTATTCGTAGATACTGCCTATTGAAAACACGCAAATTTTTCACTCGGCTGAACTTTCCCGTACGCTGAAAGAAGGGCTGCCGGTACCTATTTGTAGTCGGCTGGGCTGTAACTTGGTAAGTAACATTACCATACCTTACCTTACCTAAACCCATGATTTTTGTCATTAGTTTTTGCCAGATTTTCCTGCAGATTACACTGACAACTTTCATACATGCATGTGTGCATGGACGAATTGCACAGTTCACAGATGCTTATTGCCCAGTCACACTCTAATATTCCATTACCACCAATCCATTCTGCATCAACAGTCCAAGACTTTTCACTGAACCCTTTATCATTGTAGAGATGGGCATTGCTATAATGCAGAACTGGAATAAATCATAAGACTTATTTCCAACAGTGACATCCGCATTGCTATAATGCCAAACTGGAATACATATAAGACATATCCAAGGCAACACCTTGAGGAAAGTTTTAGTTGTTTCCTTTCCTGAAATGACGTCAATAACAAAACCTGTGTGTTTTGTTACTGGCAAGTTTTACTGAACTGAACTAAAAAAAAAACAACATTTGTTTTAAAGTGATAGTTTGTAACTGATGAGTCAGATTTGAAACTTCAGAGCACCTGATTTTACCGGTGTGATCAGTGGATTATGGATATGGACAGGACTTTACATTTGTGGCGGGTGTCACAGCTAGTGACTATTAACTCTTTGTCTTGGTGTATGAGTCTATGACTATACAGAAGTCTTGGTTTACTTTACTTCTACTGGTCCACAGCAGTTGGTTTAAACTAAGCATATGCCACAGCCTTTTTTTTCCACTTTGTATATTTATCAGCAGTCTGTTTTGGAGTAGATCATCAGAGTTAGTTTGCTTGAACAGGAAGTTGCATTCACGGCATGGCCAAAGTTGAAGAGGTTTGAATGTTTTTTTACAAGAGGGCCGGGCTAGTTGATAAATTTCACTGCGTGTCAAAGCTTCCACTTGACGGAGATAGGTGAAATGTATGACCACATCGTTGTTTTAATCGAAAGCAAACTGAGTTCAGCAGATTATCTAGAAATCCTGGTCAACCTTTTTTTTTTTTAATGCTCATTACAATTCAGTATTTGATAGAATGATGACGAATTCAGAATGACAGTGTCCTGTTAGATCTTTCCATAACATTTAGTAATACCTTGTGCTCTAGAGCTACAAGTTTGCTTACTGTTTTGAAACTTTTTTTTTTTTTTTTTTTGCATGAGTGTAAAGGTGTTGTCATATTATTATTATGAAGTGAAGATTCAATGGCAAAGTGACTGTGCTCACAAATGAACGACAGCTGACGTGTTAGTATCTACTAGAAGTTAATGAACATAAACTGTGTCTGTGGAGCTGGCAGGATTATGATGTGTGTCAGTTTTGAACGCCATGAGTGTAAATGGCAAAATTGATTGATGGCCATTTCAGATTAAAATCAGAGCACTAGTTTTGAAAATTATCAAAGAAATGATTGGTGCAGGTAGCAGATTTTTGTTTCTCTTTAGGGGCTATTCAGTTTTGAAATCCTCTCGCCCACATTTGAATTTGCACGCGCACACACACACGCACGCATGCACGCATCCTGAGATACAAAAGTCACCTTTGTGACAGCATAAACATGCTAAAAATGGACTAAAGAAGGGGAGTACAGGCAAAATGGCCAAACTTTATAATAATTAGCTACATTACTGGTGTGTATGAATGTGTGTGGATATGTATGGACAAGCATGTAATGTTGGTATTCTTTTTTAACTAGTGTTTATGTTGATCTGTTAGCATTTTGTATGGTACTGTTACTTTGTACTGACCCAGAAAAATCGAACATTGTGATTTTTAGCGACATCAATAGTGTGTAGGAATGTGTGCTGTGTGTGCTTAGCCACTTAAATGTCATATAACGGGTGTGTATGGTGGTTGATCAGTTAAAATATATATTGGGCTGTTACTTGTGTTACCCTTGAGAAATCTCTAGGCAGACCCCACATACACTAATTTAAAAAGTATAGCACATGACATGGTTTGATGTGCATGTTTATGTGTGCTCTTGATGTTTATTACAAGATGGTCACTCACCCACACTTTTAGGATTTGGATTTGATCCATTCGATAATATGACTCGTCACATCTTGGTCAACTAACTTGGTGCCCTCTGAAGTTTGAATTAACACCCATATAATCTGTGAAGTGTGTTGTCAGTGTAGGGGTGCTTGGGTTCCAGAACTGTTCGCAAACCTGTCAGACAGTCTTCTACCACTGTCTCATAATGTTTTTGCAAGTCTCACTCAGTGCAAGGTGAAAATAACTCAACTTTCTGGCTCGTTAGGAAGCTCATTGCATATCACAGTAGCAGACAGCTGAATGTACCTTTTACATCCTTCGCAAATAACATATGTTGAAAAGAAAAAATTGGGTCACCTCAGCCAGCAAAGCACATCGGTCATCAGTTGGACTTATGGCTGGATCAGCAGTTGAAAGGTTGATTGTTCCTTTTTCAGGCTGTTGCTTTGTCACATTCTACACACGGAAAGCAGCATTAGATGCCCAGAATGCTCTTCATAATGTCAAAACTATGCCAATGGTAAGTACTGATGGTTTTGATGCATATCCTTTGTTTGTTTGGAAACTTAATTTAACTGAGTTGGGGAAAAGAATGGAATGGAGGAAGTAGACCAGAATTGTCCTGATAAATTTTCTCTTACATGAGGGAAAACGGATTCAGTTAGTATTTCATTTTCCTGACTGATTCCTTCTGTATTTATGAGGACTGATTCCTTCTGTATTTATGAGGATTTACTGTTAACTTTGAACCTTGATAAACTCATCTTTCTACTACTCTACTAGCTTAGATTTCTTCACATTATTATATCCTCAGGATTTATGTTCGTCTATTGATAAGGGGTCAGTTGACTTCTGGTCTGTACCTGCAAAATCAAACCCATGTTTTGGCTGGTTTAGACATATCCCAGTTTCAGCCTTAGATTCCTGGTGGGTCACAGAAGCCCATTAATGCTTTCCACAGAAATCCATTAATTCAAAGGAAAATGACTCGGTGCAATCACCCTTATGCTGCCATGTTTGCCCACAGTACCAGGAGTTGGCATTGACCTTGGGTTGATTCACTGTTTGCATTTAACTTTATTGATTGATTCTTCTCACGGAGTGAAAAAACATCAAAAGAATGTTATTAGAGTGTTCTGCAGACTTGCTGAATTAACTAGTTTATGAATGTTGCTATTATTAGTATTGATATTTCAGGTGGATTTCAGAGACTGATGGATCTGTTGGTCTGCAAAATTTCTTTGAGCAGTTCAGTCTTTGAAAAAAAGCTTTTTTTTTATTCTTTAGATAATATCTGATACAATTTTTAATCTGATAGTTATGTACTGTGAAGAAATCAAAGCTAGAACAGTAGTAGAAAGATGAGTTTATAAAGGTTCAGTGTTAACTGTCGATTTTTAGATGGACTAAGTGTAAAACATAAAAAAAGCCTTTTTTTTCATTCATCACTTTCCACCTGACCTTGTCTTTGTACCAATGCATCATTTTGTATATAATTTTAGATGGACTAAGTGTAAAACACAAAAAAAGCCTTTTTTTTTCATTCATCACTTTCCACCTGACCTTGTCATTGTACCAATGCATCATTTTGTATATATGCAACGTATTGATTTTCGTTGTACCTCCAGAGAGAAACTGTTCTTTCTTTTACTGTTTCTGCAGTTATATCTGGAATTATGAATTTGAAGTCAGTATACAGGTAAAACTAAAAGAAAATGGTGTATGTCTATATTGTGAATGACCAGAAAAATGTTTGTATTATGTAAATTACTTTTTTCTTTTTTTACTTTGAGATCCATGCCTTAAAAGTAATTAAGGTTAGAATAAAATGTAGGGACTGCCAAGACTTCAAATCCCCTCAAATCCTGATTCATCTTGGATCCGTAAGTTAATGTAATGAAATCTGTCAGTTCACCTTTTTTTAACTCTCACTCTCCCTCCCTCCCTCCTCTCTCTCTCTCTCTCTCTCTCTCTCTCTCTCTCTCTCTCTCTCTCTCTCTGACATATCCACTCCACTCTGAGAATATGTGGATTATGACTGATACGAAACGAAAGTAATTAACAGTTTTTTTTGCAAAACTTGTTTCAGATGCACCATCCCATTCAGATGAAGCCTGCTGATAGTGAAAAACGTAATGGTGATCTGAATGGTAAGGCTTTTTTCTTTTTCCTTTTTTTTTGTGTTAAAGGTTATTTGATCCGTTTTAGATTTATCTGCATGCTGTAGTGTTTGTTACTAAGCAACATCCAGTAGTAGGATTGGATTGATCTTTGTCTCTGCATTTATCACCCCCACAAACAGTGTCATTGAGTGATTAACTGAACTTAAAGGGAAAAATAAGTTCATACTGAAAAGGAAGACAGCGAAATATTGCATAAGTTTGCATTGACAATACATGTGACCTATTTTCACATCTCTTTAGCCACAAAGTTACAGACACACTTATGATGTTTTACCTTACTAATTTACTGGAATGCAGTGTAAGTGCTTATTACTTCAGTTGCATTTTGCATTCCCAGAGGTCTTCATTAAAGCATGCTTGAGGTCTTCATCACTGTTAGATGCCTTTCTAGATGTGATTGTCGTCGTCTCTCTGTTCCTGTCTTTGGCATGTCATCTCAGCGTTTGGCACCTGACCCTGCTGCAGATCTCTCTTTCCTTCTCTCTTCGCTCTCTTTCTCACTCTCCCTCTGGTTATGAAATATTTTCAGTTATCAAAGCAGATGGCCTCAAGATTTTCCTTAAAGTTTACCTTTTATATGCGAAGTTCAGAGAATTTTTTTATTTTCTGAATCTTTATAACATACAGCTGTTCAGTGCTGTATGAACTGAATAAATAGCTAGAACTTTGTACCTCTTTATACACATTAATTGTTGGTCTGCTGCTTCTCTTTACAGTACACTCACTCTTCCACATTATTGAGAATTGTGCATGATGTTTGTTCATATTTGGGTCATTGTTTAGAAATATCTGTTGATTTGGGCCTTGAAAACACACATTTCATGCTTTATTTTTGCATTCATTTAATAAAAATGTATTCAGAGGGAAAAAAAATCCCTTGTGTGTATTTTCATGAAAAGTAGGCCAAGCCAAGTTTTGGTTTACATAAAATTTTTCATGATGATGATGAAACACTGGTCAGCCAGATCTCATGTATCATGAACACAATATGCCACAAAAATAATCTGAAAAGCTGTTTATTGCTTTTAAAGAACTTTTGTGAATAAATACCATATTTTACCATAAATGTAAGCAGGCAATAGATCACAAATGATTTCTTTCCTCTTAGGCTGCTGTTGGTGACAGTTTACTTTCAAATTTTGCTGCTAACCAGAAAAAAACTCACCTGCTGACAAAGACATTGACAGAGCTTGTGACTGTAATTTATATGCAGTAGATAACTTTAGAGTATTGTTTAAAAGTAAGAAATGTTTAATAAAATAAGTACATAACTGCATTTGAAAATTTCTGTATCAAGCTGCACAGAGCTTGGACAACAAAAGTAAATTTTCAGCCATTCGAATACAGAATGTTTGCAAAAGAGTATCTCACACTCACTCTCAAAGCACACAATTAACATTCCCTGACTTTGAGCAAATTGGGCTTTTTCAAAAGCCAGAAACACAAAATTTTCAGGTCTCGCATACATTTCTTGATAAAGTTGATACCGTGACACCTGACTGACAGTTGCTGCCCTTTTCTAGATATAGATGTTAAACACACACACACATACACACACTTACAAACACACACACACACACAGCTGTTAATATGTTAAACTTTTGTTCTGTTTTGGGTTAGAGGCTAAAGACCTTTGCATATATTCATATGCATTCTCACTCTTCGGAAGCATAGATTTACGTCACTAAGTATGCTTAACCCGAAGAGTGCCTATAAGCCGTCAGCTGACGCCGAAGTAAAAATGCTTTCCCAGTGCCTATGGGCCATCCACTGACGTCAGGCATTTTTCTTGAATTTTCATTCGTTACTATTTCTATTAACAGACTTAAATAGAGTGTGCGTAGTAAGCCTTATATGTCTGTAGTATTAAAATGATATGCAAATGACCACACGTGAGGGGAAAGCACATTTATTCTCATCACTGACTGGATGACCAGCCAGCACTTCATCTCGTTTGCAAAGATGGCGGCGCAACCTTCGACAAGCGTAGCGACCAAATCAACGTATTTACACAGCTGAGCAGGCTCTGCTAATGATTTTTGACAAAGACAATAATTTTTGATAAAGACAACAACTTACTCGAGCATGAAGGTGAGATGATGATTGTGATGGAATTGCTGACCGTATTCGTCAGTTATTGAGTCGGGCTGTGTGACCTCAGTGTGTGTTCAGTTGACTGGTTTGCCAGCGTCGAACGAGCTCGCCTTGTGTGTACTCTGCACTGCGTGCCAGTGGCCAGTGATGTGATAGTCAGCGCAAGAGGGGAGCGTGGCCTGCTCGCGGCGTGACACGGGGCAGAGGAGAAGAGGAGGGAGTGAAAGAGAGGGTTGAAGTCCAGCAAGGGGGCGTGGTGGGGAGAGGGGGGCGTGGTCGTGGACTGACCTGTCTGCATAGAGTGTGAGCGTCTTGATAGGCTTCTAAACTGTTTTACTTTCATTTACAGGTGTAGTGTGACAATACAAACTTTATTTTCAACTTTTTTGCTTTGTGTTCTTTTTTGGATGTGAAGCTGTAGTGGTAAATACATATGTTTTTGATCGTGCAAAAAAATCTGTCCAAATCTAAATGCCTAAATTTTTTTATTATCAAAATTAAAACAAAAGAAGCCCAGATTCAAAATCTTCATTCAATTTCCTTCAAAAATCATATATATTTCATTGTTATATCTTTTGTAGTTTCTGAGCTAGAATTTTTTGTTAATTATTACCCCCAAATCATTAGATTTCCCTGGCACTGGGAAAGCCTTTGTAACATTTTCAAGCAGTGAACGGGTTAACATCAAAACTGATTACAGAAATTTTCATTTAATGAAGAAAGATGTGATGGATCATGTTATGATAGATAATATGTGTGTGTTTAATTGTTTGGATGCTATTGGTGTACTTTTTTGTGATGAGTTAAATTTATATTGTTTGTGGGCTCAACTTTCCAATCTCGCAAAGTGGTGACCTTTGATTAACCAAATTTTAAACAAAACCACATCAAAACCCCAAAAAACAAAGGAATTGGATACCAACAATACAGTATGTTTCACGCAAGGCAACTGGAAAATGTAGAGAAACTGAAATATGCAAATTTGGAAAAAGCTACAAGATCAGTTATGTAGCACTGGCTTGTAGCATACATTTCAGAGAATGACACTGTATAATATACAAATCTCTTGATTTTTGCCAGTGTACTTTGTAACATTATAATAACCATTGGATTTTGTGTGTGTGTTTAATTTTTCATGGCTGTATATGACTTTTGGCTGTGTCTGCAGTGGAAGAACGCAAGCTGTTTGTGGGTATGCTGAGCAAAAAGTTGAACGAGAATGATGTCAGAATGATGTTCGCTCCATTTGGAACCATAGAAGATTGCACAGTATTAAGGGATGCGACAAGCACATCAAAAGGTAAGCTTTTTATGTTGTTCATTTCAGTGGAAGCCTCGCAAAGTTGGCTTTTTGATCCTTTCTTATGATAAAGGACATGTTTGTTGATGTGCCCAAGCCACTAGAACAGAACTGCAGAGAAACTTAACACCAGATGTTCCTCACTCTATAGACAAAAGACAGTTTCATATGAATTAAAGTATGCAGCTGGTTGCAAACAGGAAAAAAAAACCCCGATGCATTTGAAAGTTCTCTGGAATGAAATGAAAGTTAGCTGAGAGTCATAACTGGCAAACAGCATGATGAAACCATATGCAGCTTTGAAGAGAGCACTTCTCAGATCTGGGTCAACTACCAGTGAGTGATGATCAACCAATAGTAAAGACTTTTGATGCCATTCCAATGGAGACTGGAGATTTTACAATGAAAGACTTGCAGGTATCAATCAAAGCATCTCAAAACAATAAAGCTACTGATCTAGATGAAATCCCAGCAGAAGTTTGGAAAGTAAACTGCTTGAATGAAGAACTCCTCTGACTATATGCAACGAAACTTTTCATGGTGATGTACCAGAAATATGGGTCAAGGGTAGAATTCTCTTATTCCCGAAAAAAAAAAGAGATTTAGGCTTCACTGCAAATTACAAAGGCATACCATTATCCTCAGCAGCTGTGAAAATCTATAGGAATGGTGCCAGGTTTGTTTTTTTTTTATCTTTTTTTCTGATGCATTCTTAATAAAGTGGAAACATTTTTTTCTACTTATACTACTTGGTGATTGTTATATTGCAGACTTGTCACACAGCACCACCCATAGTAACTGTTAACCGTTTCTTTACGGGTTGGGAGAGGGGGGACAATTAGATATTGGGGAGGACAAGTTGATTTACTGGAGTACTTGACCCCAGGACAACTGGAAATTCCTAGCTTTCTTTCTTTGTCTCTCTGTCTTATATATATATATATATATATATACATATATACATATATATATATATAGAGAGAGAGAGAGAGAGAGAATGGTACTGAGGATCAGCGCAATCTTAAAAACAGTGCTCAACCACAGTGGGAGCGACATTTGTTACATTAAAAGCAAGTTAAAATCAAGCTTCTAAAAACATCTACAAATTTGTTTCACGCTGTGCGGTCGTCAGGATGTGATGAGCTTGTGTTGCCAGTGCCACGTATATATATAGCTAGCTGGTTTGCTGTTGTTTTTTTCCCGTGCTACATGTGTTTCTCAGGTGTTGGTTTTTTTCGCTGATAGGAACTTCCATCTGTGTCTGCAATTGTTAACCATTTCTGTTCTAACATTTAGAGTTGCCAACTGTGGTTTACATAGTATAATGTATTTCTCTGTTAGGCATAGATTGCATTTTTTTGAAATGTTGTTGTATGATGCTGCTCTTTTTAAAAATGATAGGACAAACGGAAAAATTCATCAAAAATATGAGATGGAAAGCATTTTTCTTTTTAAACCCCAACGCTAAAAAAGAGGATAAAAATACATACGACTTCAAATCATGGCGAGTACCACCAGCCATTGAAGAAATGAAAACATTTGAAGAAAAAATGAGAAGAATGTTAGCCAACATAGATTTCAAAAAATCTAATAACAAATTTCAATCAGCGTTAGAAAAGGAAATTAAACAAATTCAAAATGACACCAAAATATTTGTGAAGGTGGATAAAACCAATAACTTTTACAAAATAGAACCTGAAGAGTACTCAAAACTCCTTGATAAAAATATCCAGAAAAATTACAGAAAGGCTGACAAGGCTACATATGATCACATCAGAAAGAAAGAAAAGGAACTTGTGCACCAAATGGACCTAAGTGACAGAGTAGAGACCACAGCAGCTAGAGAAGCCTTTATTACACTTAAAGACCACAAACCCAATTTCTTGAACAACCCAACATGTAGACTGATAAACCCTTCCAAATCTGAACTAGGGAAAATTAGTAAAAAAATCTTAGAGAAAACCATAAAAAACATAAAAGAAAACGCTGAACTCAATCTCTGGAAAAACACATATGAAGTAATACAATGGTTCAAAAACCTCAATAAACAAGAAAATACAGTTTTTATAACATTTGACATAGTAGATTTCTACCCATCTATAGATGAAAAGCTACTAACTAAAGCTATAAAATTTGCCAACAAGTACACAGAAATATCAGGGTCAGAAATGGAAATCATTTTCCACACAAAGAAAACTTTACTGCACAATAAAAATGAAACCTGGATTAAGAACACAAGCAGGAATTCAACTTTCGATGTCGCAATGGGATCATACGATGGTGCCGAAACTTGCGAACTTGTCGGACTATTCATGTTATCCAATATTCAAAAAAAACTTGGAAAACAAACTGGACTGTACAGGGATGACGGCCTTGCCGCTCTGAATGACAACCCTAGAAATATTGAAAATAAGAAAAAAGAATTGTGTAAAATTTTCCACAACCAAAACTTAAAAATCACAATAGAAGCAAACAAAAAGATAGCGAACTATTTAGACATAACGTTAGACCTCAACCAACACACATATAAACCATACAAGAAACCAAATGACACGCCTGTTTATGTAAACATCAAAAGCAATCACCCACCCTCCATACTGAAAACAATACCCAAAAGCATAAATAAAAGACTATCCAATTTGTCATGTAACGAAACAGTATTCAACAACGCTACAGCTGAATACCAAGAGGCGTTACATACAAGTGGCTACAATTACAAACTAAGATACGATCCAGACAATGATACAAAAAGATGCAGAAAGAACAGGAAAAGGAATATCATATGGTACAATCCCCCATATGATGCAAGAGTTAAAACAAATGTAGGGAAAGAATTCTTTAAAATCTTGACATCATCTTTCCCAAAAGACCATAAATTATTCAAGATATTCAACAAAAACAACATCAAATTATCATATTCATGTATGCCGAACCTTAAAAATGCCATCGATTCAGCAAACAAAATGAAAAGCAGCACAGAAAAAAAGGAGGGTAACGAAAGGAAATCTTGTAACTGTACCAAAAAAGAACAGTGCCCCCTAAGCAACAAATGCCTTTATAACAACATTGTGTACCAAGCCACTGTAACATCAGAGAACGCAAAAGAAACATATGTAGGTATCACGGAAAACCAATTCAAAACTAGATATGCAAACCATAAACAATCATTCAACAAAGAAAGATACAAAAACCAAACAGAATTGAGTAAATACATTTGGAAACTTAAAGAAAAAAACATAGACTACAACATATCTTGGAAAATTTTAGAAAGAGCAGCATCATACAACAACATTTCAAAAAAATGCAATCTATGCCTAACAGAGAAATACATTATACTATGTAAACCACAGTTGGCAACTCTAAATGTTAGAACAGAAATGGTTAACAATTGCAGACACAGATGGAAGTTCCTATCAGCGAAAAAAACCAACACCTGAGAAACACATGTAGCACGGGAAAAAAACAACAGCAAACCAGCTAGCTATATATATACGTGGCACTGGCAACACAAGCTCATCACATCCTGACGACCGCACAGCGTGAAACAAATTTGTAGATGTTTTTAGAAGCTTGATTTTAACTTGCTTTTAATGTAACAAATATATATATATATATATATATATATATATATGTGTGTGTGTGTGTGTGTAATCGCACACACACACACACACACATTTTTTTTTTCAGAACCAAGAAAATTTTGAAGGGGGCATTCCAGTATCACCTGTCACCATCAGGGTTTAGATTACCATAGTGATGATTCCCGTTTGAAAAACAAAAAGTCTCACATTTTCAAATGGAAAATCCCCTCCAGACACGGAAACGACTCATCACTCTTTTTCAAAGAGAAAAAAAGATACGGTCTCGTTTCAGTGTTCCGAAATAAATTCAAATTAGTGTCCTAAGCTGATGATTATCAATAAATATTTAGAATTTGAGAAAACAAATGACAAAAGATTTAGGACTGTTCTTTGCCAAATGAAACATTGTCTTTGAATGTATCTCTGACATATGATACAGTTGCCGGTGGTAGTGTTTTTAGTCACCAGCAAGAAGTTCTGGGCCAAAAACAGGCCCTCTCTCAGCCTGTTGTTCAACTTGGTCCTCTTGATTTTGCAGATGCTGTGGATGATGACATGCAGTAAACTCCTCCGGGATGCTGCTGATGCTTTCTTTAGTCTGGGGGTGTTCTCTCTTACAGCGGCCAGAGTATCTGCATTCACATCCACAAGATGGAAATTTCCCAGGTTGAATTTTCAAGCAGTATTTGCGACAGCTGTTTTAGCCCAAGGTTTTTCAAAGAAATGTGTCCAAGGGATAAATGCACAACATTGAATTGGACGCGTTTACATTCTGTGTCCTTTTGTGCAAAATCCTCTGCAGCAGTGGAGGCAGAGAGAGAGAGAGGGGGGGTCTCTCAGACACTTTTGAGACACATTTGTGCTCACATTTTTTTTATGTGCTGTCCAGGATTCTGTCAAAGAGACTGAGTATTGTCATAAAAGCACCAAAAGTCTGGGCCCAGTGGACATCTGTTGTGATGAAGGTCTATGTCTGTAGAGGTGCAGTGAAACCAACTTGCCCAAATGGCATTACCCAAGTCTGGTTCTGTTGTGTTCGGTTGTGTTCTAGCTGTTTAATTTGGTTTTCCAGAAGTTGTTCTTGAGTCTGGTGGAATTGGGCAACTTCAGGCAGCCTCATACACACTACATACACAAACACAGATTATATACATTATATGGTCCGGCTAGGCACAAGTAACAAAATGAAATGCTCCCGTGTACCTGCTGTCCCCGCCTCCATTACCTACCAACAACCAACTAGGGGAGAAAAAACACTAGGTGTATACACTCTCTCTCTCTCTCTCTCTCTCTCTCTCTCTCTCTCTCTCTCTCTCTCTCTCTCCAGCACAGTTCCTCACAATAAACAAAACACATACCTGTGTTGAAATGCTGTTATTTTCTGAGTTGTTTCACAGAAATTTTGCAGTACCATTCTCCTTTGCCTTATAGTTTATACCATTCTCCTTTGCCTTATAGTGGTTGCACTAGTTCTCTGACTTAAGCTCAGTCATCCAAAAATTCCTCTAGGCCTCAGTAAGGTTTTCATTTTTTTTGCATCTCTGACAGTTTGATGACCGAACATACCAGTCTTTAACACAGCCGCTCATCACTTCTGTCACTATAATAAGAGAGACAGCCATATTGCTGAATTGTTGAATGATACATTTATTCATAGAATCCCGTCTTCAGTGACCCAAGCAGTGTCCCAGCAGTCTACAGTTTGATCAGAAGAACGTTGAACTGGGACCATTTTGTGTACATTGTTGTACACAATATCACAATATTGTACCAGTTGGTGAAGAATTTTCACAGGTGTTCAGCAGTCATATAGACTTTGTTGAGGACTGTATATCCACTACATACTCTTGTGGAGAACATTACAGGCCTTTGATTTCCATTAAAGAGCTCATCACATCTGACACTATCAAAAGCCCTTGGAGAAGTGTCGCCCATCATCTGATTCAGTTGACCAAAATCAAGCACCGTTTATTCTGTTTGAATATGTCTTGACTTTTATAAGTGTTGGTGCTTTGATTGAACCCATTCACAAGCCCTATCATTTTCTTTTTTTTTAAAGCTGAAGCGGACTCTGGAATATGTTTACAAAAGCTGCCAGCAGCTTTGGCTTTGATTGGTGATGAGTGATTGATTTCAGAACCTGGTAATGAAGTCTCATCTTCTGCGGCCTTGAATCCTTTTGCCTAGTGCAATTTCATAGTTCGAGATGCTTGTCCTTTTGAAGTAGATCCAAATAGAGAGAACAGAACAGAAGTTTACTTTTCTCTTGTAAAGATAAGAGCTAGGGTGTTCACACAAAGTGCTTTGATGTTGTAACTTCACAAATCTCCGATTTGGGAAGAAACAAACCAACTGAGCAGATTCTAGATTGGATGTTTTGAGGTGACCAATAAGGATCAAGCTTATGAAGTAGAACAGAAAGTACCTGGGTTGTTCTTTGGCCCTTTGCACTCTGAGAATAGGCTTCACAGATGGCGTTGACATCATAAGAAAACATGGTGTTCCCTGCACAATTAGACTGGCCTGTGTCCTTGTTGCAGAGAAGCATTCATGAGTTTAAAGCAGGAGAACAGCACAACTCAGACATTTTCAACAAAAAGTAAACACTGGGATGACAAAATATCTTTATTTCCACCTTCTCAGCATTTGCATAACAATTCAACAGGAAATGTGAAGTGTACACATAAATTGTTTTAATGCAAACCCCCCCCCCCCCCAAAAAAAAAAAACAACCATCATCACCGCCTGAACATGTTTCTGAACACAGTTACCATTTAAATGATAAGAAATAGTAACATGCTTTTTTTTTTTTTTTTTAGGGTATAATCTGTAATATTCAATGGAGTGCTTCACATCAGAAAGCATTCACAAAAGCTTAAATCGACAAGGCTGTATCCAGCATCTCTCTTCCCCTCAGCCATCATCCCCACCCCTATCCCCTGCCTGCGAGAAAACCCATCAGAAACATTAATGATTTTACAGATCACCAGACATACATGCAGTCATGCATGCATGCACATATATGTACACTCGCGCATGCGCATGCATGGTGCACACACAAGCACTAAAACGCACACACACACACACACACATTAGTTAGAAACTGTTTCAGGAAAGACGATTTCAGCCTGTCAGGTCTTAAGCTGAAATAGATGAGGATAGAAGTCAAATTTGTTCTCTATGCTATAAAGTGTATTATGCAAGAGGGGGGAAAAGGGATGCTTTCTTTGCTGCTTACTGTCATGTCTTCTGTCTTGCAGGATGTGCATTTATCACTTTTGCCAGCAGGGTTTGCGCCATGAATGCTATCAAGGGTATGCATCACTCACAGACTATGGAGGTACGATTTACTCTAGCAAGGGGCTGCAATCAGCATTCATCCCCTTCCTTCTACCTCCTTGCCCCCTTTTTTGTTGTTGTTTTTGTTTGCTTGTTTGTGTTGTCAAGGTTTGTAACAAAAGTTGACAGGGATGCAAAAATGTCCAACTTTTCCAGTTTAGAAATGTTTGTTTTACATTCTTATCTGCAATGTTTATTTGTTCAGATACATGCATATTTCTTTTCTTTCTTTTTTTTTTTTTTTTTTTTTTTTTTTTTTTTTTTTTGCTGTCCCTTCTTCTTTGCCACCTTAGCTGCATTGCACCCAAGCTGCCCATTCCGACCCCATGTCCACAGCCACAGCCTGGCCTGGCCTGCCACAGCCCCGGCACTGGCAAACCACAGGGAGGAGTCAGTGTCGTGTCGTCAAGAGGCAACCCACTGAAGGAGAGACTGCAGTGCTGCTGAGTCACTTCGGTGGTGTTCAGTGGTGCCTGTTCTGATCTAACACACGCATGACACCACCTCCTAAGCCCCATACTACCACAATGATTGCTTAGTCGCAGAGCGGGCGTGAGTGAGCTCTCCTTCTGGAGGGTGCTACCATGTCTATCCAGCGACAGCCCCCTTGAACTTGCCACTACCAGTGACCGCCACAGAATCAAACCAAGGCCATAGACGTGGAGAGGACAACATAACTGAGGTTACCGTGAGAGCAGGGCATGAAGAGCCACACTATTTGAGACACTTTTTTTTTTATTGCCGATTGATGAGGATAATGAAGAAGATGATTCTTTGGATTTCCATTCCGGTCTGAGACTGCATGACAGGGCTATACTCCACGCTTACTTTCATAATATATCCTGGCGTCAGCCAGGCCAGAGAGATGCAGTCACCTGCAGTGTTAATCAGGAAATTTGAGGAACGCTCTCAAAGATGCATCCATTGAGTGGAAATGCGACTGTGTAGTCCCAGTCTTCCCAGTTGAGCTCGTACCAAACTCAGCTTTTGGTAGGAGCCGGTCAGGATAGAAAAATCCCACATGGCTCTGATGGGAATCAAACCCACAACCTCCTAGCCACGTCGTCTGGCTGCAGTTTTGTTTTCACTTCAGTTAGTTAGATTGAATTTAATTCAGTTTTTATCTTTAAAAACAAAATGATTTCACTTGCCTATCTTTGCTGTAGTTGAAATGATGCCTGAGGGTTCAGTTCTCTTCAAGCCATGATGATTCTTGGTTAGGTGATCACTTAACCCGTAGAGTGCCTTTTAGCCATCAGCTGACGCCGCATTAAAAATGCTTTCCCAGTGCCTATGGGCCGTCCACTGACGTCATGCATTTTTCTTGAATTTTCATTCGTTACTATTTCTATCAACGGACTTAAATAGAGTGTGCGTAGTAAGCCTTATATGTCTGTAGTATTAAAATGATATGTAAATGACCACACGTGAGGGGAAAGCCCATTTATTCTCATCACTGACTGGATGACCAGCCAGCACTTCGTCTCGCTTGCAAAGATGGCGGCACAACCTTCGACAAGCGCAGCGACCAAATCAACTTATTTACACAGCTGAGCAGGCTCTGCTAATGATTTTTGACAAAGACAATAATCTTTTATTCAACGACTCACTCGAGCATGAAGGTGAGATGATGATAGTGATGGAATTGCCGACCGTATTCGTCAGTTATTGTGTCGTACTGTGTGACCTCAGTGTGTGTTCAGCTGACTGGTTTGCCAGCGTCGAACGAGCTCGCCTAGTGTGTACTCTGCACTGCGTGCCAGTGGTCAGTGACGTGATAGTCAGCGCAAGAGGGGAGCGCGGCCTGCTCGCGGCGTGGCACGGGGCAGAGGGAAAGGTAGGGGAAGAGGAGCAGTGAAAGAGAGGGTTGAAGTCCAGCAAGGGGGCGTGGTGGGGAGAGGGGGGCGTGGTCGTGGACTGACCTGTCTGCATAGAGTGTGAGCGTCTTGATAGACTTCTAAACTGTTTTACTTTCATTTACAGGTGTAGTGTGACAATACAAACTTTATTTTCAACTTTTTTGCTTTGTGTTCTTGTTTGGATGTGAAGATGTAGTGGTAAATACATATGCTTTTGATCGTGCAAAAAAATCTATCCAAATCTAATTGCCTAAATACTTTTTTATTATCAAAATTAAAACAAAAGAAGCCCAGATTCAAAATCTTCATTCAATTTCCTTCAAAAATCATATATATTTCATTGTTATATCTTTTGTAGTTTCTGAGCTAGAATTTTTTGTTAATTATTACCCCCAAATCATTAGATTTCCCTGGCACTGGGAAAGCCTTTGTTTGTAACATTTTCAAGCAGCGAACGGGTTAAAAGCAGTATCAGGGTCAATATCAGGTTGTAAATTTATCTTGTAACTAAAAAGGCACAATAGCAAGAGTTGAATTGAAGGTGATTCTGTGAGAAGTAGAACAGGTGAAGTCTTTTTTTTGTTGTTGTTCAGACCACAGTTAGAAGATCGGTTCTAAGACAGATTAGTTACTGAGTCAAAACTTGGTACTACACAGGTAGCTAGGTACGCAGAGAGACTGACTTGTGGATGTAAGTTGACATTTACTGACTTGTACCTGAAATACAAGGGTAGTAGATCAAGTCAAGTCAAGAACACTTTATCTGTCTCCAAAGAAAAATTAAGAGTGGCCATAAAAACATGTCTGTCACCCTATGGATCTATATATCACAAATCACACCCACCCATCCACCCACCCACCCACTCACTCACACACACAGAAGAATACACACACGCACATGTATAATATACAAACAAGCTTTCTGAACCAGATCTCAATGAAAGTTCAGTTTTGATTCAGGAGTTTGGTGGGATTGGGAACGAAACTGTTTTTAGTTCTATTTGTTTTGGAATTTGGAATCTTCTTTCAGATGGTAGAACATTGTTGTTTTTTGAAAGAACATGAGAACTGTCGACAGCAGTGTTCACAGCTTTTTGTGTGACGTGACATTCATACAGTTTATCTACCTGTCATTTTTTTTTTACCAGTAGTCTTTCCACATGTATTCACCACTGTTTAAAATATTTTTGCTTTTCACACTAAGATTTCCAAACCAGCATAAAAAACCAAAGGACAGCACTGATTTTACAAAACAACGGTAAAACATATTTAAGATGTCCTTTTTAATAGCAAGAGACAGAAGTTCCTGAAGACAGATGCTGAATAGTTTATTGTTGATGGAAAACTGGATATTGTTGTTTACCTTATGCCTTTTCCACCAATACTTGAAAACTGAAAATCACATTTCCTGGGATGGAGGTGGGGAAACATGTTGGATCAACTTGATTGTAGCATATGTGGTTTGAGTTCTATCCAAGGACTAAAAAAAGTCATCGAAATTTGGATTTTAGTGCTTATACATACCTCAGCATGCTTGAAAAGTACTTGTAAATCAAGATTTTTATGTAGCAATAGATGTTTTAGTGAGAAAATAACAAAATTATACAGGGAATGAATTCATAATTAAAAAAAAATCAACTTCATTTTGTATAGACCTGCCCACTTGTTTGCTTTTAACAGGATTCTGGGGAAGTGAATGAATAAAGTCAGCAGAATATGTATAGGGTTGTACATTATAAGATAAAGTCCTTGCATTTTTATGTTCAAAAGTACTTGGAAAAATCATGAAAGGGTCCTGGAATTCTTTAGTTTGACAGAGGGACAGGTATGCAGACTGGTGCATTGCTGGTTGATTTGTTGTGAAAATGTCTATTATTTTGTTGGGTTTTTTTTAGAACTTTTTAGGATTCATATTTGAAATCTCTCTCTCTCTGTCTCTCTCTCTCTCCTCTGTCTCTCTCTCTCTCTCTCTCTTTCACACATACACAGAGTAGTCAGGAAAGTTTTAGGATCCCATCACACATCATCATATATTTCAGGATTGGTGGGATGCATTGGGTGCTTACAAATACAATTTATAGTTCAGGATGGGTGAAATTGCGTCTTCACAGATTCAGGATTGGGGATGCTTTCCCGTTTGTTCTCTTAGTAATGTTTGACATGCATAAAAAAAAAAACAAGAAGGAAAAGAAGAAAGTCTTGCTCAGGGTCTTTTGGCTGGTTTGATATACTGCCTGTTTCCACTTTGTCTTCAGTAGAATTTTTTGTCTTGCTGCCATTTGCACTATACAATGAACGCAGTGTCACAGAGCAGACATTTACAGTAAAGCAAAGGGATGCTACACTCTTCTTCTTTGGGTCCTGGACACAAGTTTAGTTGCGTGTTTCGATTCACATCTCTGAATGAAATGTGGCAGCATGGACAGGCACAATTTGTCGACTTTTCCTGTTCCACTTGATTGAGTGAGAGAGAGAGGACTGATTCCTACTTCGGCACTGTAGCAACTGGCGCATGACAGCATGGCACACAAGTATGAAATGTGACGCACCATTTTTAAATTTCATGTGAAAATGTCGTGGCGCGTAGGCAGTCTGAAACCCTGTGGGCTGTCATCACTGTTTTAACAGTGTTATTATCACTGAGAAACGTAGGTATGTGTAGAACGCATACACAGTCATACAGTGCTGTACTGTCAGATTGAATGTTTAAAAAAAAAAGACTGTAAACTCACTGGAATCAAATCACATTTTTGTCTTCACAAGGCAGCAGCTTCAGTTTTGTCACTGCCCATCACAAAGAAAGAACTCCAGATTAGTTTTCACTTGTAACATTTAAAACTGGAACCAGGTGACAATATTTTTATCTGATGAATTATTGCCGTTGGTAAATTTAGTTGGTTGGTTGTAAATATCAGCAGATTATTGCAGCGATGTGTAATGTTGTCAAGAAAAAACAAGAAAGAAATTTAAAGCAAGGCTGTGAACCGATTCTAAAGTGTGTGGTGTGTGTGGGGAGTAAACTATCCAGCTTAATTACCTGATTTCAGTGAGGTATCCAGTTTCATTTTGTATAGTTGGTTTCAGTCCTGCATAAGATTTATTGTCGATAGTATTGGTAAAATTTTGTGTAAGGTGCATTCTGCTGTGCTAGAAATTAGTTTAGTATGAGAGCCTAGAAAAATGCCTTTTTTTTTTCCCCTTAAAACTTCCCCACAAATTTTCTGTGCCATTTCGCCAGAATGGTTTTTCACTCTGCGAAAAATTGGTTTTAATGACAGTACTATATGACTTTTTTTTTTTTAAACTTTAACACAAGCTCTGATATGCCATTTCACTGATGTATTGTATGGAGTGATTTAGAACTTTGTACCTTTCTGTTTCAGGGCTGTTCTTCCCCCTTAGTGGTAAAGATAGCAGACACACAGAAAGAAAAGGAACAGAAGAAGATGCAGCAAGTCACATCCAACCTGCTCATGCAGATGGGCAATATGGGGGCTTTAGGGCCACAGTACCTAGCTGTAAGTACTTGTATGAACATTTTTGCAGTCATCAGAATCAAATCCTGTTTTAAAATGACCTTGATCCATGAGGGAAGATTAGTTGTCCATGCCTTGTGGATGAAATTTGTACATCTCTGCAAAATAGTTTAGAACTTAGACTTAAGAGAGTTCTTTTATGTGTGTGTGTGTTTTTGTTTGTTTTTCCATTGAGGTGTTACAGAAAGAAAAGTTTCTCAGCCAGAAATCATTATAATCAAATCATGGTGCAAATTCTGGTTGAGCCTTTTCACTGTTTTTGATGAATTTGAGTCTCCACAATAACTACACAAAGGTACTTTGCAAACAGGATGAGGAAGATCATGTTGCCTTATGATTGTGTATCTGTGTGTGTAGATTTGTGCATGCTTATGGTATGTTTATCATCAGTTCTTTTCTAAAGTTAGGGACAATAAATTAAGGTAGAATGTCTGTTGTCGACAGTATTACATTTTTCCACATAACGCTTTTTGAGAGCTCACATTGAACAGTTGTCTTGTTCCCCTTTTATCGTGTGGACTTGGAGACGGTGATAAAGTTATGACAATATTCCATCTAGTGACAGCTGCAGAAAGCCACTTCAGATGACTTGGTTTCCCTGAAGTTGGAGTATGGCTGCCTTAATGGCAGGATAAAAAACGGTCATACACACAAAACTCCACTCCCTTTGTAAAGTAGTTGGGATTAATCCTTGCCTGTTGATGCAGGGAGTGTCCGCAAGAGTATCAGCCTGCCTATGTGGAAAGAAAGAAAGATAACTTGGTGTTGAGAACAAACTTTGTACATCACTCAGAGACAAGTGCAAGGAGAAATAGTTTGTGGAGGACATAAAAGAACGTCTCACCAAGACATAAAATAAAGGCAACTTGTATCCTTAACTTGCATGTTAGTCAAGGGGAGGTCAGCCAGAATTACTGAGAGGATACTCGGTAATTATAGACAAGAGGGTCAGAATTTAGCACCCCTCTATGGAATTTTTGTTGGAGCCTTTTAATTTTGAAAGATGTGTCCATTGCCAGGTATGATTAAGGCTCTTGTTTGGAAAGTTAAGTATGAGGAAAATACCCTGTGTAGTTTGTTGGGCTATATTGGTAATGATAAAATAAATATATTGACAACATAGTGTTTCATGCATGTGTGACTGCATTTATTTGCCTGACAGAAACCTGATGGATAGTTGTCTTATTGCCATGTACCTCTGTGTTTCAGTTTCTGCAACAGGCAGCAGCTGCAAATAACATGGGTGGTAACTTCAACATGGGCAATATGGGCAGTAAGTCAATAATGTGGCTATTCATGTGCGTATGTTGTGTGTCTTTGCCTGTGTTCCTGTCTCTGCCTCCGTGACATTTGTCTGTCTGTGTTTAAATGTACATGTGGATGTACTGTGATTCCAGTGTTAGGTAACTAATGAAGAAGAAGAAATATTTTATTGCATTAGTTGTGTACATTGTAATTTAGTTGGTAGGCATTTTCATGGACACCATTGTGATCTTTTTTATTTTTTACTTTTAGCTCATCATTTAAAATCTTCCTTTTTCATCTGTCATTCAGCAGAATAATCTCAGGCCGGTTATTCTGTTAGTTCTTCACCATTACCTGAAACAAAGCGACATTGTCAGGAAAAAGTAGTCCTTAAATTCAGAGTTTATACCTAAATATTTTCTCTAAAGATGTCTTGTCATTAGTCCATGATTCCGTAGACCCATCACCTACCTCTATAACTGCCTCTCTCTTTTTTTTTGGTCTGTTGATTGAAATAATTTAATGGCTTTTAGCTGGAGGTTGGGGAGGAAGAAGGGTGCCCTCAGACAAAAAAAACCTTAGCGCTTGTTCATCCCGCACTCCACTCCTTTGTTGAGACGTTTGTGGTTGGTGTAAAATTGGAATTGAACCCACACCCTAAACAGCGGAATTTGATTGACACAAGTTGGTAAACAAGCAAGAGTGTACTTCCAGATGCTCTGAACGCAGTGGGGGTTCAGCAGCTCTTAGCCGCCGCCGCTGCAGCCAGCAACAACCCTGGTAAGTTGGTTGTTGTTGGAAAGGCCTCGGATTTGACAAACTGACTGTCCTTGAAGCTCATAAATCACACAGGATCCCAACTGTGCTTTGACGGGAGGTTTACTGTCTTCAGGTTGACAAGCTGTGTGTTTTGTTTTGGTTGTTTATTGATTTCTTTTTTTGGTTTGTTGTTGTTACTGTTGATAGAGTTGAATGCTGTGAAGTCCATTCTGCCGTTTTCAAGTCATACTGTGGATGAGACAAACTCAGTTGGTTTTTCATGTTTTGAAGTATCTGTGTGTTCAAATCCAGGGTGTGAGAATAGCAAGAATCCTACCACTCCATGGCTAAACGATTTGTTTGGATTCAACAGAACAAAACTAAAATAGTTTCCACTTCATCTGCCTGTTGTTCAAAACATATTGTTACTTTGTATGATTCATGGATGATATGTTTGGTGACTTATACTCCCTCTTGCATTTCAGTGTATTGGGTACAAATGAGAGTGTCATAATAAAAAGAAATAGCATTTGGTTTAAAGTGAATGTGTTTACACTTTGAATTTATTTAAATTGACTGGCAACAAAAATGTTTTTTCCTCCTGAGTTTTGTAAAAAGACAGCTTTTTGCTTTAAACAAACAAACAAAATTTGTGTCGTGTACTTCAGCTGTGTGCGCTTTTTTGTGAAGAGGTGTAACAGAGAAAGCATTCTGCCTTGTTAGTAAATGTTTCACTGTGAAGTATGGTTGTCGGAAGGTAAATTCAGTTGATGTTAAGTTTTTTTTGTCACTTTGGACAACAGGGTTATTAGCTGCCCTGGCAGGGCTAGGCTCTGGGAATGCCAATGCTTTATGCAATAGCAACACAACCAGTGGGGTCAATTCAAACAGCAACTCTGCAGGTACCACTCATCGCTTGTGTGGTTTTCCTTTCACTCTACATATGTTGCAAAGCTGCCAGTCATCCCCAGAACATTTGGACTTTCCCAATATTAAACATCAGTAAGGAGATCATGAAAATTGTCTGATTGTCCTGAAAAGAAAAGGAAAATAATATATTGAAAAAATTTTTTTCACATTGTGCAAGTATCAGGCAAACTGAAGCACCAAAACAAGCTCAGTTGATCTGCTGCACATGTACCAGAGGAAGTTACTTCCAATCAGCAGTGCCTGAAATCCAAGCTATTGCAGTTGAACCCTGAAAAGAAAAGGCAAGTGATGTTTGGGTTGTTGTTGATAAGTATGACAAAGATGAACAGTTTGCTAGTGTACAGACCATTCTTTTGTGACAGAAACATATTGTGTGAGATGTTGCATGGTGTATCTGCGAAGCGCACAAGAAACATTGAAAAAAGAGAAGATGCTGTAAGATAACCAGGATACTTCTCACTTCACAAATGCAGTTCACTGCCATTGTGTGTACAGTTTGCATAGGCATTTAAAAAGATATGTCCCTTCTTGTCCCCAGACCTTGGAAAGGGGCAGTACCCAGCTGTCAGCCTTAATGCAGCCCTCATTACCCCCAGCTCCAGTTTTTGTAAAGGATTTAGTTCCATGAAGATTGGCAGCTATGCACTTTGATTTGGCCATTTTCTAGTCTTGCTCCTGCAGCAGCTGCTGCTGTGTGTTTGCTTTTGTTTTGTTTTGTTTGAAGAGCTTTTCTGCAGTCTGCGTGTTGTTTTTCTTTTGAGTGTGATAGTCTTGGAGTTTACATGTATCGATGTTTATTTTGCATGAATTGGAGAGTTTGGTGCTTGACTTATATATATATATACTCTCTCTCCCACCCCTCTCTCTTTTTGAATGTGAATTAAAGTAAGTGAACTCAAAAGTAAATAGATTGGGTTTAGACAGAATAAAAGCATGCATATATCGGTCTGAAACAATTGGGTTTTTTTTCCCTTTTTTTGTTGTTTTTTTTGGACAGACTACTTGCACTTGATTTGATTTTGAGTGAGTTTAATGAGTCATGAGTTAAAGTTAACAGCACTATTGAAACAGAACATGCGTGTACACACACACACACACACACACACACACACCACACACACACACACACACACACACACACACACACGCTCGCTCGCTCACTCACACTCGCGCGCACACACACACACACACACACACACACAGAGGGAAGAAAGAAGAAAAAAAATGTAAAAGAGGCAGTATATGGAAAAAACTTAAACAAGAGTAAGAATGGGAAGACAGGATCATACATCAAGATTTTTACAATCTTTTCTTCGCAAAAACCAGTAAATGGATCGAGACAAACTCGCAAAGATGGAATGTGCTCCTGAATGCTGAGGAATTACTTGTTCAGTTCCAGAGCTGTTTTTGTTTGATATACATTGGTATTGAATTGGCATTTCTGTAGAAAAGAGACTGGTGCAAGGAATGTATGTCAAATGGAAAGGTTGGCAGTGAAAGGGATAATGCACAGATTTCTTTCAGATATTATGTTGTTGAATTTAAAACGTGCCACCCCAACCAATGAAAAAAATTGATGGTGAAGAAAATGTTGAATGCAGAATTAAAAAAAAAAAATATCCCCACTCCTCTTCCAAAGACTGTTGATGCTTCAGAAGCCCAGTCCCTATTGTTATTACAGGGTTCGTATGCCCCTTGAAGACCCTTGAAAACCCTTTAAATTTCAACTGGGTCGAAAAGGCCCTTGAAAACCCTTGAAAATTGCAGATATCCCTACCATCCCTTGAAATCCCCTTAAAAATCGTTTTCGGACCAAAACTGACAGTAACATTTGAAGACGAATCGGAGAACAAACGCGAACAAGACTTCGGACATCGATTTTTGCCTCTCGAATCGTTTTGTGTGTCGTCTGCTTTTTAAGCAAAGGGAAGCAATTCAGTAGTCGGTTATCGTTTGCGCATGCACAGTTTGACTTCCAACAAAGAGCGCCATGCTCCCTCATCTTCGGTGAATTCCAACACTGTTGCGTCTGTCCTCATGCCTAAGGGAAATTGCGCATTTGATCTGTTGTGGTTACAGAAGGAAGAATATCGAAGCTGGATCACTGAATGCAGAGACAACAAACATGCGTTTTTCTGTAAGGTGTGCAGAAAGACCGTTGATGTTCGTGCAATGGGCGAATCGGCGGTTGCAAGTCATGGAAAGAGGAAAAAATACGTGGAATTGGAAAAAGCAAGTAGGCTGGTAGTTAGTCTTACGGACTTCGTTCGGCAATCATCAAATTCATCAATATCAGGTCAGACCCTTTCCTCAGTAAGAATCATCAGCCAATTCACAATAACAGCAAGTGGGACAGATGTGTTGAAAGCTGAAGTGTTGTGGACGATTCATGCCATCAACAATCATCACAGTTTCCGATCTGCTGAAGACAACGCGAAACTGTTTGCAGCAATGTTTCCATATTACTCGATTGCGACAAACTATCGGTGTGGGGAAACCAAAAATAGATATCTTGAAACTTTTGGCATTGCTCCTTTTTTCTGTCAGAACTGAAAAAAGAGTGAAATCACAGACTGAATCCTCAAATCTTCAGATCAATCGTCACGTCGTCTCCATAGACATTAAGTGACTCGTGTGTGCGCATTTGTTTAAAAAAAAAAAAAAACAACAAAAAACCCTTCTTGTTTAAAAGAAAGCATTCATACCACACCCCTCCCCCCTAACTTACCTACCAGCTAGCCTACACACACACACACACACACACAAAAACAAAACAAAAACAAAAAAAAAAAACCAGTTAAGTGTGGAGCTGCAGGAAGGCTACCCAGGTTCACCTTTTCAAGAGGGGTTACCCCGCTCCCTATCCTGCCCCAGAACAAGCATTAGGCTAGTCCAGGCCCGCCAACCATTCACACACACTTCCACATGACAACACATACAGTGGCTGTATTTCAAAAGTAAAGTTTGCTGAGCTCCCTCCTGAAATGTGCCAGAGAGGGGGCCTCGGCTGCAGCTGCCAGTAGAGAATTAATGAATATGTCATGCTTTTTGATGAATCATTGAATAAGGACTTGAAACAGAAGCAGCTGGACATCCCCTATCAGATACTGGTCTGGAAAGGAGATTGAAAGTTTTCTTTTTCTGATTTCTCAGTTTCTGTATAAAGACTTCATTTTTTATTTTCTGTATATGATATTGATCGTGGAAAAGACTACAGAAGTAGTCACCTTATCATCATGGCTGGATTACATGTGTAAGGTAGTTATTCACTCTTTTTTTTTTTCAGTTGTACGGCTAAATTTGCCCCTTAAAAATTAAAATATCCCCAGTCGAGACATAAAAGAGAACACTGTGCACTATGGACTGTCGGCTTCACGCATGTCAGCAACAACAATGAACAATGCAAAAACTACCCCACTTGTTTACTGTTTAAAATATCCCCTTTAGAAACCCTTGAAAAACCCTTGAATTTTTTTCCTGTGAGGAAGTGGGAACCCTGTATTAGCAACTTTAAATCAGCATGTAAGTATCTTTGAGAGGGAGGGGTATCAGACATAATATGGTATTGCTTAACTGGGTGTAGAAAATTTGAATCTATCCCAGAAAAGAAATTGGAATTTTCTTTTCAAGCGGAATGACACCTCATTCTCCCCTTCAACCCTACAGACACTCACAAAAAACATGATATATGTGAATGACAGCTAGCTGTGGATATCAAGTTATTAATATTACCAAGTTTGTTCAGATTTAACACAAAGAGAAAAAAAAAAGTTGTTATATACTGTAAGATGTCCAACAAAAATAGGTTTGGTATGTCACTTGGATTCATTGTTGTTGCTGACATGCGTGAAGCCGACAGTCCATAGTGCACAGTGTTCTCTTTTATGTCTCGACTTTTACGTCGAATCAAGATTCCCACCAGGAAAAAGAGAAAATCTCCCATTCCTATCACTACCGCTTCCCCACCTCATCGTTTGAAAATTATGAACCTGTCCTTCAAAATGTTGCAGTCAGAGTGATGAAAGTGCATATTAAGTGGTTACAGTCCACTTTTTCCTCTGACGAGGACCATTTGTTCACCTTTTGTCGACCTCGTACTTTTTTTTTTTTTTTTAGCATTTTGCTGACATGGGCAGACAAAATGGCGGCTGTCCTCTGTGGCAAAGAAGTTTACATGAGGTCTTGGGTGTTAGTATCATCTGCTACAGGATCAAAAACGTGACTTGCACTACTCAACGAATTTTCTTCCATAGATGCGCAACGCAAACAAATTTTCTTCCATAGATGCCAACGTGCACAGCTTGTATTAACACATTGTACGAGCAGTTGCTGTTTCAGCCTTCAGTACTTGAGATGGCAGTAAAATTACGTACTGTTCCAGGGTTTGATGGCCCATTGAAGATCAGAAGAATTCGTTTTCTGTTACCTTTAGTTTTTCTTTTTTTCTTATTGTCTGGGGATAAAAGTTTAGGGAAAGCAGGAAAAGAGTGTTGGGCAGATAACAGTGGCTACAACCCCACCACCACCCCATCCCAGGAGCCACAGCCTGTGGCTCCTGAGCAGGATAATGTAGGGTAAGCAATCTACTACAGCTTCATGAGTTTTGTGAGTATGGTGATCAACACAAATTAATAGAGTTCAGTGTAAATGTTTATATGTGTAGCTTGCCTCTGACTATTCATTGTGTTCGAGTCCTTTGTCACTGTCATACCCAACCTATGTATCTCTCGTGTTTGTGTTTTGATGTTCTCTACTGCTTAATTGCTTGCTTGCTGTCAAAAAAAAAGGGGAGGTGGAGGGAATTGGGGGTGCATTTTTATGAGATGGAAAACGCAGACTTGCACCAGTTTCAAAAAGAGTCAGAAAGTTATATCTGCCAGTGGAAGTATTAGTAGGTAGGGACTGATACAGTGATTTCCATGAACTTTTTCCTGTACAAATATGTAGGGATGGGGAGGGGTGTGTGACAAAAAAGAAACGTCGGTGTTTATACTGCTAGAAAGTTTTCTTATTCCGCTTAAATATTTATTTATCATCTGTAAATTCACAGTGCTGGTGTCCAGTTTCAAATTCATCATCTTGCTTATCAGATCCTGTATCTGCCATTCCTTCCAAATGCGCACCAGTTGGTTCATTCTTTGGCCAAATTCATATGTCAGAATCAGTAATTTTTTCTTTTTTTAATATGTGTGATTAATCTTGCTTATGGACCAGTGGACTTGCTTGAAAACATCACCTCTACGACGATGATAATAAAGTGCAGATGCTGTCGCTGCCACTGAGAAACTAAAGAAAGGAAGATTACTCTAGACCAGTACTGTACTGTACTCCATTCAGTTAGAGCATCTTCATCGTGCTTTGTCATGCTTAATACATGTGCCTTGATTTGTTTATGGGAGTGAAAATAGCTCTACCTGTTTGTTGATAACACACACACACACACACACACACACACACACACACACACACACTAGGAGAAAATATAAGTGAAGCATCCTGGAAATTACTGTGGGGCGGAATGTTGTAAGTGTTGCTTTTAACCTGTAAAACCGTAAGATTTAATCCTTGAAAGCAGCATCCACTATTTTCTGTGTTCACCTCTTCATTGCATTGCTCACGCACTATGATGTGCCAGGGTGTAAACAATGGCAGATTAGTACTTTTTTTTTCCCCTCCGTGTACTTACAAGCATCAGTTTACGGGAATCCATGTAGGCTATTTACTTAATTCAACAATTTACAGGCTGGGGAACTCTCAGCAGATTCCTATTTTTCAGCAGATGGTTTCAGAGGGGCTTTTTTGTTTGTTTGAGGGGCTGGGTGTTTGTTTTTCAAGGGGAGGGAGGAGCTGACAAGCAAGCATGTGCTATTTTGGCCAGTTCAAACCCAGTTTGGTTTTTCATCTACACAGTGACATCAGTGTTTTGCTTAGCGGCCTGTTCAGTTTTCTCTCTGTTGGTGTTCTTGTGCAGCAAGTTAACTTGAAGTTTGTGTTTTCCCAAAACAAAATGGCAGTGCGAAGGCAGCGCTCATTACAGGAGGCGGGTGAACTTGTGTTAGATAGGCGAAGGATCCAACATGAAACCTGTTTGTATGACTTCGGAACATATATTAGAAGTCATCTGATTCTTCTGTGTGAGTTTTTTTTTTATTGAACAACATAAACATTCTTAAGTATATGCACATGTATAACACAGTTGTTCTTTTTTTAAACAATTTTATTAACTTTTTACAGTGTTTTACACCGCGAAGAAAACAAAAATAGAAAACAAGATGCAAAGCATATAAACGTACTCCCAGTTTATCCTGAATACGCGTGAGATATTCCATAAAGAGGAAAAACCGTCTTGGACTGGTGCAACCGTTAGTAATGGCTATTCTGGTAAACATTGGCCATCGTCTGTGACCTATAATGAACATACTTACAAATTTTCAGAAAGATCGGCCAAGAACTTTCTAAGATTTTCCATAAAGAAGAAAACCATTATGGGCCATTAGTAATGGCTATAACGGTACACTTAAACATCGGGCATCATCCGTGACCCATAATGAACATACCTACAAATTTTCAGAAATATCGGCCAAGTACTTTTTGAGATATTCCATAAAGAAGAAAAGGCGTTACAGGCCGTTACAGCCGTTAGTAACGGCTGTAACAGTAAACTAAAACATCGGGCATCATCCGTGACCCATAGTGAACATACCTATAAATTTTCAGAAAGATCGGCCAAGTACTTCTTGAAAGATTCCATAAAGAAGAAAAAAATCGTTACAGGTTGTTACAGCCGTTAGCAACGGCTGTAACGGGGTAAGCTAAAACATCGGGCATCATCATGACCCATAATGAACATACCTGCTAATTTTCACAAAGATCGGCCAAGTACATTCTGAGATATTCTATAAAGAAGAAAAAGCGTTACAGGCTGTTACAGCCGTTAGTAACGGTATAACGGTAAACTAAAACATCGGACATCATCCGTGACCCATAATGAACATACCTGCAAATTTTCACAAAGATCAGCCAAGTACTTTCTGAGATATTCCATGGAGAAGAAAAACCGTTACAGGCCGTTACAGCCGTTAGTAACGGCTGTAACGGTAAACTAAAACATCGGGCATCGTCCTTGACCCATAGTGAACATACCTACAAATTTTCAGAAAGATCGGCCCAGTAGTTTTGCCTGGAGTGAGTGGAACACATTTTGACCACGGACACACAGACAGACAGACAGACATACACACACAGACACACAGACAGCATTTCTTCGTTCTCATTCTAAAGTACTCCCTGTTCTTTAAGAACTGGGAGTACAAAAAAAGGTGAAAAAACCCATCCAATCAACATCTTCTTCCCAGCCCCAACACCCGTGAACACCCACCCACTCCCTACCTCCCCATCCCCCCCCCCCCCCCCCCCCCCCCGCAAGCTGTTGACAAAATGTTGAACAAACATTGCTTATACATTTACCTGTTTTAACATGGTTACGATGTGATATACAATACAGTATTATTCAATAAAGTTTGCATATTACAATCATATCAAAGTATATGCATGTCCGGGGAGTACAGAACATAGGTGGACAGACCGATAAATACATGTATACAGTAGGGAAGGAAATACAGACAAAAGTGCTGTTGGACAGAATGGGCTGGATGTTAAAGAGCTGAGAGAATGCGGACATTGTGAATTGTTTTCCAACAGTTACAGAAATGAGTCTCATTGATAGTTCTAGTGATAAATTACATGGATTGAGGGGGAAAAAAGCTTTACCACCATACAAACAGTGTCATATGTGATGAAAAGGAAAAGGGTACAAGCAATTGCCCCTAGTTACAAGGAGGTTGATCAAACCAAATAGAGGAGACAAGTGATTCATATGTCAGCCATTCAGTATGGAAATCTGTATAGTTCATGTTTATGTATGCATTGTTTTTCAGTCTTATATCGAAATTTTAATGTTTTTGGAAAACATGCTACATGTGGAAGGCTGCTTTTCAGTTTACATGTGTACATACATTGCTTTTGCCGAAAGAATAATGAAGTAGAAAATTCAGTCAATAGTGACAGTTGCTTCAAATCCTAAAAGAACAAGTGATTCTGCTGGATGTATACCCTGGACATTGGTACATTTCTCTGTTATTAGTTCAGTAAATGTGTCCCAGAAACGCTGAGCATAAGAACATTTCCAAACCATATGGTCAATACTGTCCTTATACAGTCCACAAAAGATGCACCTGTCATTATTGACAACTCCAATTTCTTTTAAAATATCTGTACGTAAACACCTGTGTACTGTTCTGAGTTGAAACCATTTGAGCTTTATGTCTGCTCTTTTATGAGCTAGGAAACATGACTCCCATTCATGAGTTTGAGACAGTTTAAAATCCCATTTTTTGCAACATGGAGCTCTCATGTTACTACCAATCAGTATATCATAGTACATCTGAAGGTAATAAAGTGTAATATTAGGTATAGTTTGTTTGTGTTTGTCATTTTGTGCAAGTCTGTTCAATTATTAAAAAGTGTCCAGAACTGCATATTGTGGTGGGAATAGTCTGTTATTGTTTGATTTTTTTTTCAGTCTCTCTCTCTCTCTCTCCTCTCTCTCTCTCTCTCTCTCTCTCTCTCTCTCTCTCTCTCTACTCACACACACACACACACACACACACACACACACACACACACACTCACTCTCTCTCTCTCTCTCTCTCTCTGTCTGTCTGTGTCTCTCTCTCTTTCTTTTTTTCCCTCCCTCCAATAAACAGGCTGGAAATTTGTCCTTGGATCCAAGGATTTCCTAGAAAACCACAAGATTTTCAGAGACAGGAAAAATGAATATCTGGGGAGGAGGGGCGGGGATGAGTCGGAGGGAGTCCTGAAAAGAAAAATTGTGAAATGCTTTAAGTGCCCTTAGTCTTGTACTGTATCCAGTTTTTCTTATCAGGTTTTCATGATTCTATGTTCAAGGCTGTGCCACCCACAGCTGTAATGGTACCATCATTGTACTTCTGCATGCATTAATCAGACCATTTCAGTGGCGGCAAATATGTTGGTGAATGTGATTTATTCAGACATTTTTCAGATTGTGTATCTTAATGTAGGCTTTGTCTTTTGGGGGAAATGGATGTCATGTGTGTCATGAATCATAAATAAGGGTGAGACTTCAAGGAAGGCACAATTGTCCACTGTTGGAGATGGGAGTGGATTGAAAAGACAACAAAAGTGAGCAGTTCTCATGAAGGGTTTTCACCTTGTTTTCAGAAAGTGAACAAGCTGGAAATAGCAGGTTGCCATTCGTTCACTTAATTAAAAAAAAAAAACTACACTGGTTGTGGTTTTGATAGTGCTCTTTGAATACATGCACTACAAGAAGCATGTTTATGCTTCAAGAGCACCAGATTGCAGTCATAGCAGACTGGGTTTTTTTTTTCCATTTATTATTTTTTTTTCCTTAAGCAAAGGTGTATGGATTTTATGTTGATCGTGTGACCACTCTGATAAATGATATGTAATGCTGCCAAGTTGTAATTAAGGAGAAGTGTGATGCGCAGGATAGTTTGTTCATGATAAAAGATATTGTTCAGTGAGAACTAAGATGCACAATAATTGTGTCCACAATGAAGGATACTGTTCTTTCATTACCAAGATTTATGCATGGCTGCTGAGGCAAACACTTTTTTGTTTGTTTTTGATTTTTGTCACAAGATGAGGCAACTGCAGGCGGAAATCTAAGCATGCATGGATTTTATGTTGACAGTGTGACCACTCAGATAAAGTGATATGTAATGCGGCTTAGTTGTGAACAGTGAGAAATGTGATGCACGATAGTTTGTCCACAATAAAAGATATTGTTCAGTGAGAAGTAAGATGCACTATAACTGTGTCCACAATGAAGGATACTGTTCTTTCATTACCAAGGTATATGCATGCCTCACTTTGCAACTAAGACAACAAACAAACCAAAAATGAACAGTCCGCTCCCATCTCCATCAGTGGACAATTGTGCCTTCATGGAAGTCTTGCCCTTATCGATGACTCACAAAACATTCATTTTCCTCAAAAGACAAAGCCTATGTTTGTTTGTTTTTTAACCTGTGTGTATGTGTGTGTGTAAAATTATGGATGTCTTTCTTTGTGTGTGTGTTTGATAGTGTGTGTGTATGCGCAGTTACTTATACTCTTTTGGTTTCTTTTCTTCCTGCATAGTAATTTGCCTATCACGAAAAGACTGCTAAAGGGTCTTCATAACTGCTTAAATTCAATTTCGGCTTAGTCCCCTTGGATCCCCCACCAGGGTGTTGCCCATAGATCCCACCTTGGCCTCGGTGCCCCTGGACTCCAGCTGTTTCAGAGATTTTTTTTAAAGTCATCTGTTCTCCAGCCTAAACACAGAATAGTCCAGTCATATGTTTGTTTCTTCTAAAATGATTGCTGACTGGTAAAAAACATTGTGATGGTGATAACTCTGTGTATGTGTGTGTGTGAGATCTGTTTGTATTCACAGGCTTGATGTGACACATATCCTGATGCCAGATATGTTTTACCAGGTTTGATGAAAAATCACATTTTAGTTTTGAAAAGTTCATGTCTCTCCTCCTCCTCCTCCCTCCCCATATCCCCCTCCCATTGATGCTTATTGATAGCCTTGATTGTGTGGTTGGTGTATCCCATTCTTTGAAAAACTTCTTCTGTGAGTTTTGTGATTGCGTGTCGCTCTGTCTGTCTGTATGGTAAAAATTGGATTTGGGAATTATCATTGAATCCATATTTACCTTTGTGAACAGTTCCATTAAGGAGAGTATACATGGGAGGTTATATACTGAATATTTTCAGAAAACAGTGTGATTGCCTGATTTGCTTTTCTTTATTAATAATTCTGTAGTGTTTCGACTTAGAGTATGACTGTACTCCTGAAACAGATATATCAGTTGATATAGAGTTGTGAGATGTTTTTGTTTTTTTTTGTCCAAGGTATAGTCTGTTTGGAAGAAAAATGTTGCTAGGAAAGAGGTGGTTCATGAAAGTACAAGTTAGATCTGCCAGATGAAGTAGAATTGCAATGTTTTAGACATTTCCAGTGAAATAGCACAGAAATGCAGCATGGTGGGTAAGGAAGGGAAGTGGACAGTTATTATTTGTAGGTAAAACCTGAATTGGGGAACTGTAGAATTCTTCAGTCTGTACCTGCAAAACATGGACAAGGAGCAACACTGCTCTTACCATTCACTTTACAGATTTGATGGCTATAGCACATATTTGCTCTGAGAACAGCAGAAAAAGACCTGACTACAGGGAATTGTGACCGTTTGTAGAAAGTTATCATAACATTTTGACAACATCTAAGAACTGCAGTTGTCTATGACTTCCACATAGATTTACTCCTAGAACAGCAGTGCCAGACTCTACCTAGAGAACGCAGATGTGGCAACTTCCAGCGCAGATTTTGGTTTGGAAACAACATTTTTTATCATATATTGTTTTGACTGTGTTTGGATACAAAAGTGTACAAGACAACATACACTGGGACACATGGTTCAGATAACTTGATTGTTGGATGAAATTGAAAATATGCATTTTGAAAATTGAATAGAAATTTCAGTGGAGAAAAGAATATACAAAGTGACTTGGCAGAAGTGCAGGGCCTCATCCTGGGTTGCTTCATGGCAACTTGAAACTAGTTGGTTATCTATGGATTGCTGACATTGGAGCTGCAGTTGGATGTACTCTGCATGTCTTTTCGTAATCTGTTCCTATGCCTGGAACAAGAATACTGGTGTGCACTGTGTTGATTAGAAAATTGGAGCATTTCTTTCAAAGATGCATCTTTCAGGTGGGTGAGATTCAGTTGTGCAATTCCAGTTCCACTCTTCCAGTTGAACCAAAAGCACATTCAACAACGATAGTTAGCAACCTGTGGAGTTGAAAAAAGTCAAAGGTAAACGCCTTGGATTGAAGTAGAACCAGTGATCTTCAGGCCATAATTCACAACACTTACACAACACTTACTACCATACCGGTGTTGCCGACTCCAGTTACTCTTGTCACAGCTTATGAACGTTTACTGTGCCATTGAAATCAGATAGCAGTCATTTGCTTTCCATTTGGCTGTCTTGTTAGCCAGAATGTCTTTTTGTGACGACTTTTTTTTTTTTTTTTAACATGAGTGTGATGAAGCTAAATGACAGACACATTTGGTGTAGTCTAGGTTTACCAGTCTGAAGTATGTTAGAGTCTAGTTAACCTATCATGTTATTGATTAATGTGTATTGCTCTTAATAGACATGAAGTTTTATTGTTTTTATGATGGGACTTTTTTCTCTTTTGGTTTTTTTTTTTTTTTTTCTTCAGAATACCTGGTGACTGTGCTTTTGTGACTTTGTGTTGAACGTGGAGTCAGTGAGGGCCAGAACATTTCATTATTTGTAAGCTAAGTTCCCTGCGAGCAAAGAGGGAAAGACTGGTTTCTGGACAGGCAAAGTCTGTGGACTCAAATTACCCCCAACTTTTTATTCTGCCAATCATATTACCCTGCTTAATTAATTACGAAAAAGAAATCGCCGTCATTTTTATTAAAGTAAAACAGTTGGTTTTGTTTTATTGTGAAACTTTAATTTTCATTCCATTGAAAAGGTTTTAAGAGAAACCCAGCTTTGCTCATCTCATGAAAACATAGGGGCAAGTGAAATATGTGGGTCGGGAAATAGAGCAAGATACAAAAACTAAAACACCCCCCCCCCCCCCCCCAAAAAAAAAAAAACGGGACAAAAAAAAGACACTAACCAAAACTAAAACAAATAAAATTCAGCTTCAGATGAAAGGAAAACCAAAGAATGTAACATCCATTCCAACCAGAATACAAGCACTATTCTTTCCTTCTTTTTTTTTTTTTTTCATTAATTTGTTTGATTCTTGTGAAGTTCTGGTTTAACATTTAAGAAAAATTCAAAAACAAACGGACCAGGGTCTGCAAGCTTTTAAGAGCATTGTCTTCATTCATGATATTTATGCTTTAGTTTTTGCTCACACCCCAAGCCACCATAAACTATTCACTCCATGTTAGCTGGGTCAGTGTGTCTGTTTATTATATCCAATGTGAGAAAATCAGTGCAGTTGGTAGAGAGATTGAGAGACAGACCACATTTTCCATAGTCACTTGTTTCGTTCTCTCCAGACTTTGTTTTTCCCTTTCTCTGGTCTCTCCTTGTTTTCCACTACCACTGTTCCCCTCGTTTTTATGCGTTTTCGAATAGCAAACATCCTCACAGTAAAACACTATGATCTCAAAGTTACTACGCAGAACAGCGTTTCACTATGCTCAGTTTACAGAAATTCACAAGCATTTCAGATTTCCACATTTTCTTTCTTCTTCAAGTAGATCTTTGTAGATGTAAGTTACTTTTAATCAAGAAAGAATAAAATGAGGGAAGAAAAGAAACAATTGCTCTTTAATGTATCTTTTCTGAACATAAGCTGACTGTTTTGGACCAAACTGAGGGAATCAGCTGTTCAGTTTTCAGTATATCCAGACCTGCTGATCTGTTTGATTTTTTCCATGTTCAGCGTGTAAAAGTATGTCAGGTACAGAACTGTGATGTTGCTAAATGAAATGCAAAATAGATCTTAACAAAATTTGGAAGGAAGTAAAAATTGTTGTCCGGCCTTTTTGTTAAAATCGATCTCAGTTAGCACCTTGTCAGCCCAGGGAGAGGGTGAACAAGGCTGGTACAACTGTATAACTCGGTGAGGGTGTGTGTTTAAGGATATGGGGAGTGTGAGGGGGAGGTGGATATGTGGGGAGTGTGCATCAGAGCTGTTGATATTTTCAGTATGGTGTGTTGAAGTGGCAGGAACTTCCTGAGTGTATTGGAGAAATGCTTTTTAATTTTAGTACAAGTAGTATGCTCCATGGTCTGGAAGTTCTGTGCTAGTAACTTACTCGGTTTTTTTTTGTTTTGTTTTTTTCCAACTGTCTACAATTTTCATGCCTGTGGGCCCATTCTCTTTTGTTTCCTGGCTGTCTTTTATCTTCTTTTTTTTACCCCCCCCCCCCCCCCCCCCCCCCCGGTCATAATTCATAATATGCCAGCTTTTTTGAGTGAGATTGTACTCATCTTTCAGTTCTGCAGTGTCTGTCTGGGCGTATAGCTTTTAAAGATAGCTAGATTATGTAGGTGTTTGGAGGGGGGAGAGAGTATTGTGTTTTTTTTTGTTTGGGGTTGGGGGGTCTCTCTCTCTCTCTCTGTCCTCCTCTCTCTCTCTCTCTCTCTCTCTCTCTTCTCCCCCCCTCTCTCTCTTTCTTTCTAATCCTAGCCTTTTTTGTTTTTAAGTTGGAGTGAAAAATTAAATAGCAAGTACTTTTAGCAAAGTCTAGCCTTGCTTTGCCTTAGGGGCATCGGTTGTTTAGCTAAAAGGATGTTGATTGGTGTGTGTGTGTGTGTATGTATTCATATTTCTTTTTATTGTTGTTTCTGTTTCAGGATGGAACATTTTTTTCCCCATTATTTCTACATCTCTGAAAAAACTTAAGCTGTTGGCTGGATCATGATTATCAAATTTGAAATTAACTGAAAGGGATATAAAATTTGATCTGTAGAATACATGCCCACTCCAATTTCCCACCTCGATCTTTCACTTTTTCTCTGCCTTTACTTAGGACTTCCACCATTGGGGTGTTCTCAGCTCTTCAGTTGACCTCCCGCCAGTACCCCATCTTTTCTGTGTCCTGAGTTTTTTTTTTCCTCTCCCCATAACCAGCTAGCACACCTGTCCTGAGAAATGAAAGTATTAAAAGAGAAACTACTCAAATAATCAATCACAGTCTTTAACAGTATAAGTAGCATGTTATATTGGAAAGAAAATGGTAGAGAGAACAGGACTGACTGTGGAATAGTTATTGAATATTTTACAAAGGAGCTAAGTTAATAGTTTTGGAAGAAAGGGGAAGAGGTACTTTCACATGGCTTTTGTTTTTTTCTTTTTGTATATTCTTCTTCCATTCTGTAGACCTTTTTTTTTTTTTTTTATACTTCTTTCTTTTAGAAGTATTCGACAGTTTGTCTTTGTTTCAGCAGCAATGAACGCCATGGGCGGTCAGAACATGTCCTTCAATAGTGGACCTAACAATGCCTCAGGTATGGACCTTTGGATGGAATCCTCTCCCCAGACAGCCTTTCCTTTCCCCTGCCACATCTTTCTATCTCACCCTATAACTTGACCACTGTTGATTCCACTCCTGTCTTCGTTCTGCTCTCTTGATTTCTAACCAAATTTTAAGAGAGTTTGTTTTCACTCTGACATTGTTTGGTTTTGAAATCACAACTAACATTTTGTGATACGATCATGCAGCTTTTCTGCATGCAAGACAATGGAGGAAGACAGACTGTCTCTGGACATAAGGCAGTGGGGTGGTTGGAGGAAGACATGAAGGGCGAAAAGAGTTTGTAACTCCATGCCTTTGTGCCTGTATGACCAAGATCCATGCCGAGTTTACAGTGTTTTTGTGCCTGTATGACCAAGATCCATGCCGAGTATGCTTTAATAGTTTCTTTGTCAGCCTGCTCTCAGATTCTTTTTTTATCCTTGAGAGAATGATTGTAAAGCTCCATAATGAATTTTAAAAAGAAAAGGCAAAAAAGAAACAAAAACATAACCTTTCAGATTTTCTTTTATTTAGAGGGGCTTGGAGGAGGGAGAACCTCCCAAAAGTAATGTTTCTGGGGAGTGAAAGTGACGAGGAGAAATTTATAATCATTTCTCAGCAAGGGCCACTATCCCCTGTTTGCTTTCTTGACCCCTGCCTAGTATATTCCGCATTGGATCTTGTGTGTCATTGCAGGCCAAGGGGCCAGGGGCAACTCCTCAGGGATGGGCAACATGGGTGGCAACAACAATATGGGCTTTGGGTCCTCCAACAACATGAACGGATTTGGTTCCAATTCAGGCATGGATGCCCTCAGCCAGGCGTACTCCGGCATCCAACAGTACGCAGGTTTGTGCTAGGACAGCATTCCTCTGCCACTAGTCTGTTTAGTTTACGAGTCTGGATGCACTTGCTGGCAGCTGTTTCGTTGGGCCACTTCTGGGTGCACCTTGTGGAAGTTCAGGTTGACCCTCTGAATGGAAATGTTTCACATGTGACAAATATTTCATTCTGACTTTTGTCAGCATAGTTGAGGTAAAAGGGTTTCTGATGCTTTCCTTTAAATGCTAGGTGTTGTTTTCTATTTCGTCTTCTTTTTTTTTTAAATGCCGGCAGGGTCTTTTTCAGTTATAAACCGTATCCCAATTTGGAAATTCTGTGGAAGAAATGTTTTTCTGATAATTACAGTTCCTGGCTTCATGTCAGTCTTTTCTTTTTTCTTTTTGGAAAAGTCTTTCTCTTAGTTGGAGTACTCTCCTCGGATCCGAGGATTTCTAGAGGCAGGAAAAGCCAACATTCAACAACAACAACAACAACAAAAAAGGGTGGAGGGGAGGGAGTCTGAAGAAAACAAAACAAAGAACTCGAAATGCTTCAGTACTCCAAATCTGGTAACATATCCAGCTTTTCAGTCCAGGTTTCCATGATTCTGTGTTCAGGGCTCTGTTGCCTGTGGTTGCTATGGTACTTTGTGGCGCTTCTGCTAGCATTAATCAGAACATTTCAGTAGATGGCAGATGTATGGTGAACGCAATTTGCTCAGCCATTTTTCTGGTTTTGGGTCATGCAGAGGCTTCTTCTTTTGAAGGGAAAATATGATGTCTTGCTTGTCATGAATCGTAAATCAAGGCGAGATGTTTGAGGAAGGCACAATAGTCAACTGGATTTCATTGGACTTAAAAGACTGCTACAAAAGTGCATTTTTGATCAGCAGCTTTCGACATGTTTTCTGAAAGTGAACTAGCTGGGTCTGGCAGTTTATCAATTTTTCGCTTTGTTTGAAAAAGCTGAACATGGATTTCTCAGCGCTCTTTGAACATGCACACTGCAAGAAGTATGTTGATGCTTCATGAGCACTGGACTGCTGTCAGATCAAACTGGATTTTTTTTTTTTATCAATGTTTTACCTCCCCCCTCTCGCTCCCCCCCCCCCCCCCCCCCCCCCCCCAAATAAACAAATATCCATGGATTTTTTAATTTTGACAGTGTGATAGAGCAATGTAATGATATGTCATCTGTACCCCTGTGGTAGGCTTGGTTATGAACAATGATAAGCAAGATGTACAAAGTGACAGAAATTGTGTCCACAAAAAAGGATATTGTTTTTCACCACCAGGTTATATGCATGACTGCTGAGACAAATACCAGTTATAAAAGAAAAATTTCCTTCTTTTTTTTTCACCCCCCTAGAAATTATTAGATTTAAGTGGTGCATGCCTCTGTGTGTGTGTGTTGTGTGTGTGTGTGTGTGTGTGTGCATATATGTACTCTGTGTTTTTATGTGTGCGTGTGTCCAGGTATTTTCTTTTGGTTTCTTTCCTTCCTACATATTTACTTGCCTATCATGAGAGACCATGGAACAATCATCAGAACTGCTTAGATTCCATTACGGCCAGAGGGTCTTTGCGCCCCCCCTGAATCCTTTACCAAGGTGTGTCCCTGGACCCTAACAGGGCCTACGCAGCCCCTGAACCCTGGCCTTTTTTCTTTTTTTTTTTTTTTAACAAATTTTTTAAGTCAGTTGTTCTCCAGCCTGCTTTTGTGTGTTTGGTTTGGTTTGGTTTGGTTTTGAAGTCTAAGTCTCAAGGTTAAATCAGAGTGTTACAGTTTTGAATGTGGAGTCTGCAGGTTTGTTTTGCAAAAATGGATCGTACAGTGAATGGACTTCACATAATAAGTTTTGCCTGAGGCAGTGTATTGTTAGAAAGTGGATCTAGTGGAGCCAGAATGCAAGATACTTGAAATATGCTTCAGTGAAAACCTAATATCCTTATTTGTATGTCACTGATGTACTAAGTAGATAAAGCTGTGAGCACATGTTAACTGTGTTAAATACTTTGCTGATACACTTAGTTTCAGGCCATTATGTTGTAAGGTGAAAGGGTGCGTTAACTGAGCTGCTTGCATGTTTGTGACTATATCCCACTAAGTAATGGAGAAGTCTTGCTAGGCAAAGTTACACTGCAGGCTACAGTTTAGGGATCAATTTGGGGTTAAATGAGTTTCCAGCACATCTCACTTCGTTTGCTTAGATAAAACTAGAAATGTGATAGGCTGCTTATTTTGACTCTTTTTTTTTTTTTTTGCATTGATTCTGTGTAATGCCAGTTGCAAGAAGTAGCTCATTTCCCTCACTTAATCAATTGAACACCTAGCACAGTACCACTCATATATCACACATCAGCGAAAGCTCTGTAAGTGTAATATATATATATATATATATATAAAGTTTCTACACAGTTTTTCATAAGCCAGTCAGAATGCATTTTAGAGACGTGTTTTCTTGCATATTTGGAAGTTAGTTTCCAGTCAACCACTGGTTAAATACCAAAACCTTTGTAACTATGCCAATTTTGGCAAAGACAGTACATTTGACAGGTCAAATCTCCCATTTGAAAACTTGGGCTTTCCCTTTCAGTATGCATTAATTAAGGCATGTTTTGGTTGTTGAAATCACTGTCATGGATTGGTAGTTAGACTTCTGAACTCTAAATCAGGAAGTATTCTCACAATAAGCACAAAGTGATTAATGAGCAAATAAAAGATTTTTTTTTTCCTGGCATATCAACAGTTATGAAGTGCAGTCTTCTGGATTGGTTAGATTCAGAGGACAGCGAACCCAAGGAAGGGTCCATGTACCAATCTCAGTCTGTGTGACTAGAGCGATGGAAAAGAAATTGAACCAGTTTTGCTGATTGAAAATGCATCAAAAATAAACTACTTTATCAGCCTTTGAGAGAGCTGCAAGTGGCTTAACTGTGTTTGTATTACTCTGAATAAATCAGCTGCACACCAGTTGGTGACAAACTATAATCAGTCTATATTGTGCAAAGTGTAATTCACTGCCAGAAAAAATTATGGCTAACAAATAAGTAGAATATGTCATTCAAAGATATACACAGGGGCGTGGAAGTGCAAGGATTTGATTGTTTTTATTTAGTAATAAATTAGTCAATCTCCTTGTGTGCGTGTATGCCTGCATGCTATTAGTATTTTTACTTGAGTGGATTCAGTAGTAGGATGAATCTGTTGAATAAACTGGATTTCAAATTGGTGTTCTAGATATTTAAAAAAAAAAAGAAGAAAAAACAGCCCTGATAATTGTGAAATGGCCTTTCATTATTGTTTGGGCTATAAACATGAATCGACTGAAAACAAGGGATTGATTGATGGATGTACAGGGGTATTGTTTTTATTTGATATTCTGTCAGTACTCATATACACACATAGATGCTTTCTAGTCGCACGCACACGCCTGTATGCTATTTTACATTAACTTGATTTTTTTTAAAATCATTTTTGTTGTTTTTGTTTTGTTCAGGAATGTTCACACTGCGGTAGACGACGTGACATGTTGAATTGAATAACTGAGTTAGTGAGCAGATCAAATGAAGCTGAATGACTTAATTGTATAGAATACTGACATGATGGGGAACAGTTCAGTTTTTAAATTGGAAAGACTTCTTGTGCATTGAGGGAAAGGAATGATGGTAGTGAGGTGAGGTATGTTTGTATGTTTTCAATATGGCAATTAATGCATGTTCTATTAACGACCATTGTCATGTTTTCATTTCTCATGACTTGGTCACTTTGTAAGCACTCTTTATGTTGAGAGCACAAATGAGATTTTGTGTACCTCCACCCAAAGAAGTAAAGGAAGTCTGCAGTGGGCTGATGTATATATATTTCTGTGCTATGTAACACAAAACATGCTGATTTTATATATAAGTATGGGAGGTGTTAATCACAGTACATCATTTTTTATATCAAGTGTTTAGCTCATAGAACATGGCTTTTTTTTTTTTTTCAAGTGAAATATGAATAGTTGTAATATTGTATTATCATTGGTGCATCTGCAGTGTTCTGTGATGTGTTGACATGCTTGGCTTTAAATGTGTCGCAAATTGTGTGTCCACTCCGTGACATTTTGTGCAAGACATGAGCAAATACACATAAAAAAAATTTTTTGTTGTGAAAAACACACTCACAAATTGTTTTTGAAAAACTTGGGGGGGGGGGGGGGGGGGGGGGGGGGCAGCTAGAAATCATAAATATCAGTCAGGATTTGTGTATGTGTCAAAATGACAATCCAAGAAGGTGATTGTAAGAGGGGGGACAAAAAAGATTTTTTTTGTCCTTTTTAATCCATGCAAATGATCAAAAATGCAAATCACCAGCTGAGGGAAATTTTGTTAAAAATCTTACCAGTTGCTATTTTGATGGTTTTCCTAGATTTAATAAGATTCTAGCAAAGCTGCTCCCAGGAGGCTCACAAAGAATCTGTTAAACTACATCACTGCTGGTGATTTGTTCACTGCCAGGACAGTATTGAGAACCATAACTCAGACCTGCCATATGCTCTGGTTTCACAGGAGAAGTTCTGTTATTTTGGGCTGGGCTCCATGCTCCTGTCCCGACATTCAAAGCTCCAGTATTTTGAGAGTTGTAGAGCAAAGTGTGCGAGTGTGTATTGTTTTGTTTTGTTTAGCTGTAAATTCTTACTGATTTTCAAACAAGATGAAGATCTCTGTGTGGGATTAGACAAATCAAGCAAGAGTCGGTCAAGACTGATAGTGCAGGATAGTGTTTAAGGCTGAATCAGTGAATGCCTAAGAAAATCATACCAGTAATTTAATTGGTCAGTATACTTTATTCAGAATGGCGTCTCGAACAGAGGATGTGGAGAGAAAAAGAAAAGATCATGCAGGCAGAAGTGTCGTAGAGTGAACATCTCTTTATGCTCTGAGGGCACGCAACCTTTTGGCAGACATGTGAAGACGAAGAACCATCTTGACCATGCAAAGGCTGTTCAGTTGACACCAAATTTCCGTGAAGACTTCATCCAACAAAATGTCATTATGCAGTATGAATTTCAGTTAATCAAGCTTGTGACTGAACACATTGACAACAATATGTCAGTAGTTGTTACTTTATTCATTTCTAGATTGTAAGCAACCAAGTAAGTACTAACTTGGTATGTACTTGAAATATCAGGCATTTGTGTTATATCGGTCTCAGTGTTCCATGATCTAGCTCTCTCTAAAGTTCCGTTACGTCACTCTTTTATTTTTCACACGCATTCGCGCACGCGCGCGCGCACACACACACACACACACACACACACACACACACACACACACACAGGGGCATGTATATACAGAGGGATGTATACACACTGACCATAATAGGAAAAACAGCTTTCTTCATTTACAACAGTGTCAGGTCTCAGGTCAGTTCTTGAGACTATGTAAGCAACACAACTTTTTAATGTCCCAGTCAAGTAGGTATATATCAGAAGCACTTGTTTGGATTGCGCTCATTTCCTCTTGAGTTATTAAAAGAGAAAAAAGGGAAATAATGTAGATTAGTCATATCATTTATCATCTGAAAACTTTAGGTCCTTAGTACATTTTCTCAATTCAGGGAGACTCAGATGGTTTCATTTACATAGGATCATTGTAACAGAATATCATGAATTTTACTTAAAAGTGTATCTGTATGCTTTCTGGGATGAATTTTGCTCTGTGATGATTAAAAATTTGCCCCTCACCCCCACCAGGGCATTGCCCCTGAACCTCACGTGGGGTCATTGCAGGCACCCATACCCCAGGCTGCTCTTAATGATTTTCAGAATGTGGCAGTTGTGATAACTTCTGTTTTTTTAACAGACGTTGATACTTGAAATATCACTGGATCTGTTGGGACAATAAGGATCACCATAACTATTTTCATGTTTTAACGCACATTGACACTTGAAATCTTATTGGAAAGTCGTTTCTCTCCTCTTTCTTTTGACATGTACTAATACAGACAACTGAAAACTGGAACCTTTCAATTACTGTATGGGACTTGGTCATATTAGATCTGTGAATTTAAGAATTTGTGTTTATGGCAATGTGTATGTGTATATGCTTTTGCCCATTTTTGTATCTGTCAGTACCCACTGTGTCTGTATCCACATGATGTATCTGTCTCAGATCCTTATGATCAAGGTTTCATATCATTATTTTGCCTGTTTGACAAAGTGGTGGACATGATTGGTTTGGGAAACTTGCCATTCTTGTAGTAGTTCTTTGGGATATATGTATGATATAAATTGAGGGTTGACTGTCAGAACCAGTATCTCATATACATATATATATATATATATATAAAAAAGAGAGATACTGGGTTCTGGCAGTCAACCCTTGAATTATATTCCTGAGAAAAGCAAAATGTTTTGTGTTGCCAAGTGGGTACTACATACTGCTGTTCACAAAGTTCTTATTCACACACAGCTTTTGCTGGCTGCAGAGTACACCCCCTCTCTTCTTTAATATATAACAATGCATCAACTCTATGTTGACTTTTTCATATGCTGTAATGAGGCATGCCACCTGGCCATCATATATGGGCAGTTTTTACATAGTCATCAACCGCTTAGGGTCATACTGCTTGTGACTCTTATAGCCAGTCATTATTTCCTTATATTGGACACTAAGTCTTATACACAGAACAAATTTAACTGAATTCCAGTGTGATCAAAACATGAGAAGCCAGAATTTGCATTTGCGGGAATTTCTCTATAACTCAGAAGCGACGTTTTGCAGGCCAGAATGCATATAGGTCACTTCTGCATAAGGTCTCATCTGCTGGCAAGCTTAAATGTCAGCCTGAGTTTCCTGTTTGAAGTTTGAGAACATTCCTATGATTTTTTTTTTTTTTAACCAGTATGAACTGATTTTCACAGTATATATACAATGACTCGACAGTATAGGCCCAGAATACTGATTTTCTTGTACAGGTATCTGGCTAAACTATACTGGGTGACACCTGTGTATGTCCTCTTTTTTCCCATATGCTGTGTGTATGCTGTTTATTAAGAAAACAGATTTTACATGAATTTAGCTATTTGGGGGCCTGCAGAAGAGGCAAACAGAAATGGAAGTGAAAGAACCTTTGTCAAAGTGATACACCAACTGGTCTGTGTTCTTTAAATTAGAAGACTGATAGATATTGAAATGATCGAAACTGCTGCCAGAGTTTGCCTGTTTCAGTCTGCACCTAGCCAGATTAATACCTTTTCTTGTGCCCTGTAAGCTTTCGCTAATCTCTGTAGCAAGAATAGAAACACACCGTGTTGCAGCTGGAATTGTTGATTTACAGCAGTCCACTGAATGCTTGATAATGCAGCGGATATTTTTGCCCGTGAGCTGTCAACCAAATGAGGAGGAGACCAATCTGCCACCAGAAGAGCAGAATATCCCTTTTGAAAGGGCTAAGGCTCCAGTGAAGGAGAAATGGGAAAAGATAACTTCAGATATAACCCAGACACAACAGCAAGGATGACTACTGATCCTGTTTATGGATGATCAGATGACCATGATGAGGTGGGCAACTGAACACTCCATACTTAATCACCACCTGTTCACCAAGTTTCATATTGATGCCTCCGCTTCCCATGTCCTGTTCAAACGTGAGGACAGCCTGCAGACACGGGGCTGAAACAGAAAATCTTTGGTTCTGCAGAGGACTGCTGACAGATTGGTGCATTCTTCAATGCTTTTGGAACATCTGTCTGAGCAGATGCAAAGATGAGAGCAAACTTGACATTCTTCTTTAGTACCAACAAAATGAAGCTATCCTTCAGTTGTGCATTATCATTGGATCACAAGCTTTGTGCTGTCTCAGTGCCGTTGTTTGCAGTCCTCATGAACCCAATTCTTGCTGTTCATGAACTGCTGCTGGCTTATTTTTATGCAGTAAGCAACAGCAGTTGACAAGGAGCTGTAGGTATCAGGGCACCTGGAGGCCATCCAGGAGATGAGACCTGCACCATCGTTAGCTTTATAAGCCTAACGTGTACCAGCATGGTGATCATAGAAATACAGTAACTTAATTCTGCTGTTGAAATTTGTACACCCCAAAATTACACCCCTTGGGGTAGAGAATAATACAAGGTCCTTTGAGCAACCTTTACACATTTGTGACAATGCTTCATAATGAAATGTATTCTGTGAAATGTGATGTTTGCAAATTAATGTCAAAATGAGGTTCATATTCTGCAGGTGTTCATACTTGGTGAAGCGGTAGCACTTTTTTTTTTCTTCTTTTTTTTAAAATTCCATGACTCGGAGACTATGCACCTTGTGTTAAATATGAAAAAGCTTATCACTAATAACTAAGAGCTCTGCACTTTTTATTTTTCAACAATATACCTCCAGGTCACAATTTCAGAGAGTAAGGTTACTTCTCTCAAAATTTCTGAAGGTAGAATGTGTTTCACATTCAGTGAATAGCAGATTAAATTATGCAACTTGTTAACTTGTGAAGAGACCTGCACTGAAGTTTAGTTTGTTACGAACTAGATGAAACGGAGGGAAATTTCATTGTGCTAGCATACTTCCCCTTTGATGTTTCATTGTGTATTTTGCTTGTTATTGACTCCGTTTGGGATCGCTGAATGCCCACTGCGAGTGCTAGTCCAGCTGGATTATGTGCAGAATTGCATTTTGAATGGTGCATGATCTTGCCCCCCCCCCCCCCCCCCCTTTTTTTTTTTTTTTGGCCATATATGGGTGTTGGACATGTCAGCTATCCAGGAATAGTTCGTTTGTTTTTTTTCTTTAATACTGGAAATGTGAAAATCAGTAACTGTTTGGACATGACAGTTGCAGATTGCGTGTTACTCAAAACAACTTAAAAATTCCATACCAAGTGCTTGAAAGTTCTTAAATGTCCACGAGTCTAGAGGTTCTTTTTTCAAGGATTGAAACGGGAAAAAAAAGTTTCTTGAAGTTCGGACTTAAGGGCACATAAATTTCACAGAGTGTTACAAAGTATTTCAAAATGAACATTTTATGGAACAGTGTATGTTTTGCTATAAAACAAAAATTATATAAAGAACTAATAGCATCTGGAAAAAGTTCAAGTTAAGTTTGTGTGTGCGGAAAGTATCCACTTCCCTGTCAGTTGCTTGCAAGTGCATTCTGCTGAAGTGACTGATGAAGCTACTGACGTATGTATTTGGCTTGTTTTTTTTTCTACATTGTGCAATCCTTGGATTTTATTTCAAAAGTCTTAGAAAAGTCCTTTAGAAGTCCTTAAACTTTCTGTCTGAAAGTCCACATGAGGCCTGGGTGGACAAACTTGGCAGCAGATGAGTAGTTGTAACACAAACTCAGTGCATATGCGTTTTAGTCCATACACAGCCATAGAAGAGAGTGAACACACTAAAGCGAAGAGAAACCATGGAAAAGATAAGTAAGCGTAGGAAGCAGATCAGACTGTGTGAAACTGCGGACAAAAGCAAATCCTACCATGAAAACACTAAACAACCAACCAGTGCTGCCAGACCCAGGAAATAATACAATGAAAGATACCTTGTTTACGAGGATTGATGAGATAAAATTTTGGTAGTGCATGATCTGCAGGTGCACATTCTCCCAATCATGGTGTCCATGATGATGCAAATGTGCGAAAATGCATACTTTTGCATTTGCACAGCAGCACATCTGTAAGAATATAGTGAGTTCCAGAAACAAGTTTGTTCCCAGACTGTCGTCAGTTCCATATGGAAAGATGTTGGGGTAGACAAGCCTTGACATGCCACTTTCCGTACTTGATAGTTTTCCATTTTGCGAGACTCGGCAGTCATGAATCTTTCACTTGTGTGTTTCAGCTTCTTTTCCAAATGCCTTCAACGCTCAAGCTCAGATGCAACAGAATGCAGTTACTGCCAAGCAGTCTGAAGGTCAGTAGCAATGCAGTGTTGTTGGTTTCTTTCTTTAGAAAGCAAAGAATATATGATAGGCAAACATTACATTTGTGTGTAAAAATATTGGATAAATGATTGTGGGTTGTTCTGGTAGTTTGTTTTTAAAGACCAATTTCTTTGTTTTTGGTTAGTCATTATAAGCTTATACTGGTGCTAGGTGCAGGACTTCCTGTTTCAGGCCAGTCATTTCCACTTGGAGGAAATTTGAGATCATGCCTCTGACTTTGTCATAGATGGCTTGTGTAAGATATTCCTACATGATGAGAATCATGAAGAGTAGGATTTTTAAAAAATAATTTTTTATGCAGAACGTTAGTTCCCCATTTCATACCAGTACTGGCTCAGTCCTTCACATACCAGTATATGCTAGTGAAATTTGGAAAAAATAATCCACATATCATATGCGTCATATGTTTACTAGAAGCAACATTAGGTATAATTACCAGCGCTGTCCGTCTCATTAATGTTTAAAGGTTTGCTTCAGTCTTGTTTTCAATTGGTCCTGATCTATGAATTTCAGGCCTGTTTACCCATACGATTTGGCTGTATTTTGTACATGCATTTGGGGAAAATACGACAAATTACAAAGAAATACATAGAAAAAAAATTCTAAAGACAAAGTTCTTAAGCAGTAATTGAACACATGTGGACGATGGCTGCAGCGGAGGCTTTGACCAAAGAGTGATAACTCTTGCTAACTTCTGCACGTGAAATCGCATTTTGCAGTGTCCATTTCTTCGACAGCATGCCCTGTAATGTCAAAATACTGATGAGAGATTTTCAGCATATGTCAAAGTTTGCTGATGAATCAGGTTTGAGAGAAATTTGTATCAGAAAGAACCTGTTTTACTGTAGTCATTGCAAGATCAGGTGCTTACTACTGGCAAGAAGCGTCTGCTGGTGAAAACAAAATGAAGGAACCCACTCTGTCTCGCTTTTACATACACACACTTGCCCACACACACACACACTCGGGTGCACACCACACACATGTGCACCTACACGCACAGAACAGACACACATGCTCGCAAACAATATAGTATGACAAGGAACCTTGTTACATGAGTTATTAGCATTACTGAGACATAGCTGCCAACCCTCCCGAAATTTTCGGGAAACTCCCGAAAATGAAAATCTGACAGGAAATCCTGAAAGTTGTCTTTTTTTCCCGAAAAATCAAAAATCACTTCACGTTGCGGTAATTTTTCGCAAGGTGTCGGTAAAAAGACACATCGGTTTACCAAAACAAATCGACTTCCGCCCAGTACTTCCGTCCGGTACTTCCATCCGCGCGAAAATAGCTTCAGGAAAGCAGTGCCACAGGGACTTGAAAAAAAAGGCAAAAGTCAAGTTTTTGCCGCGATACAAAGTCGACTACGCCTTCATTGATGCGTCCAAGAGAGATGAATATCATGCGTTTTGTAAAGAATGCCGTACTGACATCAACATTTCACATGGTGGAAAAAAAGACATCGAACTTCATGCCTCTTCTGCCAAGCACAAGAGGAATGCGGCGATGATGCCATGACTGGTACATGGTCAAAGCCAACATGAGTGGGGCTTGCTATGAGCAGCAGTTTCCAATAGAGCTGTTGAAAAAAGCGAAGTCGGCAACATCAGATGCCCTCAAGGACAGAGAACAACTCAACCCCGCCCCCCCCCCCCCCCCCCCCCCCCCCCCCTTCAGCATCCTCCTCCTGTTAGGCTGACAGGTTGTGAAAAAAAAGTGTAGTTCTGAACAGATATAGGTGTACATTGTAGGAAAGAAATTTTTCCTTAGTGATCCCCCCCCCCCCCCCATTTTTTTGTGTTCTTTATTACCATGGTGATGATGATTACCAACATCTTGATAGAAACTTTCAGTTTGCTGTTACAAGACTATAGAGAATCAGATAACCAGGGATGATGAAACAAGAAAATTGCAATATTGGTGGTATCCATTGTATACAGACTGAAAAACCAAGACTTCCAAAGTATCTTACATCGTAGCTAGATAATCTAGGAGCAAAGAGCAACACAAATGGACATTAGTCTGGAGACTTTTCTTCTCTGCGTAACCTGTCAATACACAGTTTACTTGTTGGACTGAAGTGGTAAGTTGAAGTGCTTTCTAATGTTGAGTAATGTGTGATGACTGTACTTTTTGTAATCTGTATGCTTTGCTATCAGTACTGTTCATGTCTAATTCTAGCATGATGAGATGGAAGAAATATCCCCTTTTTGACTCCAGAAAAGCTAATTTTTTTACCTCCAAATGTGCATGTACCCGTCAGCGTCTGGGGGCAACGCCCCCAGACCCCCAGCAGGGGCATTGCCCCTGCACCCCACCAGGGGCCTACGGCAACCCCCAGACCCCCGCCTTCTCACAGGAATTTCTGTTCCAACAGGTTGGCAGCTATGCTGAGAGTTGGTTCAGATCACAAAGAATCCAAGCTTGCAATGGATAAGGTAGAATAAACAGGTCTGTTATTAGTGCTAAGAAACAGCGTTATGGAAAGGGGGGTCTGTTTCTGTCCTTCTGCAGCCTTGACTGCTCCTGAACTGACACAGGAATCCCAGATGAACAGACAGTGTTTTAAAACTAAAATGTTCAGTGTCACAAGTTATTTTGATTAGGGAACCATAAGCCATGCATCCTAACACTTTAGCAATTTGACTGCGGGTTTCCGTTCAAAATAGTCTCATCCCATTATTCTGTCTTTGAATGAAGTAGTTTTGTTTTGTGGCGTCTGTGTTTCCATGTGCTTTAAGTATTTGCTATGACCTTTCTGGGTTACTGACGCCCGCATTCCAGGCCCAGATGGTGCCAACCTGTTTATCTACCACCTGCCCCAGGAGTTTGGAGACCAGGATCTCTTGCAGATGTTCATGCCTTTTGGAAATGTTGTCTCTGCCAAAGTCTTCATTGACAAGCAAACGAACCTCAGTAAATGCTTTGGTAGGTATTTTATGGTCGCTGTGTGTATGGTTGGGACTTGTGTTGTTGCATACATGTATGTTCAGTTTAAATGTCTCACACTTCCAGGGTTTTTGTTGGTTTTGTTTTGTTGCTGTTGTTGTTTGTTCTGTGCACAGCTACCTCTACTGGTAGACTGTACTCAATTTGCGAAGATTGTGCTGTACTCCCTCGTTGCCAGCTATCCCTAAGCTGCAAGCAGCTTAAAGCTAGTTGAGCAGTAAAGCAAATGTGAGGTGCTGAATTCACAAGGCTGTAACTTTTGAAACAGTCTGCACTGCAAATCAACTTTCAGTTTTTTTTTTATTACAAACTGTTGCTATAATACAGGGCAGCACTATTTCAGTCAGGATCAGAAACAAATTTGAAAATGTGATGTTTGAACTGGTGAGATGTTATTTTGGTATTCTCTGGTCAGCCAGATTTAGTTGGGCTACTCAAAGGTTCAGCAGTCGCAAAGCTGGCTGGTCCTGTGACACATTGCCTCCGAGGTTGGAAGGGAGTGCATGTGCATCAGTGCTGTCGACACAGCTTTCTGAGCTGCTGTTATCAATTTGGCAGCACTTGGACCGCTGAATTATTAACAATGATGATAAAGATCGCACTTATTGCTCTCTTTATCCCTCGTGTGTTCAGATTCTCTGAGGCCAAATTCCCCCTAGTTTTCAGATTTTTTGTGTGAATTTAGCCTTAAAAGGGGTATGTATGGTTCATGCTTCACCACAACCAAGAATAAACCTCTAGAGCTACGAAATTCTGCATGTATGGTCACAAGGCTTTGTTCTATACTGTGAGCAAGATTTTGTGTGTCTCGAGGTGAAAGATCGTGTCACTGTCACCAAAATGTCACCCAGTGTGTCACATGCGATGGTGACAATTCTAATACAGCACACCAACATGCAGTTATCCCATGCACATGCATGTTAGTGTTGTAAAATGAAAGCTGCGGCCTAAGTGAGATGATCTGTCTTCTGTCCGCCTGTTCAGTTCCCACAGGTAATCCACAGAATGTCACACACAACTAGTGTCAATTGTCACTACTGAACAGTTACTGTAGATTCAAGCACAGTTCCTCGTTGTTTGTCTGTCACTGTTCTAAGCACCTTGTACATGTCCATATGTATTTACACACTGTATAGCTGTACAGTGAGGATATTGAGTAGAGTGTCACTGTCAAGTGTCATCAAAGCACTGTCACCATAAACTACAGGTAAGCACATATACATGTACACACAAACACAGAGACTAGCAAACTGCCCTACTGTTGAGCCACTTTCTGCGCATGGTAGTCATAGAAAGTCATTATTATGAAAGCATAAAGGCACCTGGATCTGTTAGTTTCTTCTGCTACTAGTAGAAAAAATGTGAGAGGTAGAAAAAAGAAATAATCTAGTGCCGTGGCAGTGTTCGGCAGTGAGTGCGCAGGGCCTGTCAGCTGTTGAATGCGGCCACGTTGGCAGGATGTGTAGCCGGTCGCCATTGTTTTGCAGAACGGCGAGTAGCACGTTGTTCTCAGGGTCGCTTTCACCATTTTTCTCTCCTTCATTGGTGCCGATTTTAACATCATTCTCTTCTCCTAACTCTCCATTTTCATACTTTTATAATTCTTGCATAATTTGATCCCACTCCTCCGCTGAATACTCAAGAATATCATCGAACTCGCTGTTGTTAGCAGACGACGCCATTGTGAAAATCGGTCAGTCTCACGCACAACTCTTCGCTTGCAGTTTCTTCTCTTTCTTAGTGAATGGAAGTGGTGCCAGCATCCAAAAATAGTGCTGCCACATTACTGGGCTATAGTGGGAAATCCCCAACAACTTTTAGTGGCTCTCCGAGTATTTTCATGGAGTCAACACGTGATGGAAAAGTACTGTACACATGCGGCAGGCAGCTCCCGTCTGCGGCCGTTACGAAATCCAGCACGCTGTCTCAGCGCTCCCGTCTGCGCCCGTTATGAATACAAGAGGGTTATGAGCCAAAATAGGCTTTCGATGAAAAAAAAAATCTTTTTAGTGGTGAATAATTGAGTTGCCTGTAAGTGGCCACTGTTTATATCACACAGGTTTTCAGTGCGAAGGTACAATTTTGCCCAAGGTCTTCTGAAAGTTTCCTTGTCCTGTGCCCAGTTAGAGGTGGTTGTGCACAGAGTCCAACGAACATACTGTGTGTGTTGATGTATGCCTATGCCATATGCATGTGTTATGTGTGTTCATGTATGTGTGTGTGTGTTGCATACAGTGTGTTGGCTGGTTGGTTAGCTGTTGTATACGTAGTGGTACTTTCACCCATAGGTTAGTAAGTTAGTCATTAAAAATTCTAATTTTTAGATAATATTTTGAAGTGTGTGTATCCCATGATGTTGCTTGCAGTCGTATCATTAACTCACTGGTGAGAAATTTAAAGTTATGAGGTATCATACTTGCATGTTTTAGATCATGGCGCTTGGAGTTGGCAGGTCTCAACTTACGAGTTTTAGAGCACTCTGTGTAGTGTCAGAATGAGCCTGATGGTGTGTGGATCATTTTGTGTTCAAGTGATTGTGTGAAAGTGGGTGACTTAAATGGTCAGTATTTTTAGTTTGTGACATGTTTCTTCATGTACCTCCACATCATGTGTTTTGTGCTTTTTGTTGTGTATGTGAGAGAGAGAGCATGTGCTATGTATTCTCTCTCTCTGTCTCTGTCTCTCGCTCTCTCTCTCTCTCTGTTTTAGATATAGACAGGTAAAGAAAGAGATGGGTAAAGTGTAGTTAATGTGTGTGCATGCACATGCATGTGTTCATGTCAGTAGCTAACCAGCGATTTAACCTTTTAGGGTGTTTTCTTTTTTTGATTTAATAACACAAATGAAAATAAGAAGGAAATGCCAAGAACATACACATGCGTGCACACACACACACACACACACACACACACACAAAGTCTCTCTCTTTCTGTCTCTCTCTCTCTCTCTCTCTCTCTCTCTCTCTCTCATATGCTCACATACATGTTAACGTGTGGTTCATGTGTGAAGATCTAGAGTTGGTGTATTAATGACATGCAATAGTACATGAAGGGTAGTTGCCTTGAAAGCAAAATTTATATTTCAGAAAAAACGCATACAAAAAGATTGAAATGACATGTTGAATACAGTTAAGTATTCCAGAAGCAAATGAATGAAAAACTAGGTAACTGGCTTATTAAAAATAGCATTAAAGCTTGAATAAGAGTGTAGCAACAAAAGCTTAGGCAAGAAATAAAGACTGTTATTTTGTTTAGACATAACCTCATTGATTTATGTATGTTTTTTCATCAGTTTGCTCTGAGAATGGAACTGGACTCGTCTTTTAATTTTTGAAATTTGATTTTATAGTTTGTTTGCATTGTTTTAAGAACTTGCACATTGTGACGGCCCTGATAATGGCCACCATAGTTGGCCAGCCTGCAGACAGCATGACTTGATTTATACACCGCTTAATTTCTTTGTTCACCAGTCCCTTTTTTCTTTTGTGTCATTTTTACGAACAGTCTTGTATGAGTGTGTTAGCTCGTCAGATCATTCTTTGACTGGCTTTGTTCCAGGCAAAAACAAGAAAAGCCACCCCAAAAGCAAGGGGGAAAAGCCAGCATTTCGTAACCTTAAAACCCACTCACATGTACGAAGGCACGCATGTGCACATATGCACGCACACACAGACTAAAACCAGTTTTGTTCCGATTACACGTTTCATAGATTTGTATAAATCATACTTTTCTCGGAGAATAATCTGATAACGAGACTTAAGACATATGTTTCATACAATAATAATAAAGCAGCCGCCAGTGACATTTAGAATTAAATGAATGAATCCTACAGGTAAATATTTCTGTGTGTATGTGTGTGTTATTGCCTCCTAAAATTATAAACGGGTTAAGTTTATTTTTCAACCTGATCTGATTCTTGGTTTAAAGAATATCAAAGTCTGATATCTTAAACTTGCAGGAGTTCTGCTGATAACAACTTTGCTAGTGCTCCGGGCATACTTTGGTCTTCTGGGACAGAACTGTTCACATTGACATCAGGTTTATTTACTCGCGGGCTGAAGTGTTCTCACACCAGCAGAACTGGCAACTTGCCTGTTGAAGCAGTTTAACTAAGGCAGCCACTTCAGGAAACGCTGCTGTCTTTGTATGGCATGTCTTAACACTGAAAGTTTCTCAGATGTTGAAATACTTAGAGAGGAGCAGAATAGGGCAGACCAGTAATTAATTTAGATTATGACAGAATAAGGCAGAATGGGTAGTTAAAAGGTAAAACTTAGAAGACTTGTGCATGTACTTTTAAAAAATAGTAAACAAGTATGTGAAGTAAAAGCATAACATGAAAGTATGTTCCTGTGTACAGGGTTTGTGAGCTATGACACGCCCATGTCGGCCCAGGCTGCCATCACCTCCATGAATGGTTTCCAGATAGGCATGAAGCGATTGAAAGTGCAGCTGAAGCGCCCCAAGAATGACAAGCCATACTAGATCTGGCCCATTTTCCTTGCTCTGCTTGCTCAGGTAATCCCAACAGAATGGCTGCTGTTGTTAATTCCTTCAGTCGCCTACTCATTGCCTCCCAAGATTTTTTTTTTTTTTTTGTATTTGCAGAGAGTGTAGGCTAAACTTCATCAGAAAACTATCAGTAAACAAAGAGTATTGTTTAAGACAGATGAATTAGGGGTGGAGAAGGTCGAGTTTTATTGACAAGAGACAAGTTCGATGGAGATAGATTTGTTGGATGCAAGATGGTGTGATTGTTTTGTCGTTGATAACATGATAGCAGATTTGAGCTCAAATCAAAATACTGGTGAAATGACAATGATGGAACTTTGTGGAAGGGGAGGAAGGCAGGGTTCTATTAGCTGTAGCTGTTGGACGTTTTATTCCTGTTAAAAATCAAGTGTGTGATACGTACTACATTCCAGGATTGGATCATTGATTCTGTTTTTGATTTAGTTTATGTACAAAGACTTCAGGGACTTGAATGTGGCCATTTACTGTATATGTGTAAAATGAAATGTATTAACGAAAACAGTATCAAGAAAAAAGATTATAGCGAGCGAAAGAAAGAATGCGTATGTTGGACTTGGATGCATAACAAAGTCAGTCTATGTAATCACTGTTTTGGTAATTGCTTATGTATCTGTAGTAAACTTTAACATTGGCCGTTACTAGTACCAGAAAATCAACCTTGACATGGATTAATGTTTTCCCTAATTGACATTTTCCTGGAAGCTGTAATCAATTACGATCATGGCTTTTTTCACAGGGAGAAGATGCATTCCATGATATTTGAAATAGTTCAAGAAATACATTGAAGATCAGATGGCTTAATGCAGTTTATATCCAGGAGAAATTGATAATCCTTGTAGTACTATGATTGATCAGTCCGTGCATGCACAGGGATGTGAAATTTATGCACAAATGACGAGTGCCCTCCCCTCCCCATTGACAGTGACAACATTTGAGTGTGAAGGGAGAGCAGTTCATGTTGAGTGCTCTCCAGCAGCTTTATAAGCATCATTGTAGTAAGCCACCTGTAATCGGTTCAGCTGCGCCATGATTTGTCATTGGCAACCGTCATGAAGAGTTCACGCTGTACAGACAATTTTTTGTTAGGAATCGGCAGAGAATGTAGCTATAAGTTTGACTTGGCCTGGTTGGACGATATGTTCACACACAGATCGGACAGGTCACATTGGATACGTGATTCCATCCAAAAAGTCGATACCAGCTGCAGAATGTTGTACTTTGGTGCAGTGATAAGTCTTCTTGGAGACTTCACCCCCCCAAGAAGGAGTTGCTCGTGTGCCCCGGCCTCTGTAAGCGTTTAAAATCAGATCTTTCTTGTGTCCTTGAGTTTGAATATGTCTTGCTTGTGAATGAAAGCTAAGAGAGACTGTGCTTTAAGGAACTGAGTGACTCTTTGAGTTGTTACCGTAAATGAAGCATCAGGAAAGAAAAGTACTTCTTCTGTCAACGGTGACAGTTACAAAATTTTTAGGTACATATTATAAATCTGCACTTCTGGTCTAAATTGAACCATTTTCAACTTTATTAGGATTTGTTGACTATGGTGTTTTATGTATGTTTTTGTTTTTAAACCAGGTGCTTTATGACATGCTCTGTCTTTGGCTAATGAATTTTAGCAACCAGCGGTGTAGGTCAGCTCCTACATAATCTACTGTCAAATGTCCATGTAAGGAAAACCTAAAGCATTGATGTCCAGTGTGCACATTGGTCCAGTCGACACCAGTACAGGCATACAAAATAGGCTTACTTGAAAGTGACAGAATATATGGAGTAAGTTTTGACATTCCTTCATACCTGCTTTCATCATCAGAATCATCAGCAACTGTCACCTCGTCACTGCCAGATCACAGTTCAAACAAGCCAAAGTATTTGCTCTGTACATAGTAATGTGAAACTGCAGTAATGATAATGATAGGTAATGCTTATTTTGTGTACTTCTAGTGGAAAGCATTTCATCTTATAAATAGTTTGAAAAAGAAACCAGTTAACAATAGAAAAACTGATTTGAGTAAGTAAAGGAAATGTCTTTGTGAGGTTTCCAGGAAAACAGCAGTAGGAATTGACCACTCGGGGTTGATCTAGAAATGGAAGTTTGATTTTGTATTAGTTCATAACAGGCCATTTGATGCACATAATACCGCCTCCTCTTGGTTTGGGGGGGGGGGTTAGTTATGAATTTTGGCCCTGCCAATAAATCTTTCATGAGATCTTGTATGCATAACTGGAGACTGATTTCAAAGGAATCCCTGTTTTTGGAAACATCTTGTGAATAAAATAGATTTTTTTAACAATAAAACTTCACAGAAATGGACAAGTATCAATCTTGAATGACAATATTAAAACCTTTACTTCTTTGCCTCATGCAGCCAGATACATGTATGATTTACCATTTGAAAATTTGATGTCCAAGGTCAAGTGCATTTTATAATATCAGATAGTTTTCACAAAAACATTACCTGTAAATGTTCATGTGCAGAACATTTTTGTTTTGTTTTGTTTTGTTTTGCTTACAGCAGGTTTATCAAAATGTCCCAGGACAAGAAGACAGGTGAATAGTGTTTGCAGTCCACAGATAAGATCTGGCACAAATTGATAATGTTAGTTCCAGTCTCTAAGGGGCGAAAGGAACAAGAATGTTGAATACAAGTCGATCCTTAAATCAGATCATCATGTAGCGTTTTTCCAAGACTCCCTTCAAACTTCTGGTATAGTCAAGCCCTTTAGACATACTTCACATAATCTATAGCTGTTTTTATGTATTAGATGTTTGTTACGCAAACAATAATTCTCCCTGCCTTTGCAGTACATACTTTTCCATATTGCTGGTGTATGTATTCATTGACATTCAAGTCAAAATTACATATTGCCTCCCTTTCTGTGCTCAGCCCAGAAATGGTCGTTTGCAGTCGGCTGGGCTGTAAGCAACATTATTGCCATTTTGTGCTTTAAAGCGTCAAATCACATTTGGTTTTGAAGTTTTCTGTAGCTGTGTGTTCAGGTCTGAATTGTAAATCGCATTAATATTTGTGTGTGTGTGTGTGGTTGTTTTTTTTTTAGATGACACCACGGCGTGGCGTCCTTCCTCTGTCCCTGTGGCGTACGTCTTGCGTCTTCTGTGTGTCGGTGACAAAGCGTCAAGTTCTTTTCAGTGTGGTGCGTGTCCACAGCTTGTCAAGACTCCAGCTTCCGTTGTCAATAATGTGGCATAGGAGAAGAATCGGCCACCATTTTTACCCCCCCCCTCAACTTTTGACATCTGGTGTTTATGTCGTCTTGTCCAGAGTTAGTATATAGAGATTTTGTTTTTCAGTGAAAAAGAAGCCAGTTTTACCTTGCTACATTACATAGAAGTGGCCGAGTTCCCTTAAATTTCATGAGATTCTCACAGTTTTAGACGTTTGCTTTTTAAATTTCACTTTTTATGTACATATCATTGGCAAAAGCAAAGATGAGGCAAACCTGATCAGTGATACCATTGTGTCATTCTGCCACATTTGTTATCAAAGTTTACCATGATAAAGGATACCAAGACATTGAAAGGAGTGTTAAGAAATGTTGGACATGCGTTACTGGCAGTCAGATTCAACATGAAATATAACTTGGCATGTTAGACGGGTAAGTAGTTTGAACTTGTTGTGTTTTCACCCTTCAAGTGACGAAGTCTTTGAAGCACTTCTTTACTTTGTGTTTGTATATCTCTTTTTCAAGTTCTTGTTTGCTGTGTTGCAACATTGTTTTCTTGTAGTTTTTGGAGTTAACATCGTTTACACTTGTGTGGAAAGATACAAATCAAAAGCAGTTTTGTTGTTGTGTGAGAAATTTGCCTCTGTGATTTTTAAGCAGGGATTTTTTTTTCCCCCTTCCACTCCAGTGTGTTGAGACACTGAGTGTTGTTTGCGTTGAAGTGCATTTGCATTAAATCTATTGGATGTTAAGATGCTTTTATTTGTCAGCTCCATTGGCTTCCCAGGCTACATAGCATAGAGACCTACAGCAGGGTGGCTTTTTATTTTATTTTTTTTCAAAGACTCTCAGACAGCTTGGATTCATCAAATGCAAACTGAAAAAGGAAATCTTAGTTCATCTTGAAAAGGGTTTCTTGTCATTCTTTTGCTGAATTTCTCATCTTTTCCTTTGTTGTACTGTTTTGAAACAAAGTGGCATTTTTCATCTCCACTTTTCTGTGCTTTGCATATGACTATAAATCTGTATGTTTTTTTATGTAGTTTTTTTTTTTTTTTTTTTAAGAAGGTAAAGCTTCTTTATCATGGCTGATTTGCGAGTGCTGACAGAATATCTTGTATTTCTCTGGGATTAAAGTTAGTAACAAACAGTTGTCTTATCAGCTTTAATTATCAGATCTTTGTTGCTCAAATGCTTGAGCAATCTGACCTCTGTTGTTTGATGCGGTTTCTCTTGGATGCGGTGACAGACCTGATATAGCCCTTTCAGGTTTTCTAGGCTTTAAGCAACATTATCTTCCTTGAGAAACTAGTTTTATCCATAGAACAATTTTAATGTTAGTAATCACCTCGCATATTAAAGCAACCCTTCGTATGTATGGTATGTTCAAAAGCAGTGAGCATTTCAGTATTTTTTGTGCGTATTGATTTTTGTTGTTGTAGGCCGCCACCCCCCCCCCTCCCCCCCATTTGATTTTTTTAGCATATGCAGTAGTATATGGCTCAATGGATGTTTTTGGTGGGGTTTTTGTGTTGGTTTTTTTTTGTTTGTTTGTTTTTGTTTTTGATAGTACTTTTCTTATTGCATTCTACAGAGTTCAAAATGCCCAACCATCTGATCGTCTGTTTTAACTTTATCTTCCGGAAGACAGATGGAAATTAAACTCAACGCTTGTCCGACAGGCAGTCAGTTTTCTTTCTAAGTGGTGAAAGGACGGTGAAGAAGTTGGCTTCAGTGCACACCATTCGCGCTTCCCTCTTTTCTGTTTCACTTTTACATCTTCACTACCACCACTTTTCTGCCGCTCTCCCCTTTCAACCCCCTCCGTTTTTTTTTTTGTTTTTGTTTTTTCATAACAGAATCTGACCAAGTGCAGGGCTAAGCATGGTCTAAACATAAAACAAGTCACTAGCATATAGGGATTGTGCTTGGTCAGCTCAGAAATGATCGATATACTTCCCTCTTGATATATATGTATGTATATTGATACAAAAAGGCGAACAAGGCAGAGAGCGAGATAGAGTTTTCATGATTTTAGTTTAGTCCAAGAATGTGTGAATGGTAGAAACACGACAATTCTTTTTTTTTTTTTTCTCACACACTCTTAGAGACAATGGGAAAGACACCATTTGTAAATAAATGAATTGTTTCTCAGTTACACATGAGCAGAATTGGATTATGTGTGCTGACTTGTCACTGCACTGCCGATGGTTGGTTTTATTAACCATCTTGTTACTAAGTGAGGGCACGTAGAAATGTGGAGGGGGGGGGGGGGGGGGGCAGTAGGGATGCATGTATTTCTTTTTCTTTTCTTTTTTCTATTGTTTTTTTTATTATTATTAACTTGGCCCAAACTACCTGGGAATTTCTAGCCCTATTCTAGTTCTTCATTGATTCTGCACTGAAACTCCACCCCCACCATGAGAATTTTGTCCTGAAAATGTTTTTCTTCTAAAATACATAAACAGTATTTTACGTTGTACAGTTTTTGAATACAGATTCTATCACTGAAGCTAAAATAACATGTACATGGTATCGGTTCACATGAAAATGTATTTCTTTAGAGTATGTTCACTGGATGTGTTCAATCAAAACCAATTAATAGAGTAGCACTGATGTTTCATTGTACTGCTTTGTACGTAAATAAAGTAATTTCTATGTTGCTGTCAGCTAGTTTGGGGGGGGGGGGGGGGGACCAATCGAAGTGTAGAGCAGTTTAATGAGTGGATAGAAATATCATTTTTGAGTTTATAATGACCATAGTTTGCAGATAGCGTCGACAATCACTTGGTTATATTAAAGACAAGTATTCATACCTGTAGTATTGATGCTTTGAAAGGGAGGTGGGGAGGAAGACAAGTCTAGTCACTGTTGAATGCATCTGGTTAATAGGAGAGAGAGAGTGCAGTTACATGTAGGGAACCAGATCTTGTCTTTTAGTCCATCCTGATCTGAAACGTCGTTCTTCCCCGCGGTATTCTTGTGTAAGAAATTTGTGCATGTTAACTTGTTTACAGCTCCCCACCACCCCTCACCCCTCGGTGGTGAGGGGGAGGGGGGATGAAAAGAAAGCCGAGTCTTTGAAATTTGTCAGTGTTTTACTGTGGATGAAGAGCGGTGTGAGAAGCCAAGCATTACTTTTTTTTTTCGTTCATCAGTGTTCTCACTTGCTCAAGATAGCCTGTCTCAACATTTTGTACTGCTTATGGAAAACAAGCTCCCCTCCCCCCAAATAACTTTTTCATTTATTTTGTGTGTTCATGCTTCATCCGGTCATGTTTTGTCAAAATTGTGTAACCAGAAACATTGTTCTGTTAACCTGATATAGGCAGGCACCAGGTTGAGATCTTACGCGTACTTGTCCATGTCGAGAAGTGGATATGTCAGGTTGTGGCTAAGTGTGCCATGACTGTCAGTCAAAACTCAGGACTATGTGTTCAGTGTACTTGTAAACTTGTTCAAAGTTAAATTTACATTTTGAGGGAAAGAAGAAAGTGGGGGGAAAAGTATTGTCCTCATTATGTGTGGTACTTGATGTTGTTCGCTGAACTGTATGCGGTGACATGTTAGCTTGGTATGAAACCAATCGGTGTATTGTTATTGTGTCAAAACTTACCACAGTATTGTTCTTTCCATCTCTACCTTCACATTTGTAGGCTGTAACAGAATTTTTCAATCCTTTCTTTGAGTTTCAGGAGCCCTGCTGGGGCACTTCTCTCTTCACTAAAACTTGTGTTAATTCTACCAAGCATTGCAAAGCTGTTTCCATCCCACCCCCACCCCCATCCCCCATCTGCCCATGCTATTGATCAATGAATGTTTATTCAGAAGTCTGAAATTGAAGTCTATAGTTGGAACCAACTTTCTGTTTCCTCACTGTTATTTCATGAATAAGATTTTTACAAATGAAAATTAGGGATGTAGAGTGGCATGGAATGGATGAGTGTGTGTGTGTGTGTGTGTGTGTGTGTTGTGTGTGCTATTTAGGGGTGAACATGAGGAAAAAGATGAGTGTAATTACAGTATTTCAACCGTCATCCTCTTCTACTCCTTCACAAAAGCTTTGCTATGCTGGGTATGTATTGACCAAGCTGAAACAGTGACACACTCCATGTTCAGTTCTCAGTTGCTAACTGTATGCTATGCATATCACAGCCTTCATTGCCAGCCTGGAAACAACTACAATCTCTCAGCGTCGGTCAAGAAACAACTTCTGAGTGTTCTGGCTGTATGCTGGGAATAGTCTGTGTTTGGAAAACTCTTATTTTACTCTCTCTCTTACCTAATAGAAAATCTTTTTCAAGTAGTTAGTAAGACCAGACAGATCTGTTTCACTTGAAATTCTATTATCGTTGTTTTTCTCTCTTTAGCCTGTATGTGGCTGTTTGTATTAGTTTTGAATTGAACTTTGGTTATGTTAAAAAGAGAAATTGAAAAGGAAATGGTATTGAATAAAATGAAGAAAAAAAAGTGAAAAGAACAAATGGGAAAATATGTGTGTTTTGATTTTGAAAGTGTGAATGGCGATTGTATATATCATTCATGTACGTGAAAGTGAGGAAAACATGACAGCCACAACAAAAGCAAGACAAAGGAAGAAATATACCACCAGCCAAATAAACATACCACTAATTCAATGCCCACTTAATTTAAATTCACTCATGCACAAGAAGATGATGAGGCTTTTTAACTGTGTAAAACTACGTCCATGCTCTGGGTTTAATCTTGGGAAAAACTCCATATGGCATACAGGTTCCCTACTTCGAAACGTGACCTTGCATAGCAAAGCATTTCAGTTCTTGCATTTCGTTTTTGTTCGCTTGCACTTTTTTTTATGCGAAGTTCTGAAATTATGCTATGCAGACACATGCTTGTGACTTGTTTTGCTTATATTGTTATAAAGTCCTTGTGATCATCTGGAAATGACCTTATTTATTAACATTCATGGTGCTTCATCAATTATCCTCTGGTTCATATATAGTGGGTCTGGCAGACCCAAGAGACAGTACAATGATCCCTGTTGGTTGGTTGAACGATCCCTGTTGGTTGGTTGGTTTTTCTTCCACCTGATCTTCCATGCCACTCCACAGTATTGGCAGCACATGAGCGGCATTGCACCTACACCACTCATTCTAGGTCTACACCACAGCCTTAGCCTGGCTTGTCCTGCCACAGCCACAGCCCGGCAACCCAGGGGGAGCTACCAAGGTCAAGTTGTTAAGAGGCAACCCACCAAAGGAGCCACTGAAGTGCTGCCGACTCATTTGGTAGTATTCTGTGGTGCCTGGTCTGATCCAAAATTCGTAGTACACCCAGACCTGTTTACTCATACTTCTTTGTTGTATTCTGTTCACAAGTTTGATGAAAATGCGATGAACTGGAAAAAATGTGTCAAAAAAAATCTTGAGCAGTAGTGGCACTTGTGTATAACCACTGTTAGAGCGCTACAACCGAAGAGTAACAACTCTCACATCGTGCACACGAACTCACATCTGGATGATGTTGGAACAATAGGAGGGACATCCTGCTTTTACAAAAACTCAAAAATTTGGTAGATGTGTACACAAGTTTTTAAGAAAATACACACATTTCAATTGAGAAATACACTGATAGCTGTTTTAGGGTAAACCGGACTGGACACCATCTAGTAAGTCCCCTACTGACGACAATTTTGTCAGGACCCAATATGGTTGAGCTTTCTCCCAGAGGGCTCAAGGATGTCGGTTCAACGACAGTCCTCATTAACTTGGCCAATACCAGTGACCACAACAGAACTCGCCAAGAGTAGACATCGAGAGGAAATCAAAAGCAAGGCCACCACAAGAGCAGGACATGAAAGGCCACAGAATTTGACACTTTTTATGCTGATCAAAGGTGCTGCTGCTGCTACGGAGTACCATTCTGGTTTGAAACTGCGTCACAGGGCTCTAAGCTTATTTTCATAATTTATCTCGAGTCGACCAGGCCTGAGAGATGGAGACACCTGCAGCATTGGTCGGGAAATTTGAGCAACACTAAGGGATGCATCCCGATCCCAGTCTTCCCAGTTGAACTCGCAGCAAACGAAACTCTTGGTAGGTACCAGTAAGAGCGGAAAAATCCTACAAATAAATGGCCGTGATGGGAATTGGAACTCATGATTTCCCAGCTGGGAGTCTGCGGCGCTAGCCACTTCACTAGATAGCTGGTCCCCCTATTGATGTTTAGTGGGTCTCAGACCTATAACTGTGAAAGAGGCAGTTGTGTGAAAGTGGCAGTTCAACGGCATGCCCATATTCATGATTTGTTGGTATTGCGGTCCATACTCCTTTGTGATGCATCTCGGTTCTGTGTTCCTTATCTACGTTGTGGGCCTTTAAAAGTTTCTTTGACCATTTTCCTGTGTCACAAATAATCTTTCTTTTAACCTAAAGGTCTCTTTGCTTCAGTACAGTTTAAATGAACAATGGATTATTGTGAAAGAGTTCAGAGTTGCTATTCTCGGGGTGTTAGTATGAAAAAGAAAACTGACTGAAGTGCGCAAGACAGTTAAGTTTAATACTCTTCTGGACTGTAGTTTCTTTTCATTGTACGGATATTTGGATTTGTGTGGTTATTCTTGTCAACCTCAATTTTTTTCTAACCTCTTCCAAGGGTGGTGCAGGATTGCTCCCAGCTGACAGGTTTGGCAGTTGAGGACAGTACCTCTCTGGATCCTACAGGCACCTTGGAGTAGCATGTTTGACGAAAAATATCCCACTGATGTGGATCTCGGGGATTTGACCAAGCAACCCACCATCCCTAACACCAGTAATACTACTACTGCACCTCTGTGGCAGGTGTATCACTGAAATGTTACTAAATTTTCACAGTCAGAATTTGTTCTTGGTCCATACATAGTTTAGTTCAATCATAACATTCCTCTGCAGTCCAGCAAATCGGTCCAACTTCTCTAAAATAGGCACAGTTTTCATGATGTAACTGTCCATTTCTTCTATCAAAACGGTACTTATATGAATTGCAGGAAGGGGCATTAGTGATTACACCAATTGTTTATTAATAACAAAAGGAATCTTGGATGTAACATCTTGCATGTTTCCAAAAGAAGCGAGGACATTACATGCTGTCTTTGAATTTGTGGATTTGTCAAGTTTCCAGAGTGTGAGGAGAGCTACAAATCTTTTTGCCTCTTATCATTGATCTCGCTATTCAGAAACATTGTTACAAAACAACAGTTTGGGATGTCCTTTTGATCACAATATTGTTTGTTCAGTTCATTTACTCCCGCCTGTCATTCTTTAGTCATTAGATTACTTGGTCTTGGACTTCCTGAGGATCAATTCAAAGAAATGAAAACAGATCGAGGTCACAATAAGAATTTTGGAGTCAGCTAGTTGGTAGCTCTGTGTATCTGTGTGTGCGTGTGTGTGTGTTTCAATTTGATTTGAGGCAGATGATTCCAGTGCAGTTTTTTTTTTTTTTAGCAATAATGAATTGTAGCATTCTTTTTGTTCTTCAGGCTGTTTGTATATGCATGCATGTTACGATTTTTGAAGCAGGTGATTCAGAGCTTTTTTTTTTTTTTTTTCATTTGCTTTACACGCTTTGTAGCAGTCTTCTCTTCATTCTTCAGGGCTGCTTGCATATCTCTCTGTTTCCTTCTCCTCCTCCTGAATTTCTGCCTGTCTTTCTGTATTGGTGCGTGCCACCCTTCACTGTGTCCTGCCCCTCTTCATGTATTACCTCCAACATGTTTTTTTTCTGGCTCCCTGGCTCTCGTCATGCATTGCTTCCTGTTCTTATCGTACAGGATTTTAACATTATTAAAATGTAAGGGTTTTCATATCTTCAAATTAGATATTGAAGGGGTTTTATGTTCCCGACAAAAAATTTGGGAAAGTGGGGAGCAGAGTCATGCAAAGCATTCTGCCATATTTCATTAAAAAAAAAAAAAAAAGACAGAGAGGCTGGCAGCAACAGAGGAAGAGAGGCAGGCAGCAACAGAGGAAGAGAGACGAGCAGCAACAGAGAAGAGAGGCAAACA
>CM065724.1:60976665-60984165 GCA_033310375.1 Conus canariensis
TGTACCTCCATTGCTGCCTGCCTCTCTTCCTCTGTTGCTGCCTGCCTCTGTACCTCCATTGCTGCCTGCCTTTCTTCCTCTGTTGCTGCCTGCCTCTGTACCTCCATTGCTGCCTGCCTCTCTTCCTCTGTTGCTGCCTGCCTCTCTTCCTCTGTTGCTGCCTGCCTCTCTTCCTCTGTTGCTGCCAGCCTCTGTACCTCCATTGCTGCCTGCCTCTCTTCCTCTGTTGCTGCCTGCCTCACTTCCTCTGTTGCTGCCTGCCTCTCTTCCTCTGTTGCTGCCTGTCTCTCTGCTCTCTTCCTCTGTTGCTGCCTGTCTCTCTGCCTCTCTTCCTCTGTTGCTGCCTGCTCTCTGCCTCTCTTCCTGTGTTGCTGCGTGCCTCTCTTCCTCTGTTGCTGCCTGCCTCTCCTCTGTTGCTGCCTGCCTCTCTCTCTGATGCTGCCTGCCTCTCTTCCTCTGCTGCTGCCAGTCTCTCTTCCTCTGTTGCTGCCTGCCTCTCTGTTGCTGCCCGCCTCTTCCTCTGTTGCTGCCAGCCTCTTCCTCTGTTGCTGCCAGCCTCTTCCTCTGTTGCTGCCAGCCTCTATTCCTCTGTTGCTGCCTGCCTCTCTTCCTCTGTTGCTGCCTGCCCTTTTCCTCTGTTGCTGCCAGTCTCTTTTCCTCTGTTGCTGCCTGCCCTTTTCCTCTGTTGCTGCCAGTCTCTCTTCCTCTGTTGCTGCCTGCCCTTTTCCTCTGTTGCTGCCAGTCTCTTTTCCTCTGTTGCTGCCTGCCCTTTTCCTCTGTTGCTGCCTGCCTCTCTTCCTCTGTTGCTGCCTGCCTTTCTACCTCTGTTGCTGCCTGCCTCTCTTTCTTTGTTGCTGCTGCCTTCTGTTCCTGTATTGCTGCCTTACTCTCTTCCTGATTTGCTGCCGGCTTCTCTGCCTGCATACCTGCCTGCTATTTTTTTCAGCTCTGCTCTTCCTGTGTTGATGCCTGCCTGTCTCCCCATTCTAGCCTTGCTGCCCAACTTGCTGGCCTGGTTAGTCTCAAACCCAGACCCAGGGGTGATATTGCCTTCTGCATGAAACACAGTTGGAGGCTTGGGGGGAAAAAGACCGTTGCATCTACGTGAAGACAGGTGACTCTTAGGATCTGAGTCTTCCGATTTCTCTTGAAGTGTTCTTCCTTGGCGTCATCAGATGTTTCTTGTAATTCTTTAACATTCTCAGATTTTTTTCAGGATCCGTAGCTATGAAACGACTGACTAATGAATTATGTTTATCAGACAAATGCACAATTACACCTCTACTAGTACATCTTCTTTTTCCATTCTCTTATACGCACGTACATACGCATGCGCATACACACACACACACACACACAACACACACACACACACATATACACGCACGCGCATACACGTGCACGCGCACACGCATACACACACACGTTCACACACACACACACACACACACACACACACACACACACACACACACACACACACACACCAAATGCAAAGAACAAGAATTGAACTGATTTGCCATCTGACAGCTTGATTCACACACATGAACTTCAGGGGGAAAAAATGCGATGCACCATGATGCAAACAGCGTTGTGAAAATAGAAAATCAAACGCGCGAAACAAACCTGATGCAGCCTGCATTGTGAAAATCCTCGGGAAAGTGGGGGTCTGTGAAACCCACGATGCCGGAATAAGAATTATCAACGTTTTCCTTTACAAAGTGGGGGTGGGTCTATGAGACGATTTATGAATAGGGAGCGCTAAAAAACAAAGATTGATTGTTTACCAATGGATAAAAACAAATGGTTTTGTGCACGAAAAATCCTCAGGTAGCAGTTGAAGTATATCCCAAATTCAGATCATTTTGATGAAAATTTGTACGTGGGAATTCATAATGTGAAAAATGGTCTGTTAGGCCATGAGCTATGTTGAAAGTTAAACACTGTGTATAGGAGAACCGCACTTCTACGTCCACTCCATTTGAGCAGTCTTTTGTCAAATTTGTTTATCCCTATTTTCGGGTAGATTTGTACACCCGGGTATGTTTCACAGCTGTCAAAATGCCAGTCAGTAGAAACTGCTAAGGGGCCACACTGCTGACACTCACAGATGGTGGTCTGTTCAGTAGTGTCTTGCTATTCGACATTCTAAATCTTTTTAGGGTCCTGCCTCCATAAATAAGATTGAAGACCTCAAGAACTGATCACAGTCAGCATGGACTGGAAGGGAAAAGAAAAGGCTAAGTCACCATAGGGGCAGACAAATCTGTCGACACACAAAACGTCTTCATACCAAGATATTTTTCACAGGAGAACAAATCACTCCCCTCCCGCCCCTCCATGTATTCTAGCATTTGACTTTTACTAGCTGTTCCAAATCTGCAGATTTCTGCCTTTTTGTTGTTAACGGCATTTCATTTGGAAAAAAAAAGAAGAAGAAAAGGGAAAGAAAAGGGGAAAAAATCTTTTGGTAAAAATAAAGATAATTGACAACATTGTGACTGGATTCTTTGGGAAAGTTGTTTTCTCAAAAGAGGGTTTTCAGACAATCTTTAGGTAAAAATGAAAATAACTGATAATTTTGTGACCGGATTCTTGGGGGGGGGGAGTTGCGTTTTCAGTACGGAGGAAAGGAAGCAGAAATATGATTAGGCCTAGCATGACTAGGTGGAATCGAGTCTAGACAGACACAGTAGTATAGGTCACTGGGTTTTAGGAATCCCTAGTCAGCTGACATGTCAGGTGCTTATGGCGACATCAGTGTCTTGTTATCATAATCCATTAGATTGTCTACTTTTTGTATCGGAGTGGCGTCTAGTAAAAGATGCACTATTTTCTCAAAGGTAGATATGAAACTCGTAAACAACGAGGAAAAAAGGCTTTATGCGCTCTCTAAAACAGAAGTGTTTCAAATTCTCTATGATGAAAATAATTAAGAAAATGATAAAGAACTGATGATGTAGCAGGAAAAGGCTGAAAATTTGAGAGAGGACTGAAAAAAGGATTCTGATGAATTTTTTTTTTTCTTCCCATTTTCGTTTTTCTTCGCCTATTGTTTCTGTGTTTAATATTTCGTAATTCAAAATATAAGCATGGAAAAGAAACTCAAGTTTGCACACATTCACAAAGCATTCTGTACACGTTAAACAATTAGCAACAACCCAAAAAATAAATTAATAAGTAAAATGAAATCAATGAATAAGTAAAGTCTCACGCTAACATGCAGAATGTAATAATCACCAGCAGGAAGTTTTCGTGCAGAAATTCAATCTTGGTTGTACTTTTCATTTCAAATTGTAAAGACCGTTTTACTTCATATCAAATAGCTATGGGTATGACGTGTCTGATTACACTATTTGCAATGCATATTCATTTTGATCAGTCTTAAACAATGCAAGGTCAATGAACATGAACAACACAGTCATGATTATCAGTCTGCAAACTGGTTTTACTTTGTTTTACTGTACAATAGTTTATTCCAATTCGACATTGAAAACTAGTAGCATGCAATGTCAGAATTTAATTCATTCAAGTCTAAAATGAAATAACACAGAATGTTGTAACGTAGAAGCAATTCTGGATTTGCAGGATTGAGACTAGAATGTTTATTTAATACAGAGCCATATCCGTTATGTATTAATTCTTTATACTTTTCTAAAAAGGCAAGCAACACGAAACGCTAAGATTTGAATGAAAAAGTGTATAGATTGTGGCTTATGCAATTTCGTTGTCAGTCTTTTATCGGCCATAAGAACTTACATCAATAACATTTGAATTTCATTTCTTATATCAAGAAAGGCCAGAGAGAAACGAACACGATTTCAACAAATTTTCACTGTTCAGTATCTTCAGTGGCCTCCAATGGCCTGTCAAATACAGGCAGCAGTCAGCCTGGGAGCCAATGTGGAATGACTCACCACTCAGCTCTGAGCTCCTTCTGAAGGGCAGCCAGAGTCTGGAGACGCGCAGTAGCATGTCTAAGCATGCATGTCCTATGCCTGCTCTATCGGATTGAGAGTTGGGGGCTCAGGCTGGTCAGTGCCAGATATGCGACATTGTTGGCCACGACTTCGTTCCTGGCGGCAGCTTGTCTGTGGTTCTGGGCATAAGCATAGATCCTGCTGCTTTCTGTGGCTGTAACTCCATTACCTCGCTCAGATGTAACTGGGCATCCACAATGCCCCTGCAGAAAACCGCAGGGTTGGTGCCACATCCTCCGAAACGCCCACCCCCACCCCACTTTCTACCCCACCCCTCCCCACCGGATGCTTGTCCAAGCTTTAAGTTGGCGTCACCTTTATGGTCATGTTCCGCGGTATAACAGTCTGCAGCTCTCTTCCCGTGTTGTCTCCTCATGCGCTGGCATCTGTCTTAGAAGCACCATGCAGGTTCATTATAAGATGCAAAGCATATAAACATACTCCCAGTTTGGTGGTAAAAATTTTGTATGTAAGAGAAAAGAAAAAAAAAATGTTGCTCTCCCTGGCGGGGAATAGAACCCTAGTCTCCTGCGTGACAAGCGGTTATACTAACCACTTTACTACCGAGGAGCGGACATAGTTTGGTCACACATATCAACTGTTATTGCAAGAAGGGAGACAATTTCCAGTTAGTGGAAGAAAAACTCGACAGCGCGGTGGTTACTTCCCTTGTCGGATTTGATTTTTTAAAATTATCATTTATAGCCGTTAGTAACGGCTATTCCGGTAAAATAAAACATCGGGTATCATCCATGACCCATAATGAACACACTTACAAATTTTCAGAAAATCGGCCCAGACGTTTTGTCTGGAGCGAGTGGAACACATTTTGACCACGGACAGACAGACACACAGACAGCATTTCTTCGTTCCCATTGTAAAGTACTCCCTGTTCTATAAGAACTGGGAGTACAAAAAGAATGCGACACGGATGCCAATGCAGGTGCTGTGGATACTGTTCTTGCAGCTGGACTTTGTGTTAGGAGTGCAGACATACAGCCTAACAAGTTGACTGGACATGTTAGCGCTTGCTAAGCCAGAAATGTGTCATGAACTTGGAAGAAAGATCATTTTTATCTAAACTTTTAGCAAATTTATGGTCAGTGGAAACAATGTAGTTGAAAATGACAATTAAGGTGTGTGTGTGTGTGTGTGTTGGGGGGGGGGGGATTTCGGTGTCTGTGTGTGTGTGTGTGTGTGTGTGTGTGTGTTGTAGACAGTCTTTGTCAGACTGGCAGTTCACAACATGCCAAAATACTCAGGACTTCTTTTAAGGTGACAATGGTGTCTGTCAGTGTATGGAAGAACGATCGCGAATTCCAGTTCACACCACCTGTCATACGGATCAGACGTCAAGCTGTGTGCATGAAAAGTTTTCCTTAGTCTTGTAAGTTCATATTCAGCACACAAAAAAAAAAAAAAAAAGACCGAAGTCACCGTAAATCAGAAGTTAAGGGGTTTCGAGAAAACAAGAAGTTGGCTTTTTAAGAGACTAATGGCGGCAATGTCATCGGACAATGAAATAAAACAGTTCTGTTACTTTGGACAGGTCAGTCACTAATCGGAATAAGGAAAGACCATTCTAGAGAGGTTGAAGGAAGTATGACCGTGTTCTAGAAATGGTTCGTTGCGGAATTTTTTGTGGTTGTGAGAAGGGAGCCATACAGATGGGGTTGTTCATAGAAGAAGAGGGGGTGGGGGTGAGGAGAGGGGGGTGGGGTCTCACTGTATCTTATTGACGTATGCTTTCACATCACGATATCCTTCTTTGCAGAACGTGTGATGTGTTCCCCTTCTTAAACGGCAACTACGTGTATGTTTATACGGCTCAGTGGTCTCATGATCCATCTCCGTCCTACTCTACTTCATTTCACTTAAGCTGAAGTCTGCCTGCTAGTTCACAGACGAGGTTGATAAATAGAGATCCTTCTACAGCGAGCGCTTGCCACATAAAACGCACATCGTACAGAGCTGTTCCTAGCTAAACACTTTTAGTCATGGAAAATGAACATGGGTATGTAAACGAATACACACATGACGGTATTAACAAAAAGAAGAAAGTGACTCTACTCAGCTACACACTCTTCCCGCGAACTGCATTCAGAGTGTCACACTGAGAAACGCGACAATGCAAAACCATGAAATATAGTTCCATTAGGCGAAACACCAATGGACACACGGAATGTACACTACAGTGCAGTAATGCTTCTGTAATACGCAGTACGAACCAGACAGCGAATTTTCTAGAAGCGCGCTCTTCAGACGTCTCAAACAACAGACATTTTTACAACAACAACAAAGAAAGAAAGAAAGAAAAAGCTCAAAGCTCCCCGCCTCCTAAATCATTGTCAGCATGAGAATGACGACTGACAGAATGACGAATCGACATTTGATTCTCTTCTGCACTGCGATACTGGGGTTATTTTGATGTCCATTGTTCGGAACATCTGAAGGAGAGGAGACGTATCATTTGAAAATTCATTTGTCTGTTTCGTACTGTGTATTACATAAGCATCACCTCGCTCCATATGTGTCCACGTGTATTTTGCCTAGTGTCCATAAAGCTGCAATCTCGTTCATTTTATCGACAGTTCCATAATGATGATGCTCCTGTTTCTTCCAGCTGGCGTTCAACAGTCCAGTCAGATCAGGCGAGGGAGGTCTTGGTGGGCAGCTCTCCAGCATCCCGACCCCCTGAGGCCGCCAGCCCGGCGATCATGTCATCCACCCGGCTGTAGGAAGGCGGAAACATCACCTCCTCCGGAGGCAGCGAGTACTGCGGCACCCCTGCAGTGCCAGACGCCGCGTTCAGGTTCCACCTCCGGGCACCAGCCGCCTCGCCGCTCGCGCCAGGTGCTTGAGGGGCGTTCCCAGGGAGGTTCTTGATCATGCGCTGCCGCCGCCAGAAGAAGGCGGCCAGGCACAGGAGGACGATGACGATGAACGAGGTGGTGACGCCCAGGCCGATAGCCGCCGGGGTGTTGGAGTGGGACTCGTGTTTCTGGTGCTGCTCGTGGGGAAGCACGTGGGTCTCGTTGCCGTCGTGGCCGTGGTAGTGGTCGTCGTGGTGATCATGATGGGAGTGGTCGTGGGAACTGTGGCCGTCCTCTGTGGACCATCAACGTGGGGATTTCTTGAGTTACGATAGAGAATTACTTAATGCAGGGGGTGGAGAGGAGGGTGGGGGGTGGGGGAGGGAGGGGGGGGGGGAGGGGGAGAAGCTGTGAATTGTGCAACCGTTGTTGAAAAGAAAGTTTATCCCTGCCAAAACCGCAGAATGAAAAACAGCTACATGTCAGGCAAAACAAACAACCAACCAAGCAAACCAACCAACCAACCATAGAACAACAAGATAGAGTATGGCCACAAAGGCAGATCTCATGGAAGCTGAGCCAGGTTGTCTTCTTCTACCTGTCAGTTCATCTCCGTCTGACGCCAGGCTGTTGGGAAGTTCTGCAGCTAGGGGAGAAAACCGTGTGCACAAAAGGAGGAAAATGTGCCCCATGATGTAGGAGAGCTT
>CM065724.1:60989165-60991665 GCA_033310375.1 Conus canariensis
AGCATCATCTTAATCATCCTCATTCTCATCGATCAGCATAAAAAAAAGGAAATTTGCGAAACGAAGAATATTTCTCTCTCTCTCTCTCTCTCTCTTCTCTCTCTCTCTCTCTCTCTCTCTGATACTTTCCCGGTCCAAGCTTTTTTGTGTGCGTGCCTGGAGACTAAATGCAGGCGGAACAGCTGCACTCGCAGTTACGGCCTGAAATACGCGCGAACACAGATCAGTCAACGGTAGAGCTGCGCGCGCAGTTACGCCCGCAGTTGCACGCACAGTCTAGTGGCGCCCGCGTTTGGGCCTTTTGGCGTATGATCAACTTTCACCCCCCTCTCCTTCCTCGTCGTCCGTCTCACCTTTGACCCAGATATGGAAGGCGCACTCGGCAAAGTTGTCGTTCTGGTCGCGCTGGGAGGTGGCCGTCACCAGCTGATAGTTCTCCTCACCGATGCCCGCAATCACCGCCACCTGGGAGAAGACCACCTCGAGGTCGTGGCCCTTGCAGTCCTTGGCCTTGAGGTCAAAGTTGAGGGTGGCTATGTTGGTTTCCTCGTTGTCCACTTCCACCACTTCCATTTTGTTGGGGCAGTTGGTGAAGTAGGGCTCTGTCCCCCACACACACGCACACACACACGGACACCAACAAGAAGGATGACATAGGCTGTCCCGTCATCTTTTTCTGTCCATTGGTATCGTTCTTTTTTGTCGCGGCGTCATTGTCGTTGTCATTACCGCTACTAAGCATTGTATCCGTCACCATGTGTGTGTGTTGGGGCCTGGGTGTGGGGCGATGGATGTTGGGGGGGGGGGGGGGGGGGGGGGGAGGGAGGGGGGTAGGGGGAAGAAGGCGGTGTGTGCATTAGTGTGTGTGCGTGTGTGTGTGGTGTGTGTGTGTGTGTGTGTGTGTGTGTGTGGTGTGTGTGTGCCCGTACGTGTGTGTGTGTGTGTGTGTGAGCGCACGGGCGCGCACGTGCGTGAGAGAGCTTGCACGCGTGTGTGTGTGTGTGTGTGTGTGTGCGCGCGCGCAGGCGCGCGCGCGTGCATGTGTGCGTGCGTGTGTGTGTGTGCGTGCGTGCGTGCGCGTGTGTGTGTGTGTGTGTGTGTGTGTGTGTGCACGCGCGTACGCGCGCGCGCGCGCGTGTGTGTGTGTGTGTGAAAAGGAACAGGAAAGAACAACCTTAAGAGTGGCTGTGTCTGAAGTTGCTGGAATGAGCGGCAAGGGGGTAGGCCTAGTGCCCTTGAGGGGACAAGGGAGATAAGATTGAAAAGAAGAAAAAAAAAACGGAGATGAGAGTGTGGGTAGGTGGGGGAAGCAAAGGAAAAAGTAAAAAAAGACATGGGATGGGGCAAGCGCACAACACATAAAAGATCAGTTACTCACTGGTATAATTTCCCGCGCACATTGCGACATTGGGAGCCTCTGTAAAGAAATTTTCACACACACACACACATACACACACACACACACACACACACACACACACACACATGCACGCTCACGCATGCACGCACGCACACGCAAACACACCAAGCGCACATGCATAATGTGGGCATTTCTACTTGCAAGTGTACATGAACTCATACACATAGTCAAATATTCATCCATTCCTTCCCTACTTCTTCCCACCTACGCAAGCACACTACACACGACGCGCGCGCGCGCGCGCGCGCGCGCACACACACACACACACACACACACACACACACACACATAACGTGACTACGGTGTCGCCAACTTTGAGCGCACCTTCGCAAACAATGACTATTCTTCTTGTTGCTGTCCATGCTACGCAGACTTAACGTCAGTGATTGTTGAAAGAGACGCATCCGGAGGTGCCAGTGGGGACCCAGAGAGAAGTACTGTCCTCAATCGCCAAACCAATCAAACCGGGAGCAATCCTGCGCCCCCCCCCCCCTCCCCCCCCCCCCCCCCCCCCCCCCCCCCCCCCCCCCTTTTCCTGCAAGCCTGCGCTGTATTCGCATAGGGTGCAGGGCATTCCGCTAAAGCACCTTGGGATGTGTCTCTTTCTTGCTAGTGATTGGTTTAGTGGTGGTGCCACAACTTCTTCTGATCACTGCTGCGCCTGCGCCTGTGTCATTCGCCGTTGTCACTGGCGCGCTGCGACAACTGCTGTTTGTGCTGGTACTGTCATCATCATCCGTGCCTGTCAGCGCTGCCGCTTTTCGACCGCTACTGCTACTGCTAATACCACCGCCACCACCACCAGCACCACCACCACCACCACCACCACACTACTACTACTACTACTACTACTACTACTACTACTACTACCACCGCCACTACTACTACTACTTCCACTACCACCACTACTACTACTACTGCTAATACCACCGCCACCACACCACCACCACCACTACCACCACCACTACACTACTACTACTACTACACCACCGCCACTACTACACACTCCACACCACCACTACTACTACTACTGCTAATACCACCGCCACCACACCAGCACCACCACTACACTACTACTAC
>CM065724.1:60996665-60999165 GCA_033310375.1 Conus canariensis
CAGATGTATCTCTGCTTTGTCCATTGTATTATACAGCTTGCAACAGGTTACACTGGTACAGATGTATCTCTGCTTTGTTCATTGTATTATACATCTTGCAACAGGTTACATTGGTACAGATGTAGTGGAACGACTATCTCTGCTTTGGTTTTTTTTTTTTATTATCTTGCAACAGGTTACATTGGCACAGATGTAGTGGAATGACTGTCTCTGCTTTGTTCATTGTATTATGCATCTTGCAACAGGTTACATTGGTACAGATGTAGTGGAACGGCTATCTCTGCTTTGGGTGTTTTTTTTTAATTATCTTGCAACAGGTTACATTGGTACAGATGTAGTGGAACGAGCATCTCTGCTTTGTTCATTGTATTATACATCTTGCAACAGGTTACATTGGTACAGATGTAGTGGAACATGTATCTCTGCTTTGTTCATTTTAGTATACATTTTTATACTATATTGACCATATTGGTTTTTCATACTTTATTGACTATATTGATTTTTTTTTACTATATGGACTATATTGATTTTGTACTATATTGACTATATTGATTTTTTATACTATATTGACTTCTGATTGTATATTATATTGACTCTATTGATTTTTATAATTATGTTGACCAATCCTACACAAGTAAGACACCGAGAATGAAATATGCAGAACACTGTTACTTGGGCAACATTTTTTTTTTCTCAGTTTTACTACGGTTTAAGAAAAAGAAAGATGATCTTTCTTCAAGGAAGATGATGACCAGCAAAACGATCCTGTCCTGTTGTGTCCCGCTATGTCCTGTTTCACTCCGCTCTATTCCATTCTGTGCTGCCGCTAACTTTCTTCTTCTCCTAATGTGCTCCTGGCACCAACCCTTGAAAACCGACGCATCATACGATGCAAACACGTGTCAATGTTGACCTTATACTAGATAGAAACAACCAACTCTCTCGGAATGCATGGGGATCCATTCATCTGTCCCGGAGTGGGCTTGTTCACGTACGCATGCGAGGAGAGAGAGAGAGAGAGAGAGAGAGAGAGAGAGAGAGAGAGAGAGAGAGAGAGAGAGAGAGAGAGAGAGAGAGAGAGAGAGAGAACGAACGAACGAACGAACGAACGAACGAAATTTGTTTAATGAGGGAAAAGAATAAGCACATGGCAGGCTTGTTTGCATCTTGCCCTCAAAAATGAAAAAGAAACATTTCAAACACAAAAGCCACCCTCCACACCCCAACCATTAACCAAACATCCACCTGTCGCACAGTCCTTTCCAAGCAATAATAATAGCAATAACAATAGTAATGAATGATCATGATTAAAAACGATAACATTACAATTCAAATATAACACCATGCGCACATATATACATATGCATTGTCAAACATTACATCTATCGAATAGCATGATCTGAGAAAGATAGAAATACAGAACACATAATAATCACAAATATAAATCAACATGATAGTAAATCAATATTAAAACCTAGAATCTGTTCCGGAAGGGGGCGTACAACACACATTTTTCCGCCTTCCAGATACGCACGCAATTCCCCTTTTCTCTCTATCCCGTGTTTTCTGCAAACAATTCCATCCTCGCCCTCGTAACAAACACCCACCTCACCCCATCTACCCCTCCGTTCACAACCAACCCTACTCAAACAAGAGAGAAGAGAGAGAGAGAGAGAGAGAGAGAGAGAGAGAGAGAGAGAGAGAGAGGCCGGATATAAAAGTAAATATTCACTTACCATAAGGATCAGGAGATGCTGTTCATGTATTGCGTCATAAGGTGTGTTTGATATTTGTTTTTAAAGACTCGGAGGCTTGTATTTACATCGAATGAAGTTATAACAGAATTCCATAAGCAGCCACCAGAGTACAACAAGCTTGATTTAAACAGATCTATTCTCGGAAGAGGTACTTTTATCTTGTAAACATGACGAATCTTCTTCATTTCAAATCTATTTTTCAAAGCCATAAGGGCACGGTCGGACATTATATTAAAATAAAGATAGCTTTGTTGTAAACTAGCTTCCATTTTAGAGGCAGAATTCCTAAATGTTTATATTCTGAGAAAGTAGGGGAGGAGGACTTCAGGAGGATCAGTTTAATGGCACGTCTATGTAAACTGAATAAAGGTTTTAAAATATTATCACTAGCGGAATCCCATATTGTTGAGGCAATAGTTTATGTAAGATTCAACATAGGCATGAAAGAACAACTTACGGCTATGTTGATCTAAAAAGTGTTTCATTCTGGAAAGCTGGTAAATCTTTCTGGACACATTTTTACATAATAACGCAATATGATTCGACCATAACAGATTGTTATCGATAATAACACCTAAGATCTTATGGAGAGAGAGAGAGAGAGTGAGAGAGAGAGAGAATCAGAACAGACAGACAGATAAACAGACAGACAGATAGAAAGACAGATAAACAAAACGGGAGAGAGGGAAAGGGCTGCGGGGGTGGGGGTGGAGGTGGAGGGTGCGTCAATAAAGCAGTAGCTC
>CM065724.1:61004165-61006665 GCA_033310375.1 Conus canariensis
AAAAGAAGCTGTTGGACGGATGTGCAGAGAGCGGCTACGCCACTTGCAACACCACACGCATTCCCCTATTCTCCAGGCACCCTCTACACCCATCTCCCCTACTCTCCCCACCCACAGACAAAATACAACAAAGACATAAAACTCTGGAGAAAAAAAAAAAGAGCCAATTCATCAGCACCCGTCAAAGTCGTGGTGCCAGTCGTGATAATATGCGTCCCTCTTCCTCCTCTCCACGTGTCTCTTGAATTCGTCGTCTTCCATTTCTTCGCTGTCGAGGAACCGGTCGGGATTATTGAAGTCGATGTTCTTGGTCATGTTCTCTTTGGACACCAGTACCTCGCCGTCGTCGTTGAAGGAACATCTATGGATCTTGGTCACGATGCAGGGAACGACGGAGGTGGTGCACTCGTGACATAAGTTGTTGCCGTAACGGGTTATGTTGACCATCACGCTGTTAATGATACACAGAGAGAGAGAGAGAGAGAGAGAGAGAGAGAGAGAGAGAGAGAGAGAGAGAGAGAGAGAGATGTTGAAAGATTTGTATTGTCGCCAAAAAAAAAAAAAAAAAGTAAGGAAAAAAAAGCGACGATTTCAATATATCTTGTACGAGATGATCAGAATATCTAATTTGACTATACAAGAGATTTTATTTGATGCTCGCCAGGAAACTTTTTTTCCATTTCAAAAGTTTTGTAGATTTATCGTTTTTCATAAAGGTGCTGTTGCTTAATTTAGCGATTTCCTTGAGAGAGAGAGAGAGAGAGAGAGAGAGAGAGAGAGAGAGAGAGAGAGAGAGAGAGAGAGAGAGAGACTGACAGACAGAGAGACAGAGACAAAGGCAGAGACAGAGAGACACAGAGAAAAGAACCTACAATTAATCTAAGGATACGCTGCTTTAGGTCACTGTGCATACGGGTTGTTTGGGTTTTTATAGTCACTGTGCATATGGGTGGTTTGGGGTTTGGGGGTCACTGTGCATATGGGTGGTTTGGGGTTTGGGGGTCACTGTGCATATGGGTGGTTTGGGTTTTTGGGTCACTGTGCATATGGGTAGTTTGGGGTTTGGGGGTCACTGTGCATATGGGTAGTTTGGGGTTTTGGGGTCACTGTGCATACGGGTGGTTTGGATTTTTTTGGCTCACTGTGCATTTGGAACACAAAAAGGGGCACAAAAATCTGCTCTCTCTCTCTCTCTCTGTATATATATATATATATATATATATATATATATATATACATATATATATATATATATATATATATATATGTGTGTGTGTGTGTGTGTGTGTGTGTGTGTGTGTGTGTGTGTGTGTGTGTGTGTATCTCTCTCTCTCTCTCTCTCTCTATATATATATATATATGTGTGTGTGTGTGTGTGTGTGTGTGTGTGTGTGTGTGTGTGTGTGTGTGTGTGTGTGTGTGTGTTACATCTCTCTCTCTCTCTCTCTCTCTCTCTCTCTCTCTTATATATATATATATATATATATATATATATACATGTATATTGTAGCGTTAACTATGATTTTAATCGTGTTCATGTTGCTTCAGGCCTAGTTGGTTCAATTTTGTCATGTAGCCAAGATGTATTTTTCCGTCGCATCAAACGCAGAGTTGCACAAAGCAGCGAGGACTAGCCCCCGAGTCTTTGACTCTGCAGCGGGAACCTCCGATGTTCTTCCACCGGTGAGGCGAACAAGGACGCAGGGACTTCGGAGGAAGGCGGGCTACACTGCGCTTGTAATGTGACCAGTAGGGGCAAGAACTCTGCGTCTGTAATGTGACGAGTAGGGGCAAGAACTCTGCATCTGTAATGTGACGTAGGGGCAAGAATTCTGCACCTGTAATGTGGACGTAGGGGCAAGAACTCTGCATCTGTAATGTGACGTAGGGGCAAGAACTCTGCATCTGTAATGTGACGATAGGGGCAAGAATTCTGCGCCTGTGATGTGACGTAGGGGCAAGAACTCTGTGCCTGTAATGTGACGTAGGGGCAAGAACTCTGCATCTGTAATGTGACGTAGGGGCAAGAACTCTGTGCCTGTAATGTGACGTAGGGGCAAGAACTCTGCGTCTGTAATGTGACGATAGGGGCAAGGACTCTGCACCTGTAATGTGACGGTAGGGGCAAGAACTCTGCATCTGTAATGTGACGTAGGGGCAAGAACTCTGCATCTGTAATGTGACGTAGGGGCAAGAACTCTGCATCTGTAATGTGAAGTAGGGGCAAGAACTCTGCATCTGTGATGTGACGTAGGGGCAAGAACTCTGCATCTGTAATGTGACGTAGGGGCAAGAATTCTGCACCTGTAATGTGACGTAGGGGCAAGAACTCTGTGCCTGTAATGTGACGTAGGGGCAAGAACTCTGTGCCTGTAATGTGACGTAGGGGCAAGAACTCTGCATCTGTAATGTGACGTAGGGGCAAGAACTCTGCATCTGTAATGTGACGTAGGGGCAAGAACTCTGCGTCTGTAATGTGACGTAGGGGCAAGGACTCTGC
>CM065724.1:61016665-61029165 GCA_033310375.1 Conus canariensis
TGTTGGAAGGGAAAGGGTAGTAACGCTCTCAAAGAAAGACGCATCCCCAACATGCATCCTGACAGTTGACGGCCTGGTGCTACTCTAGCTGCTAGTTGAAGTCATAGCATAATCAACAACTTTGGATAGGAAATGGCCCATAATATTATGACGGAACTGAGAATCGAAAGTGCTATCTTTTAACCACAATTTGCAATGCTAAACCATTGTCCTATGGTGTCTTATTTCTCTGTCGATACACTTTTTCTGTTTCGTGCGAGAGACACCCCCTCCTCCCTTTCTTGTCTGTCTGTCTGTCTGTCTGTCTCTCTGCTGTAAGTAGGTAAGTCGGTAGACTGACATAAGGAAAGATCCGCGTGACACACATAATGGATATAATCAAGTTAATGCTCAGTTCCTCTTTTGGCAAAACACAGCCAATAGTTTGGGACCAGAAGGCGGACAAGAATATGCACATGTACATGAACGTCATCCCGTCTACGTGCGCGTGCACTTGGTAACAAGGGTGAGCACACACACACACACACACACACACACACACACACACGCACAGACACACACACACACACACACACACACACACACACACACACACACACACACACACACACACACAGAGAGAGAGAGAGAGAGAGAGAGAGAGAGAGAGAGAGAGAGGTCATGAGACTGTCAACAATTCCGTCCATAACCGACATTATAAAATCCAAATAAAGCGAGTCTGAAAATAATACCATTTTTAATTTCCGCTAGCAGACACACAGCCAAGGTATAAATATAGTCGAACTCTAAAGAAATAAACTCAGCGCCCTTTCTCCCCACCCCCCTTCCCCGTTCCCACTCTTCCCTCGGACACACACACACACACACACACACACACACACACACACACACACACACACACACACACACGCACAAACACACACGATGCGCGCGCGCGCGCGCGCACACACACACACACACACACACACACACACAAGATGCACACAACCTCCCTGACCTCCTATCCTCCCCACCAGCCACGCGCACCACTCACTTGCCCCTTCCTTTCTCCCATCCCCATCCCTCCCACCCATCCCCTCCTCAACCCCACTCACACTCAACGATGCTTTGATGTTTAGCCAGCAGCCCACAATTGATATTGTAAGAAAGGTTGAAAACAAGAAAGACTGTACTGGTACAGTTGATAGCACGTTCTGTATTTCGGTGGCAAAATTCGCAGATTGAACAAACGTTCGCACAGATATGACATCAGAACAAATCATCTAAGCCACCAACTAAGTCATCATTAACTTGGTTTGCGCCAAGATATTTACGCCGTATTCCTTTGGTAGTACGAACAGTTGCAAACACAAAAGAACTTCAATTCCAAATTCAGTTCCTCAAAAAATACATAATTCTTCTGTGGTATTGTTACATTATGGTATGCAAATAGTATTCTGTCTTCATGCGCCAAGATCGCCAACAATTTGTAAAGGGACACAATTCTCTCATCTTCCTGTAACGGCTTTACCTAGCAACAAACAGTAAACGCTCTCAAGACCAAATAGCTCTTTCTTCTGTTCATGTGTACTGTGAGAAAGGAAACGAAACCTTAGCTACATACGAAAAAAAAAAAAAAAGAAAGAAAAAAAAAAAAAAGAAAAGAAAAAAAAGCCGTTTGCGTTCAACGGGAGAGCATCAATTTTCATTTATTAACCCATGGTATTCCTGAAACGTTTATTTCAAATATTATCGACATGATGCTTGGTCATGAAAATGAACGTAAATATTTTAACGCTGGAAGAATTGCTAACTTCTGTTCACTGCAGTGGACCAGTCATCAATGAAGTTTGCTATATAATACCCTCTTGATGCCTTTGTGATGATGACAGAAAGGTTCGTCCATTTCCAGCACCTTCGTTTTAACCCATGAAACCAAGCCCCGCATATTTCGAGCATGTCTTTTAGCGTGGATGCCCAAAGTCCATTTGGTTTCATATTGAATTGCATGAGAGAGAGAGAGAGAGAGAGAGAGAGAGAGAGAGAGAGAGAGATCACTTTGTGCAAATCAAATTCTCTAGGAAGCAAGTGTTTAATTTTTTTGTTCAATCTTTATTATTTGATTCTTGTTATCTTTTTCAGAGGCATCACTGTAATCTTCCATTGGGTAACTTCATATTTCAGAATCCATTTAACGAAGTAGTTGACAGACTAGAAAAATACGAGGCAAAACATATGGAACATGTATGCAATGTAGACGTTTCACCGTTTCTTATGGAGAAAGTCAGTCAAGTACAAAACGCTTGCTGGAAATTTTAACAAAGAAACGACAAGATTCCGGTTACGTTTTAACTACTCATACAGTAAATCAAGACCTGAATTTGGTTACATTTTGAGATTTCACGACGGTCACAGTTTCTCTGCCAGTTCTTTAACTCCTTTGATTTAATCGGAAATGAAATGAGGCAGGAAACAGTAAACGATAAACAAGTGGGGTATTTTTTGCTCCCATAAGAAAACCTAACACAGAGTAACTTTTATTCAAGACTGGCACAGCCTTTTAAACTTGAATAAAGTCAGGTAAATACATAGACGAACAATCTAATAGTGGGGAAAAAAAACAAGCACAGGCAAACAACTGAACCGTCTTCATAGTAACGACTTGGCAAAGATTTGGACTTAAGAAGGTGGGGTGGGGGGGGGGGGGGGGAGGGAGGGAGTTTGAAGGTGGAGAAACTGGGAACATGAAATTAAGAAAATATGTTACAGATATGAAAACTCTTCACTAGCTGCATAAGGGAACCATCGCAATCCCTTTTGAAGGCAGATATATTTGTATTGCCTGCTCCGAGGCCTTTCGTCCGCTGGGTCGGAACTCATCAGGGAGACACGGCGGGTTGTGTCTGCGCTCCTGGCGTCAAATAGAGACACACCACAGTCCATAATACTGTGGTGTTCTCACCACCAAGGGTGCAAAAAAGAATCCAATAGCAACTCCCAAAGCAGCCAGCGAAGAGTAGTAAATGAAACCAAACGAAAGTGTGGGGAGGAAAAAAGTTGCTGAAAAACTAAAGACTTTATGCAAATAGTATAAAATGTAGGGGACAATCTTTGAGCCTATGCATGAGGATCCACCCAAAGATGCAAGGGAGATCAAAAGACAAACACACAGACGGACGGGTTGTTGGCCTGCGCTTGTTTTTTTCTCCCACTATTAGATTGTTCGTCTATGTATTTGTCTGACTTTATTCAAGTTTAAAAGGCTCTGCCAGTCTTGAATAAAAGTTACTCTGTATTAGGTTTTCTTATGGGAGCCAAAAAATACCCCACTTGTTTACTGTTTATCCTTTGATTTACATATGTAAACTTTATGTTTTAGAAGCAAACATTTCCAAATATGTAAAACCGTATTTCTGGTGAAGCCGTGGATAAATGATAACAAAATATCACATGAGGAAATAGTTCAATCTCCAGCTAAGGAACACTCAGAGAAAGCAGATGATCACAAGGTCAAGAGCTTACAGCGGAAACGTATATGAACAGTTGGAAATCTTTTCACCACGAAATCATTTCCATATATTTTTCGGAAATGTCCTTAAAAAAAAAACCCCATTCCTTTTAGATATGCAACTCAAGCAGTTTTCAAAACACACATTAGACAAACTGACACCAGCTTAAGTTTTAAAAATGTCACAAACAAATTGTAACACGTGGCTTATCGGGGTCGTCGAAATATTTCCAGAATCTTGTTGCTTATTCTTAAAATGTTTTCAGAAAGCATTCTGTAACGAGCTCTGTCCCAGTGAGAGAAAAAGAAAAGTTTGCAACTAATGCATTATAACTATATTTTGCTCCAGTTTCTGTCAGTCTGTCAGTTAGTCTGTCAACTCTTAGTCAAATGGATTCCAAACTGTGAAGACAACCAACAGAATATGATACTGTTACCTCTTAAAACCAGAAAATGTACTAAACGATTTCTTTTCATGATAAGACTTTGTCCTCATTGTATAATCTGATTTACATAGAGTACATAAAACTGATTTCCAATCGTCACAGATAAGTCGGATTGTTTTTTCTTTTTTCCGCGTTCGCAGGCTGATACTCCTGCGGACACTCCCTGTGTAGACAGACAAGGATTAATCCCATCTACCCAACAAAGGGAGTGGAGTTTTGTGTGTATGACCGTTTTGTATCCCGCCATTAAGGCAGCCATACTCCAACTGCGGGGAAAGTCAGATTTTGAAACATGTTTTTTGGAAAAGCAGGTGGAAGGTTTCAATGCGACAGTTTGCTCTGAAGTTAACATAGGTCTGTTGTTTTTTTCCTAATATGAAGAGATCTCTCCATATTCGTGTAGGAAACATGAAGGCAACACGCGCTTTATAATTGCTTATCAATGTAATTTATGAGATGACAAAGATGATTATTTTTTGTCTGATCTTTCACTAATATACTGAGCATGTCTGTTTTTTTTCAGGAAGAATGATTTTATTCTAAAACAGAATTTTGTCATCTTCTTCACATTAATATTTAATCTCTGGAGCAGATTCAAAGTGGGAATTCTGATTGTCGTGAGACAAGATGTGTTATGTGTTAAAAAAAAAAAGCAGTATCAAACCTCAAGGTGACTTCAGTTTCAACATTACTACTACTTAATGAGCCACGTAAAACATATCTTACAAGAGTAAGATGTTAAGATCGATTCATTGTAATTGCCTTTAAGTAGCGATACGGAATAACTTGCAGTCTTAACTTTGCGTCAACTTGATAAATGCTGTGTAGCACTGGGAAATACCTTCTTCGCCATAAGTTTCTCTGCAGCGTACACGACACGATGAGAAACGTTTTGATATATCAACATATTGGCTCCAGTGTAGTTTACTGACTCCTTAAAATAAAATAAAAAGAAAATTGTCATAGTTTTTGTAAGCAAAATTAAAAACATGATAATTCCAGGTTAACTTTGACGTAAGGTATATCATCCCAAATCTTATCATATGTTTCTATCTGAGGATTTCACAGTCGATTAAGAACGAGGGAAATACGGATGGATCGGCACCATTTAAAAAGAGCTGGATCAACTTCTTCTGTAAACATGATAAACTGCTCTTAGTAATGTAGTTCCTCATTTTATTAACATCAACTTGATTTAAGTTTCAAAACGGAGATACTGAGGGCGGAAAATGAAGCAAAATTTAGAAAGAGAGGGAGTTAGTTACCACCAAGGACACAGAAAAACAAAGTACAGGACAAGACACAATGCATTTCGACTTCTTGGGTCTTCTTCAGGCGAAAACAAATGACGTTTAGGACAGTGAAAACGAAGAACGAGAAACCACTTATCTTCTCATGTTCGCCGCACGACCAAAATGGCCGCCGGACGGAAACGAGGCCACCCAGGAGGGGATTGTGGGAGAAGAAATAGTGAGGGGGCGGGGGGGGGGGGGAAGGGGGGGGGGGGAGGGGGAGGGGGAGGGAGGAGGGGGGATGTAATAATGGGGTTTGTAGCTTGTTTTGTGGAATAGTATGATGTATTAGTGACGATAATGATTATGGTGGATTGATAATAGTGCTTAGTGGGGCAAAAAAAAAATATATATATGTAAATAGAAAAATAATAAACAAATAAATAAGATAATAATAATGAAAAAATGAAAGCATAAAGAATAATAAAAAAAAAAATAGATAAACGACTTTAATGGATGGTGATGGTGATGATAGTAGTTATGTGTGGGCAGTTGTAGGGGGGGGGGGGGGGGGGGGGTAATGCTAATAAAATGAGATGCAGGGGAAAAAATTAAATAATGAAATAAAATGAATAAATAAAATAAATAAATAAGATAAATAAATGAAATTTAAAAAGATACAATAAAAATAAAATAGAATAACATAAATGGAGGGTGGCTGCAACTTCTGTATGAAGTAGGTAGTGGGGGGTACAGTGGTGGTGGTGGTGGTGGTGGTGGTGGTGGTGGTGGTGGTGTGTGTGTGTGTGTGTGTGTGTGTGTGTGTGTGTGTGTGTGTGTGTGTGTGTGTGTTGGTGGAAGGTACTGCCGACTGGTATTGAAGTGGTGGGTATGTATATTTGTGTTACTGTTGGATGTTGATGCCTTGGGGCTGTAGCGTACCAAGTTTAGCAATGAGATGGGTCTCTCGTGCTGCACGTTCAAAGCTGTAACTCTGTGGTCCCCACTCCCTCTCCCCCCCCCCCCCCCTCACTTTTTCCTCTCCCATGATCCTCTCCTGGGTGGCCTCGTTTCCGCCCGGCAGCCATTTTGGTCGTGCGGTTTACATGAGAAGATAAGTGGTTTCTCGTTCTTTGTTTTCACTGTCCTAAATGTTATTTGTTTTCGCCTGAAGAAGACGCAAGAGGTCGAAATGCATTGTGTCTTGTCCTGTACTCTGTTTGTCTATGTCCTTGGCGGTAACTAACCCCCTCTCTTCCAAACTTGATTTAGTTTTTAATGAAAGAAAAACTATATCCTTTTAGATGTTTTCTTGCCCATGATTACATTGATCCAAATACAGATGTCATCAGCATTCCATACAAGGACAGTGTTTACTGACAAATACTTTGGAAGATCATAATGTAAAACTGAACAGGTCAGGTGCAATTACTGACCCTTGCGGCGTACCCAATTCGTGGAGATCTTAATGTGGACTGGGATTTACCTTCTGTTGTGTGTGTGTGTGTGTGTGTGTGTGTGTGTGTGTGTGTGTGTGTGTGTGTGTGTGTGGTCAGACTCGTCCCTGACTGACAAGTCGCATGCCAGGCACAAGCCTACATACCTTTCATTTCAAGACATTGTGAACAAACCCCGTCCCGACCCAAACATCACTTCACCTTGAGCACCTTGTGTGTGTGTGTGTGTGTGTGTGTGTGTGTGTGTGTGTGTGTGTGTGTGTGTGTCCCGACCCAAGCATCACTTCACCTTGAGCAAAACCCCAATGTCATCACACACTGACTCGGTGAGTCACACAGAACGGGTGTAACTGCCGCGCATGCCAAAGAAACAGGATCAATATCGCCAACAGATGACTCTACAGCGTCGCTTGCACTTCTGTCTTCATCATCATCATCATCATCATCATCTCTTGCCCTCACCTCACAAAATGTCGTCTGCCACCAGCCTTGAAATGCCATCTGCCAGGAACCTTGACAGAAATGCTGACTCAGCCTGCGCTGATGTGCTATCGCGTTACCGGGAAGGTAAGGATGTCATTTGACCTGCGAGAATTGTATTTCTATTTTATTTTGTTTTCTTTTTTTTTCATTGTATTTCATCTTATTTCATTTTTTTTCTGTTTGATTTGATTCGATTTTATCTTATTTTCTTACTATTTTTTTTTCTTCAACGAGCTCTACTGTTACTGGAGTAAGATGGGTGGTGTTTGAATTGCAAAAGCTTTCTTTTCTTTTCCTTTTTTTTCTCCATTTTTTTTGTTTTGCTTTTTTATGTCTAGTGTCACTGCGGTGGAAAGGAAGCCGTTGTGAGCGGAAGAGCTGTGCTGTATTCAGCTGCATGTTGTTGTATATACTTTGTAATCATTTCTCTCCCCCCCCCCCCCCCTTTCCTCTATCCTCTCCACTTCCCCCTCCCCTTTCATTCCCCCCATTCCCATTTTCACATAGTTGTTCAACCGCTCACAGTATTGTTGTTGTAGAATGGACTGTACTTTTTTTCAATTGCAAAAGCTTTATTTTCATTTTCTTTTATCTTCATTTCATTTATTCATTTATTTCACTTTACTGGTTTTTTTTTAAACGTGCCTGTAATGGCACGACTGCCATCGGAGCGAGAAGGGTTATGTGGTATTCTACGCTGTGTTGTATGTACGTTACAATCGCCCTTCTTTCTTCACCCTCCCCTCTCCACTTCAACGTCCATCTCCTCTTCCTCACCTCCATTTTCATCAATAAATGTTCTCTTCTGAAATCTCTGCTAAAATCAGTATTAAGCGCCAGGCATCCTTCAAACAGTTTAAGTCTAATTTGATAGGCAGATCGATGTGATATGGTCAAGGCTATAACAACAACTCGGGCACCAGTAATGAAGGATTTTAGTTGACACTAACACTCAAGAGGCTTATGGCTTTCGCCGATGCTACAACAGCTTCTCGAGCGAGATTGCACAGCGAACGGTGCAGCGATTCATGATACCCTCATGCTGATGAGTACAACTCACAGCAGTGATCATGGGGGGGGGGGGGGGGGGGGGGGGGGGAACCCATATGGCTGATGTCTAAATGCGTATCAGCAGCAGTGGAAACATCAACTACAACAAGCATGCAGCAGCAACAATATTACGATTAATGAAAACACAGTCACCGATAATGTAGTTCGTTTGTGACAATAACAATGATATGAACATCCCTTCAACAAAAGCAGTCATTATAACATCAAACACGACGGCAGCAGCAGTAGTAATAAACAGAACAAGAAGCAAATTGATCTGCGTTAAATGAGTACCACGAATTGAAAATTAAAAAAAACACTTAAGAATTTAAACAGCTTTTTCAGAAATGCAACCACATCCTCTTTGAATGTCTTTTGTTGATGGAAAGTGTTATATTTATTGTTTCTTCAGAGTTTTCAGCTATAAAACTGGGTCTCGCGTGAGACAGTTTGATACATAAGTTACGACTCAATTCACAGAAAGCTAAGACTACACAGACTGTGTTATATGTTTACCTGCGATGTCTATTAATCATCTGTTTAGTATAACATTCTCAAAATACCACAGACACTTCTTTTAACGAAACTAGATATAACAAAGTGGATGAGGCTTTGTATAATTCGGACGTAAATGTTTCTGATCAGATTCTGCACTCAGCTGACTCTTCTCCTGTTGAAAGTTGTGAATTGAAGTTGGACTCGTACATTTCCTTCCTTCCCATCCCCGAACACCTCCCCTACCTACTTATTTTTATTTTGATATCAGTTGTGAATAGACAATTTCAGATTCAGTCAGTCAGTGTAACGAACAACGTTTCAAACGACATACAACAGCCCTGTGATCTTTAAATCGTGTGAGCCAACCAGTTAACCAACTGACAAACCTCCCGACCAACAACTGCAAATGAATTATTAACCAACCAACCAACCAACCAACCAACCACCACCCACCCAACCAACCAACAAACTAACCAACCAACCAACCACCCACCCACACAACCAACCAACAAACTAACCATCCAACCAACCAACCGACCACCCAACCACCCAACCAACCAACCAACCAACCAACCACCCACCCAACAAACTAACCAACCAACCAACAAACTAACCAACGAATCAACCAACCAACCAACTAACCAACCAACCAACCACCCACCCAAGCAAGCAAACAAGCAAGCAAGCAACCAATCAACCAACCAGCTAACCGACCAACCGACCAATTAACCAACCAACCACCTTCCTAACCAGCAAATTAAACATAAATAGTTAAATAACCAACCGACCAGACAACCAGCTGCTCTTTCTCTCTCTCTTTCGCTCTCTCTCTCTCTCCCCGTGACGCGCGCGCCGCGCGCGCGCACACACACACAACACACACACAACACACACACACACACACACAACATACACACACACACACACACACCACACACACAACACACACACACACACACACACACACACACACACACACACACACACACACCACACACACACACACACACACACACACACACACACCACACACACACAGACGCCAACCAGCTAACCAGCAACGAACCTCCCGACCAACGGCTGCAAAATGAGTCAAAAGTCAAGCAACCAACAACCAACAGCCAATCAGCCAACCAACCAACCAGTCAACCAACCATCCAGCCACCTTCCTAACCAGCAACTGAAACATAAATACTTAAATAACCAACCAACCAGACAACCAGCAAGTGGCCGACCAACCCATCGGCCAGTCTAGATAGATAGCCAAACGGGGAACAAAATGGATTCAATCTCCGGTTATTTCACGGCGTTTCCTGCTGCCATCTTACTGTGTGTCCTGACTCCAAAGCAGATCCCGTACTTAAGATCACACTAATTTTGCCGACTTCTGCAGCTGGGGATAGAGCCATCGTACGCGATCGATTGATGAACGTCAAAACAAAGTCTTTAACACAGGCATGTGATAACATCATCAGTCTGGTGTGTTCTTTCAACAACGAAGGAAGACTGGCGAGATACTGCTCGACGGTTTAAACAACGGGGATCAGACATAATTGTATCAATTAGAATTACTTGGATACGAGGTGGTGTTTTTTTTTTTTTTTTCTGTCGAACACTGCTTTATTCACGTACATATTCAGTTCATAACGGTGCTGAGAGAGAGAGAGAGAGAGAGAGAGAGAGAGAGAGAGAGAGGAGAGAGAGAGAGAGAGAGAGAGAGAGACAGACAGACAGACAGACAGACAGGCAGGCAGACAGACAACTGTGCAGGAGTAAAGATATTCTAATGTGGGTTGGTCACCAATAGCCCATCACGACGTTAAATAAGATTTATTTACTCACTCACCGATTCACAGACTTGCTTGTTTGGTAGTTTGTTTGAGTGTGTGTGTGTGTGTGTGTGTGTGTGTGTGTGTGTGTGTGTGTGTGTGTGTGTGTGTGTGTGTGTGCATGCTTTATTTACTCACTGATTCACAGACTTGCTTGTTTGTAGTTTGTTTGACTCTGTGTGTGTGTGTGTGTGTGTGTGTGTGTGTGTGTGGTGTGTGCGCGTGCGCGCGTGCGTGGTGGTGCGCGTGCGTGCTGTGCGTGCGTGCGTGTGTGCGCGTGCGTATGTGTGTGTGTGTTTGTGTGTGCGTGTGTATGTGGGCCTGTGTGTGCGTGCGTGAGTGGGTGCATGCGTGCGTGCTGCGTGCTTGCGTGCGTGCGCGCGTGCGTGCGTGCGTGCGTGCGTGCGTGCGTGTGTGTGTGTGTGTGTGTGTGTATGTGTGTGTGTGTGTGTGGTGCTTGCTCTGTCATTTACATACTCACTGCTTCACTCGCTCGCTCACAAAGACTTTTCATACTTAACTTGCTTATTTGTTTGTTTACATACCTATCGTTTCCACACATTTACATCGGTACGTACTTACGTCCTTACTACCTGGTTACGTGTTTAGATACTTTATTAATCACCCACTTTAAACACACAAAAAAAAAAAAAAAAGAAAAAGAGAAAAATCTTCTCTCAACACGAAGAATCTATAAATGACTTTTTTCGTTGATGTTGTTGTAAATCCCAGACAGTTTGGTCGATTCACAAACATTCACCTTTAAGCTTAAAGAGCTTCGTCAGCTTCCATTCGAGCCGTCGTCAATAACATAACGAATGAATGAAGGATGGAAGGAAAGAAAGAAGGAAGGAAGGAAGGAAGGAAGGAAGGAAAGAAAGGAGGAAGGAAAGGAGGAAGAAGAAGGAAGGGAAAGGCTGGGAGGAAGGAAGGAAGGAAGGAAGGGAGGGAGGCTGGAATGAATCCGAATGTCTACTCATTCACATATTTTGAGAAATAGACAGAGGAAGACACGAGAAAGAGATGAGAAAGGGTGGACAGAGAAACAGACTGTCACGTAGACAGGTTGGAGCACAGAGAATCAAGGACAATCAGCAACGATACACCACCGCCACCACCACCACCACCCCACCACCACCACCCCCCCCCCCTAAAAAAAAATGAAGAAGATAATAATGAAAAAAGAAAGAAAGAAACAAACAAACAATGGAGATCAAACAGGTGAGCAAGCAAGAAACAAAGAACGGTGAGTGACCAAGACACAAATACAGAAACAAAGAGAGACAAAGGGGGACAGACACGCAGAGAAAAAAGGACAGATAGATAGATAGATGATAGATAGATAGAAAGATGAGACAGACAAGTAGACAGACAGATAGACAGACAGACATATAGATAGATAGATAGATAGACAGACAGATAGATAGACAGACAGACAGACAGAGATAGACAGACAGACAGATAGACAGACAGGTAAACAGACAGACAGATAGACAGATAGATAGATAGATAGATAGATAGATAGATAGATAGATAGACAGACAGACAGACAGACAGATACGTGGATAGATAGACAGACAGACAGAGATAGATAGATAGATAGACAGACAGATAGTAGACAGACAGATAGACATAATAAGACAGACAGATAGATAGACGGATATAGATAGACAGATAGACGATAGATAGACAGATAGAATAGATAGAGATAGATAGTAGATAGATGGGACAGATAGATAGACAGACAGACAGACAGATAGAAAGATAGATAAATAGATAGATAGATAGACAGACAGACAGACAGATAGAGAGATAGAGAGATAGATAGATAGACAGATAGATAGAGAGATAGAAAGATAAAGACAACGAGAAATACCCACACATCTAGCGCCTGTGCATTGACAAGGTCTTACTCCCTTACGCCCCCCCCCCCCCTCCTTCTACCCCCCCCCCTCTCACTTCTCCCCCAGCTCCATCCTTTCTCTACCGGCGGCACTGAAGGGCGTGGCATCCGCAAG
>CM065724.1:61039165-61049165 GCA_033310375.1 Conus canariensis
ACACACACACACACACAGAGAGAGAGAGAGAGAGAGAGAGAGAGAGAGAGAGAGAGATTTTCCAGCAAGCACATAAGTTCACTTTCAAAAGCGGAGTGTCAGCTGATATGGCAGTCAGAACATGTTATGATTCAGTAAAAGAACAGTTCATTTTGGCGTAATGGTACAGATCGAATCCTCTCCACCCACCCAGCCCACTCGCTCTCCACTGTGAGTGAGTGAGTGAGTGTGTGTGCGTGTGTGTGTGTGTGCGTGCGTGCGTGTGTGTGTGTGTGTGTGTGTGTGTGTGTGTGTGTGGTGTGTGTGCGTGCGCGCGCGTGTGTGTGCGCGCGCGCGCGTGTGTGTATGCGTGTGTGCGTGCGTGTGTGTGTGTGTGTGTGTGTGTGTGTGCGTGTGTGTGTGTGTGTGTGTGTGTGTGTGTGTGTGTGTGTGTGTGTGATGTGATGTGATGTGTCGTGTACCATTATGACAAAACATCTCACTAGTTCATGACCATGCTTTTGCACTTGCATTTCAATATATCCAATACATCTAGAAACAAAAATCTAACACGAATGAACAGGACACACTCGTAGTGGTCGTTATAGCGGTGTATGCATATGGCAGCATTGCAGAATATCCAAATCCACCATTTTAGTTTGACGGAGTTAACGCTGTCGCAACAACGCTTGCCAGAAAACAAACAAACAAAACACACAAAAAAGAAAGAAAAACGAATCGACTTGGCCTCCTGATTCATGCTCGACTGAAAACTTACCACTGATCCCAACCAAAAGCTGTGATGTTTTTCTTTTAAATTTTAGCCGTTCTATGTTCTGTGTTTATTCTACCTTTCCGTTTTGATTTACCTCTGAACTTTTCCCACGAATATGAATATTGGTATTACAGTCATTAACATTAGAATTAGGTAGATCCCGTACTTTTTTCTTTCTTTACTTTTCTTTTTCTTTTTTCTATTTTGTTTTTTCTTTTTGTTGTTGTTGCTGTTGTTGTTGTTGTTGTTGAATGACTTTGCATGTTGTTTTTTTACTTGTTAGTCTTGGATGTTAACTTGTAGGCAACATTTTTTAGACTTTCTTTTTTATCAGTAAAAATGATGGTAAGGAAGTTTACATGTTTGATTATTGGTCTTTGTTTCATAAACAAAACGTTTATTTGGGTCCAACTCAGCCTGATATGTAAATAACGGTTTCAAATGATATGTCACAATTGGCAGGCCGTAAGAAACCAGCTTCAAAACATTAAATGACGACTGACTTCGCAACATGATATTGAAAAACGGTAAGCATGCTGTGAACCACCATGCTTCAAATTGTGTATTGTGCAGTGGATTTGCTCAGCTGACCGAGAACTGAACAATAAAGCAAAAAGTCTGCGAAAAGTTCGAAACATTTGTCATCTCAAACATTATTTTTCTCCTGCCAATGCAGCTATGCGTGTACGAGCAATATTTGGAATGTCTCAACTTGATTTTAAGATGAAACTAAGAAGTTTCTGACCAGTTCGGTTTTGAGTTGAATGGCCTTTTACGATGCGTACCGCCATGATATGCTCTGTACAGAGAGTAAAGGAGTAGCGTACACACTGTAAAGCTACACACGCTGTGCAGAATGAGCGGAGGCAGCATACGAAGTGCAGCGCTACGGTTGTCCAGACTGAACGAGTTTGCGTACCCACTTTGTAGTGTTACGTTGTGCAAACTGAACGCGACTCCGGAAGACACTCTCTCAGAGTGGTGAGCAAACGCGAACTGTGTACACCTGGGATCTGATTATTAAGTCGCAGTGGTGGTTTATGGCGGGAGTAAATTAACACCAACGTAGTCTGTGTTCTTCACGGGAAGGGGACTATGATTAAGGCGTGGCGGAGAGTTCCCAAAACCTCTGCCCGTCTTGGGAGAGCATTGACACATCGTCGACATACAGTTTAGTACCCCAAGACACGCAAAACGTGTGGAAGTTTCTTTTTTTATTGACCACTCATTGCGACATGTTTACATCAATGCTTTACTGCTGCGGTAATGTCATGTGTCTTCGTGATGTGAGGGCGAGAACTTGGATGCAGATTCCGGAGATCGCTGCGATGCAACAACGGGTTTTTTTGTGTGGCAGAAATCAATGGAAAGAGTTGTGTGTGTAAGTGTGTGTCGCAGGTTACGTGGTGCGTTTGAAATGTTGGAGCAGCGTGTCTTTTTTTTTCTCTCTCGTTACTTTGTTTCAAGAGAAAGGCTGGCACTAATCAGATTTTGATAATAGCTTACACGTACTTATCGCGGTGTGTTGTGTGTGTGGCGTGTGTGCGGTGCGCGCGCGCGCGCGCGGCGTGTGTGTGTGTGTGTGTGTGCGTGCGTGCGTACGTGCGTGTGTGTGTGTGTGTGTGTGTGTGTGTGTGTGTGTGTGTTGTGTGTGTGTTATTCGATAGTCCTAATGTACTTAGTATGTACTCGTGATGGGGGTGGATATGTGTGGTTTGTGTATCTGTGTATATAGTACGTGCTGGATTGCCACGTAGGCGAGTGTAGATTCGTTAAAAATGATATGAGAAAACAGAGAGTCGCGATTTTTTTTTTTTTTTGCTCAGGAAACCAGGAAGACAGGGGCGATTGACAGCCCTTGAAAACAAGTCTGTTGTTGTAACGGCCGGCAAAGCGTTAGCACGATCCGATAATTGGACCCAAATACGTGTCCTTCTAGCTATCCTGATATCGTGATCCTTAATAGATAGGTCTAGGTAAGGTACCTTTCGTGTGCAAACACACACCCACACACACACACACACACACTACACACACACACTACACACACACACACACACCGCCCACCGACCACACACACATTCACACACACAGCACACCACACAGCACACACACACACACACACACACACACACACACACACACACATCACAAAGACAACAGAACACCACACGCTCACTGCACAGATAACACACACACACACAACAGCATCAACACCTACACACTCACACAAATGAACGTATCATAGTCTTCCTTTCGCTTCTGCAATTCGGTTCACCAACCTCCCCCCCAATCTCCACGCCTCCGTTCCTTCACCCCTCCCCCCTTTCCCCCCTCCCCCCTCCTCCTCCCACACTTTTTTTTTCTTCTCAAGATTGCGCCGAGTAAGACAACAAGGGAGAAAACCAAACATCGCAGAGTGATCTTAAAGCTCGAATTGTCATTCTTGCCTTACTCTTTTCCTTTGTCTCCAGTCGAAAACCAGCAACATCTGTCTTAAATACAAAAACAGCTTTGCATCAACAAATCAAGTCTTTTTTTTTTTTTTGGGGGGGGGGGGGATGTTTCTGACAACGGACTGCTGGACAGGAAAGAACAATGTTGCAGAAAGAAAAGTCACAAAATAAACAAACGATCAAACGAAAGATTTCACAGCAAGACAATTACTAATAATATCATAATCTATATAGTATAGCGCCTATTCTCGGCTAGAGACAAGCTCTAGTGCTTTACAATCCACACTCGTTTACGCAACGGGCTGCTACCTGGGTAGTGCCTGAAGAGACTGAAGAGTTGCCTGTGGCGCTTCATTCAGTAGTTTCCCGTGTTGTCCAGTCAATATCTTTCACTCAATTTCCTTACTTCTCATACTTTCCATTTCTCAGCAGGGTGCATGCTATGTGTAAAGTGTCATCCATATCTTCCGAAAATTTGTGATGGGATTTACGTGTGTGCAAGATGTTATGCGTGCGTTCACACACGGAACTCGGTTTATGTCTCATTCGAAGGACTGTATGGGAAAATGAGTCAGAACAATGTTAACTCCGAGGGAGAAATCCCCTGTACCGAAACGGCCGCGGAGATTCGAACCGCAACCCCAGGATCACGAGTCCGGCGCTCTACCAACTGAGCTATTCGGACCCCTTCACCCCACGCTGTTATCCTCCGTCCGAAAAATCAGGAAGTAGTCTACAACTTCATCCAAATTTCAGTCTGGGAACAAGAGCCTCAAGGTAATAGGACGTTAATCTTGCCACTGTTATAAGTAGGCACGCTCGCGCGCGCGGACACACAGACATACACGCACGCACACACACACACACACCACACACACACACACACACACACACACACACAACACACACAACACACACACACACACAGATAGAAAAACGAGAGAAAGTGGGGGGGGGGGGGGGGGGGAGGAGGGGGGAGGGGGGGGGGGAGGGGGGTAAACAGAAATGGGTGCATTCAAATAGTGTGAGCGCCATTAAAACTATTACAAAATGATTGAAATGAAGATCAATTAAGTATGCTCTAAAGCAAGACAATTAAGTAGTGGGTGAAAACATGTGTGTTGTTGTTGTTGTTGTTGTTGTTGTTGTGTTGTTGTTTTTTACGTCTTTTGTTTTACATTGTGTGTGTGTGTGTGTGTGTGTGTGTGTGTGTGTGTGTGTGTGTGTGTGTGTGTGTGTGTGACGGTGCTGACGAGAATCCACTGCAATTAGCAATAATCTCGGGGTAAATCGCAACTGCGATATAATTGGCATGTGCGGTTTGCACGTGGACAATTGCCAGTCGTACCTAAGCCACACAGCGGTACCAGTCCAAACGGAAACAATCATGCAATCATGTTGAAAACGATACACTCTGGGTTTTAACATCACTGTCATTATAATATATATATATATATATATTTATTATATTATTATATATATGTTGTGTGTGTGTGTGTGTGTGTGTGTGTGTGTGTGTGTGTGTGTGTGTGAACATCGATTCAATGGTGATTTTTTTCTAACAGCTGTTCCATTCATTTCTCAGTAAACATCCATGAAAATCAAATGTTTAGTCTACAACAGAAAGTGGAAAGTGTGTGTCGCATTGGCCTTGAGACCATGACATTGACAACAGAATCAGCAAGACATCCACCCCTAACCCGGTGCCCTTTTATTTCATTCTCATCATAATAATCATTTCTGGGCGAAAAGGCATGCAGTATATGTCTCCAAATGTAGGCAATCATTTCCTTGCGCATTCACATCAGAATGATACTCAACCATGAAACTTTATGAACCCACAACTGTCCCTGACAAGCATACTACTTTTCCCAGTTGTCTTGTCAGCTTAGAATGCAGATTTCATCCTGGTCTCCATCATTCGGTTAAGCTTCCTACTAAAGTTGTTTTTTGTTTTGTTTTGTTTTTTCCTTGCCGTTGACGGTCAGTGTATTGTGAACGCTGTAATAACGAAATGTGCGTAATGAACCTTCTAAAAATTAAATAGAATGCAGGAAGAAATAATCATTCATATCTACTACATGCTTATACTTGAACCGCCACCGTCCAAAGTGAAGGACAGTTCAGTATCTGAGTGACGGCTATGCCTGACATAGAAATATCGCGAGAACATGGGATAAAGATTTCCACTGTAAAATCTGTGAGTAGCTGAACGTTAGGGACAGAGAGGGAATCGGAGAGGAAATCTATCCCTACTAAACACGTGAGTCACATACCAGCATTGACACAATCTGGTCCTACAGCACTGACACAGGCTGGTCCTTTACTGACACAATCTGGTCCTACAGCACTGACACAGGACTGGTCCTTTACTGACACAATCTGGTCTACAGCACTGACACAGGCTGGTCCTTCACTGACACAATCTGGTCCCACAGCACTGACACAGACTGGTCCTTCACTGACACAATCTGGTCCTACAGCACTGACACAGACTGGTCCTTCACTGACACAATCTGGTCCTAAGCACTGACACAGACTGGTCCTTTACTGACACAATCTGGTCCTAGAGCACTGACACAGACTGGTCCTTCACTGACACAATCTGGTCCTACAGCACTGACACAGGCTGGTCCTTCACTGACACAATCTGGTCCTACAGCACTGACACATGCTGGCCCTTCACTGATACAGGCTGGTCCTTCACTGACACAGGCTGATCCTTCACTGACACAGTCTGGTCCTACAGCACTGACACATGCTGGTCCTACACTGATACAGGCTGGTCCTTCACTGACACAGGCTGGTCCTTCACTGACACAGTCTGGTCCTACAGCACTGACACAGGCTGGTCCTTTACTGACACAGCTGGTCCTTCACTGACACAGACTGGTCCTTCACTGACACAATCTGGTCCACAGCACTGACACAGGCTGGTCCTTCACTGACACAGACTGGTCCTTCACTGACACAGGCTGGTCCTTACAACTGACACAGGCTGATCCTTCACTGACACAGTCTGGTCCTCAGCACTGACACATGCTGGTCCTTCACTGATACAGCTGGTCTCACTGACACAGTGTCCTTCACTGACACAGACTGGTCCTCACTGACACAGACTGGTCCTTCACTGACACAGCTGGTCCTTCACTGACACAGGCTGGTCCTACAGCACTGACACAGGCTGGTCCTTCACTGACACAATCTGGTCCTACAGCACTGACACAGGCTGGTCCTTCACTGACACAGGCTGGTCCTTCACTGACACAGGCTGGTCCTTCACTGACACAGGCTGGTCCTTCACTGACGCAATCTGGTCCTACATCACTGACACAGGCTGGTCCTTCACTGACACAGACTGGTCCTTCACTGACACAGACCGGTCCTTCACTGACACAGACTGGTCCTACAGCAGGCCTACCACAGGCTGCTTCTGTGGTGACTGAGGCTGCCACTGTAGAAATGTCACATCGCCCCGCCGTGACGCAGACAGGTCCACAACAGATGGAGACCAGTCCTGTGCGGGCGACATCTGGCCCTGGACCAGTAAAGGGATGTCTTGTACCAAAGCAGTCTGGCTCTGTGGTAGTAGACGCACGTCTTACGTGGGCCCAGTCTGGTCCAACGAAAACCGGTCCTGCTTAAGTATATTCTGATCATCTGTCACGTCCTCTGGCAAAGCTTCTTCGTGTAGCATCTCTTGTTGTTCTAGCATGTCCAGGGCAGCACATGATGACCTCGGTACCTGTCGAACAACAAGCTCGTTGGGCGTTTCACCCATATCTCTGATAGGGAAGTGTCCGTATACGGAATGACGAACCGGAGTCCTGAACTCCAATTTTCCCATTCTCTTCCGTTTTTCCGAATTTCGTTGAAGATCCCCATTTCTGCGTTCCACACAGCCCTGAGACTGTGGACGGCTAGGTGGGTACGTAGGCCTATCATGACCAGACACTTCCACTGAACCGTCAGCGCTTTGATAACCTTGAGGACGAACTCGCGCCCGTTATCTGACGAAGGGTTTTCGGAGGTCCGATAAACATGCAGAATCGAGACATCAAATTTTCGGACACTTCAGTCGCTGATTTTGTCGCCAAAGGATATGCCCAGCTGTTTTTTTGTTAAATGATCTGTGCAGAGCATGATCCACTTAAAATGACCATCAGATCGACTGACATATCGATTACATCAACTTGCACACGAGTAAGGACACTCAGACTAGTCACTGGACTTCCAGGGGCTAGCGGTTCCAAGAATGGACGCACTCCATATGATGGACAGACTTGTCAAAAAAGACCTACTGGTACTATATTTGGTCCCCGCATAAACACAGCAAACTTCATCCCGGGTCTTTCTGCGTCCAAGGTGACCCACACACTCGTGGCATTTGTGTGGTGTGTCATTGATTTCTTCTTTTTTGTGTACTTTGACGTTTTTGGAACACTTACTTTTAACAAAGCACTTTCTAGCCATCTTTCACCTTTATCTAACTGTAATGCAGTGACAGCTTTGGCGTATTTTTCCTTCGTAAGGCAAATGTTGTCCCGTTTCTTACTGGCATGTTTAATATTCTTAAAATCGTAAAATTGTTCTCTTTGACTCTCCATTTTGTAAAGCTTTCCGTGCCCGCAACAAGCTGCTTTTAATAAAATACAGATGTTCCCCGTGTTCAAACAAGCTGCTGTTAATAAAATACAGATGTTCACCGTGTTCAAACATGCTGCTCTTAAGATAAAGATGTACACCACTTTTAAACAAACTGCTGTTAAAATGTAGATGTACACCACTTTTAAACAAACTGCTGTTAAAATGTAGATGATCACCATGTTTAACAAGCTGCAGTTAAAATATAAATGTTCACCGTTTTCAAACAAACGGCTGCTTAAATATAGATGTTGGCCGTTTTCAAACAAACAGCTGTATTAATATAGATGTTCGCCATGTTCTAGCAAACTGCTGTTAAAATCTAGATGTTCACCATTTCCAGTCAAGCAGAGCGACGTGATAAGCGAGACTAGCGGGAACGCTAAAAGTGATTGGAATTCAGGGCTTGTTTTCAATACGAGCAGTAACAAAACAGAGCAAGATTCAAAGATTAAAACACACACGCACGCGAGCAAGCCACACACACACACACACACACACACACACACACACACACACACACACACACACACACACAACACGCGCGCGCGCGCGTAGCACACGCACGCACGCACACACACACACACACACACACACACACACACACACACCACACACACACACACACGTACACGCACGCACGTGCGCACACGCACGCAAGCATGCACGCGCACGCACGCACGTACACACGTTGATCCTGGACTGGTTAAGAGATGGCTGGTATCAACACAGTCTGCCTGTGGTGCGAGTGGCAATCGTCCCGGTGCAAATCGCAATTGTTATTTGCACCTGTACGTTGCCAGTTATCCCTTATGCCCCCGCAGTTGCCGTTTACCCTGGTGATTGCAATTTGCATCGGACTCATATGCACTGTGCCATATATAAATACATTGTAATACACACACACACACACACACATACATATATATATATATATATATATATATATATTATATATTTGTGTGTGTGTGTGTGTGTGTGTGTGTGTGTGTGTGTGTGTGTGTGGTGTGCGTGTGTGTGTGAAGCGCACCACATGCATGTGCGACCGGGAAAACGACTGGAAAATGTAGCAAATAATCAAAACATGTATGCTGAGTATAATCAAGTTGGGGTTGTTGTTTTTTGCCACTAGACGTAGCAGTCATCTTCATTCGAACTGTTAGAAGTCATCAAGCCGATTCAGAGCGCGGTGAAAACTTGGAAGCAACGCGCTTCACAAATACAGGCAGTTTTGAAGGCTTGTCACTCGTCAAACATGTAAGGAACACTGTGACTGACACAAACTAGTCTCACCTTTGATTTTCTCTTACTTCAAGATGAAACAACAGTGCTACCAGCGCTCACGTTCCCGCGATTTCTGTGTTCAGCGGTGAGGCAAAAACATCAATGTCAAAACATTGAGTGGAGAGAAAAAAAAAAAAAACTGAAAGAAGAGGCGGAAGAAGAAGACAGAATCGTCACGGCGGCAATCGCACCTTGGAGGTCGCCAAAAGCAGCGCAAAGAGAGAGAGAGAGAGAGAGAGAGAGAGAGGAGAGAGAGAGAGAGAGAGAAGAGAGAGAGAGAGAGAGAGAGAGAGAGAGAGAGAGAGAAGGAAGAACAGGAGAGGTAGAGGCCCAATGACAAAGAGGCGAAGAGAAAGGATGGTGCGGAGGAAAGAATCGTCATGACGACCTTGGCATCTTGTCCTCACAGAGGCGCCGAGGACGGCGGCACCAGCCGGATCTGAAGGGAACTGGAAGGTCCGGCTTCCGTTGGGAAAAGATGCCTGGAGCCAACAGACGCAGGTTCTCAAGTTCTGGAAATAAAGTCGGCCCCTCCAGTGACACGGGCGACACTGGAAGCGCCAAAAAGGGATGGAGACATAACTCCACGGGCCATGAGCCTGACCTTCAGAAGGGCGGGATTCAGCAGCCGCAGCAGCAGCAGCAACAACAACAACAGGTTTGGGAAGAAGAGCAACGGCAGCTGCACCATGAAGAGAAGGAGAAGGAACAGCAGCAACAAAAACAACAGCAGTATGGAGAGGAAGAGCAGCCGCAGCATGAAAAGCAACAGCAGCAACAAAAACAGCAGCAGTATGAAGAGGAAGAGCAACCACAACCTAAAAAGGAACAGCAACAACAAAAACAACATGAAGAGGAAGAG
>CM065724.1:61054165-61059165 GCA_033310375.1 Conus canariensis
CCTCTTTTTCTCCTCTTAACTAATCTCTCCCCCTTTTCCTGACTGTCTCTCTCTCTCTCTCTCTCTCTCTCTCTCTCTCTCTCTCTCTCTCTCTCTCTCCTCTTAGCTAGTCCCCTGCTTCCGCTAAAGTGACAGGCAGTCTCTTTTTTTTTTTCAAGAGTACAAATCACTGTTAAAAAATCTGATCTGCACCCTATAAAGGTGAGTTTACAACCAGTCCAGTTGAGGTGTTCCTAAAAACTAAGCAAGTATCTGCCGAGCTGGTCTTCCGGTTCAAAGTGCACAAAAAAAGGGGAAGTTATATATATATTTTTTTTTCCAGGGTGCACAGCACACAGACACCCAATCACTCACACACACTCACTCTCTCCATCAGTGTATACACACACACACACACACTCGGTTCTAAGCGTATACATACACGCACAAACTCACACAACTAACCAGCCGCCGTGGCAAAGTGGTTAGCTTCGCGGGACTCCCGACTGAGAGGTCGCGGGTTCGATTCCCATCAGAGTCATGTGGGATTTTTCTGCATGACCGGCTCCTACCCAGAGTTGAGTTTGCTACGGGGCTCAGTTGGGAAGACTGGGACCACACAGTCGAGTTTCATCCACTTTATGGATGCGTCCTCTGAGAGTGTTGCTCAAATTTCCTGACCAACACTGCAGTGTCTGTATCTCTCGGGCCTGGTTGACGCCGGGATATATTATGAAAGTAAGCGTAGAGTACAGCCCTGTCATGCAGTCTCAGACCGGAATGGAAATCCGTAGCATCATCTTCATCATCCTTATCGATCAGCGTAAACAGAAAAAAAAAAGTCTCAAATGCTGTGGCCCACCATGCCCTACTCTCATGGTGACCTCAGTTTCGATGTCCTCTCCACGTCTGTGGCCTTGGTTTGGTTCCGTCGGGGTCACTAGTATCGGCGAGTCCATGGGGGCGATCGTTGTATGGACATGGTGGCGCCTTCCGTCGCTGCGCGACTAAGCAATTATTGTCGTCAGTATGGGGTTTAGTAGGTGGTGTCTTGCGTACACTGGATCAGAACAGGTGCCGCTGAAAACCACCGAATTGACTCGGCAGCTGTGCAGTGTCTCCTCCGGTGGGTTGCCACTTGACACTGGCTGCTCCCAGTGGATTGCCGGTGCCGGGGCTGGGGCGGGACTGACCGGGCTGTGGCTGTAGACGGGTGTCGGAATGAGCGGCGTGGGTGCACTGCCACTGAGGTGGCACAGAAGATAGGACAGCAAACATACACACACACACACACACACACACACACACACACACACACACACACACACACACACACACACACACACATCCTCACACAACAGTATAGACATGAGCACATAAATACCACCCTATCTGCACCCCACCCCACAACGATGGACACACTGTTATACATACCCTTAAGCTTCCCCTCCCCCCCCCACCCTCTATCCCTCTCTCTCTCTCTCTGAAACACACCAAAGGTATACACGTCGAGACACACACAAAGATGCACTCACAAACACTAGAACAGACACGCATATATTATACACACTCGCACGCACGCATGCTCTCACGCAGACTTCCACGCGCGAGCACACACACACACACACACACACACACACACACACACACACACACACACACACACACAGACGCAAGCACGCACGCGCACAAACACACAACATACACACACATGTGCACGTACGGACGTGCATACACACTTGAATGCGCACGCATGTGTAGTTTACTAATAGATGTGCACACATGCTCGCACGCACGCACATGCACTCAAATTCACGCATGCACACACATATCCCCCCCCACCCCCCCCCCCCCCCCCACACACACACACACATCGCAAGTTTATCTACACAAGTACAATTAAGACAGGCGCGCCTGCTCACACGCACATAAGCACAAACATTAACACACACTTCAATGCACACACGTAAGTACATTATGACAAATTTGCACTCTCTCTCTCTCTCTCCACACACACACACACACACACACCACACACACACACACACACACACACACACACACACACACGTCCAGAAATATGCACGCACTCACGTGTACGTACGCACGCAAACGCGCTCGCGGTCTGATGCATATATGCGCACACACACACACAAATACAGACAGACACACACACACACACATGAACTTTGGGAGAGGGAGAGTGTAGGGGGAGGGGATGGATCTGGATCAATATGGACATTGTACATGAATAAAAGATATCAGGAGAGATCATATGTTAAAGCGCTGTGCAGATAGTAGAGTATTGCATCACACCAATCGCTCAGCTCCACACAACCCCCACCTCACCACTAACAACACCTCTTCCCCCCTCCCCCACACTCCCAATATTCTTTCTCTCCCACTCTCTTTCTTTCTGTCTGTTTCCTCTCACTCTCTTTTTCTCTCCTCTCTTTCTCTTCTCTGCCTTATTTCTCTCTCTCCCCTCTCGTCCCTCCTTCTCTCTCTCGCTTTCCTCCACTCACCCTTCTCCCCCTCCCCTCCCCACCTCCACCACTCCCACCCTTTCCACTCTCGCTGTCTAGACTTTCACGAATCCAGTCAGTCAACAAACAGTTGACCCACGTACGTCCAGCTGAGGACACCCGTTTGTCCCACCCGCTGACTGTGTGTGTGTGTGTGTGGGGGGGGGGGGGGGGTGGAGGGGAGGGGGAGGGGGGCAGTGGGCCACGTCTTCCTATGTTTGTGCAGGGGATGACGGAGAGACGCCCGCAGGCATTCCTAGCGCCCCTTGCTGACCCTGCTGCTGCCCACGTAACGTTCTTTGTGCATGAGCGGGAATCAAAAATGACCGTCACCTGACCGTGTTCCAAGTCTGTAGGTTCAAGAGTGACACGGTGTGTTTGACTTCGTTCTTTTGTGCACATCAGCAGAGCAGGAGACCGTAGAGCGAGAGTCCTTTAGAAAGAAGAAGAAGAAGAGAAAGAAGAAGGAAAAGAACAAAAAGAAGAACAAGAACAACAAGAGGAAAAAGAGGAGAAGAAGAAAGAGGAGGAAGAAGAAGAAGAAGAAGAAGAAGAAGAAGAAGACCAAGAAGGAGGAGAAGAAGAAGAAGAAGAAGACCAAGAAGGAGAAGAAGAAGAAGAAGAAGAAGAAGAAAACAACAACAACAACAACAACAACAACAACAAGAAAAGAACAGCAACAACAAGAACTGTCTTGAAATTGGTCCGTTTTGCAAGCTATCAAAACTGCAGTGAGAAGTGGATCTGATCTGTGTATTGATGAGAGAGGGGGGGAAAAATCGCTGACAATTCAACACACACAAGTATTCCCTGCTTGCGTTTAGTTAGACCGGTCAGGACGTAGGTGGAAGGGCTAGGAGGAGCCGTGGAGCAACAAGATGATCCAGTGTACTGTCATCTAGTGCAGACACTTCGCTATTGGTTCCCCCCACCCACCCACCCCACCTCACTCCACCCCACTCCCCCTAGCTGACGAGTGCCCGTGGTGGAGTGAGACGACTGCGTGGTTTGTCTTCGCTGTGGTGGGTGATAGCAAAAACCTCAATTACGGCTCGGCACGAGGACTTTGATCTCTTGATTCCAAGAGAACGGTTGGTTGCAGCTTTCCATCTTTCTTGGGCTCTTGGCTCCTGTCTTTCGTTCTGCTTGTAAATGTCTGTCTGTCTGTCTTCTCTCTCTCTCTCTCTCTCTCTCTCTCTCTCTCTCTCTTCTCTCTCTCTCTCTCTCTCTCCCTCTCTCTCTAGTTTAAATGTGCTGACCTCGTAATTACCATAACATCGAGTCAGTATGGATCCAAGTTGATTTTAAAAAATGTGAGCCAGTTCATCTGGGTTTCATATACCGCAATCCAGCAGAACATGTCAGTTGGATTGACAATTTCACTCTACTGTAAGAGGATATTTCCTTGCTTTCGGATGAGCTGATATTGTTAGGCGATTTTAATATTGATTTGCTCAAATGTAACAACACATGGGTTCATTGTTATGAATCTTTTCAACTTTTCCAGTTAATCGATAAACCTACAAGGGTAACACCCACATCCAAAACTCTTATTGATCACATTTACACCACGACAAAAAGCAATATAATAGAAGTGTGTTCACCGCTGTATGGTTGTAGTGATCATTTTCCCAGTATGCTTCCCTTGGTCGAAAAAAGGAGTTAAAATTCCGAAGAATGGTCACACGTTTATAAGATACAGGTGCTTACGGAATTTTGATAAAAATAAATTTTTGTTTGATTTGAGCAATTCACATCTTTTCCTAGTCTACCAATTTACAAATCCTGATGAAGCCTGGGAAGTTTGGTACCACAATTTTTTTTTGGATATTTATGATAAACATGCACCTTTCAAAACCAAGCGTGTTAGAAGTAGCCCTATGTTACCATGGCTATCAAAAGATGTACAGGACGCTATGAACCAAAGAGATCACCTTTTGTCTACGGGAACGAAGAAAGAATTTGTAAACCAAAGAAATCATGTTAATTATGTAAAACGAGCAGCTAAGAAAAAGTACTTTCAAGAACTTGTTTCTTCCAATACCAATAGCAGAGCAATTTGGAATGCTATCAATCAGCTGACAAACAAAAACATCAGTAAAAATACATCTCATGAAGACGTGTGTCCCGAGAAACTTAATGACCATTTTTGTAATATTGCTAAGACAACAATAAAATCAGATAGATCTGCCCAAAACACTCTTACATTATTAAACAATTTCTGTGATTGAAAAGCCATATCCTCAGACTTAGACATCCCTTTAATGTCAGTCCATGATGTATATAATGCCCTGATCCGTCTGAAAGAAACATGTGCTCGTGGCTTAGACAGTATTGATGGCAAAATCCTAAAACTTGCAGCTCCAATAATTTCTGATACACTGACCTACATCTTCAATTTATGTATATCTAAAAACCAATTTCCTAAATCTTTCAAAATTGCTAGGGTAAGACCCATCTATAAATCAGGTGACACCTCTGATCCTTGTAATTACA